>KB671743.1:61886-253356 GCA_000349105.1 Anopheles epiroticus
ATAATAATAATAATAATAATAATAATAATAATAATAATAATAATAATAATAATAATAATAATAATAATAATAATAATAATAATAATAACAATAATATCAATAATAAGTAATACGGCCATTACTATGCCAATAATAATAATTACCATTACGGCCAATAATAATAATAACGACAAAAAAAAAAAACAAAATAATTTTTAAATCAATGAAACGGGTTCCCCATCATAAACTTAACTTAACCCAATAAATCTTAATGTGAGTGTAAGATTTGAATTAAACCTATTCAATAAAACAGAAATGATTAATCGAGTTAAGCATTCTACGTTTCACTAGTAGCTGATCTTTACTTACTCCGTAGTTCCGGGCCGTAGGCCGTAGCCCAGGTTTACAAGTCGTTAAACTTTTAGTTTATTGTTGTTTATTTGTCTTTCAATATTCACGGGACTGCAAGTTACATAATAATGCATATGCATAATGCATTTATGGGTTGAGTGTCACTCTGTGTAACTAGCTATCGTAAAATTGTTTAATGCGTAATTAAAAATGACTGTGTCCTCAAGGCAGGCTCAGTAGCATCATTTTAACAGTGTATGACTGTCATAAGGCTCAATGTTTTGTCGGATCTTATTAAGAATCCCTTATACGTAGGATTAGGTATATTATATTAAAGAAAAAGAGATAAACAACATTTGTGCTTTGGTAGACTTGACCCTGCAAGAG
Organism: Anopheles epiroticus; assembly: GCA_000349105.1. Lineage (NCBI taxonomy): Eukaryota > Metazoa > Arthropoda > Insecta > Diptera > Culicidae > Anopheles > Anopheles epiroticus. Next base: position 62,604 of record KB671743.1, read on the forward strand.
TTGTTGTGCCACCCAAGAATGCACTCCGTGGCATGTTTAAAGTGTAATATTTTAATTTAGATACAAATTTTAAATAAAAAAAACGTTCCTTACATGCTGTAGAAATTAGACGCATGCAGTTTTGATTAAAATAAACAATAGCTTGAAAACCGTTCCAAAAAAATTAAGGGAGACCAAAACTACTCTAAACGGTTGTGATATAAAAATATATAAAAAGGGTATAGCTATGCGTTGAACGATTTTATTAGTCAAACCAGCTTTGTGTGTGCACATTCAAATATTTTTCAGTTTAAAGCTCGTTATGCATTTGATTATGTTTATCAACAAACGTAAAATTTACAGAATGATGTGCTTTTAGTTCGCGCCAAAAAGATGCACGTTCTTCAAAAAGTCCTTTTTCTAACGCTACAATCGGCTCTTTTGTGGAATCTAGACTTCCAATTCGTAAATACTGCAGAGGAAATTGTAGAGCAGGCAGCCACAGTGGAAGAGAATCTTCAATTTCCTCCACAGGAGTTGGATTACCAGTGCGAGCAAAATTAACCCACATTTTTGTAATAATACGTCGTACCTCGAGTTCATCATCAGTAGGTATAGCTGTTTGGAAACTTGGAATTTCTTTTGCAATAGGGAAAATATATTGCAGTTCCTCCGCATGACAAACACCTACCATGAATCGTAATGAAAGATAATCAGTATCATAAAGCTTTAAGAAGTATCATAAACTCACCATAATATTTTTCACCTCCTTTAAATATTTCCGTAAAACTTGCTGAGGCTTTCTGTTCGAAAAGGTAAACATATGTTGGACCTACTTTTGTTGTTGGGGTTCGCATTTTATGTCCTAGCAAACGAATCCGTAAGTACTCATCCAGTCCCGCTAAAAACCATGCATCCGAATACAACTGATTATGGTTGGAAAAAGAATGTAGATAAATTTTAATATTTAGTTAAAATACTAGCTAATGATATATAACCTCTTAAATTAATTAAATTTAAATTAAACAAGAAAATTCTTACTCATCTAAGTAAAATTGAAGCAAAAGTAAAAATTAAGTAATACTAACATTTGTTAAATTTGTCTCAGTAGCAGTTACAAGTTTCTGATTTTTGAAATAATAATTATTGATTTTGGTTGTAATCTGACGCTTCTTCTCGGGTTCATGGTGATCATAGTACAATGAAATGGGTAGCGCACGTTCCCAGTGATCATTTAAGCTCTTTCGAAGTTCGGGGACGTTTATCAAAGCTGTAGAGAGAAAGTTTAATAGGTTAATTTATAGGTCATATAGTGTTCATAATTTTTTAACACAGTCAAGTACAGTTTTTTCCTAAGTTAGTCGGATAATGCGATCCAGAGATAACCGCGTAACTCGAATTTCCGCATAAGTTGAATTTGAGCAAGTTTAGAAAAAAATACAGCCTGATTTAATTTGTTTCTGTAAAAAATGCTTTTAGCTAGTTAATTTTTGATTTAATTGGATTTATACATAATATCAGTGTACTTGGCTATTTTTATTATACTAAAATTTTGCAATTAATCAATACGTCTTGGCAATATACCAAGCCTATCCTTAAATTTGCAATTTGGTTTTTTGTTTGCCAATTGATGTATCAGTACTACTTGCTCTTGGAGCTATAAAATTTCCAAAACCACGTATTTTCTAATCCATGTAAATTCACAAAAGACTGCATGTTTCTTCATGTAGAAAAAAAAACAAGCCAGATTCGCTTAATTTAAATACAATTAAAAAAATGATTCGTGGATAGTAAAAAAATTTTCTTGTAATCATCTTTTGAGTCATATGGACTGCTGCAAGTGTGTTTACTATCCACCAGCATAGATGGTGATGGTAAGAATTGATAACAATGTTTATGAGGAGAAGGCTATTTTTTCTCCGCATACACTCACATGCACTTTTTAGAGCTCCTTCATCGAGCGTTAATCCAGTCATCCATGGCAGCCCAATAGCATGTGGCTCATATTCATCTCTTGGATGTTTTGTTAGAAATGCTCCTGGTATATCAGGTTCTACTACAGGTGGAAATGGAATCATAGGGTCAGTGTCCCAAAGCTGCAAAAGAGATGACCAATTATTTAGAATTTATAGGCCATATATTAAAAACAAAGTCATGAATTACATAAAAATCATAAAACTTTCTGGTAATATCTTCCGCAGATACTCGTCGAAGACAGTCCAACTTCTGAATATCGTTACTATCATTGCCTTGTGAGCAGTTCAACATTGTAACCAACTGAATAAATCTGGATCTTGCTACTCCTGGGTGAGCTGGCTGAGCCCAAGCGTCTAGATTTACTCCTGATTGAGAAATAACTCGATGAAATAATCCTTGAGATAGAGGGGACATCATATGATATGTTCCACTTGCGCCTCCAGCGCTTTCTCCAAATATAGTTACTAAGTGTGGATCGCCTCCAAAAGAGGCTATGTTCTCATGAACCCATCGAAGAACTAAGTTTTGGTCTTTTAGCCCGTTATTTCCAGGACATTCTGCTTCTTCAGAGCTTAGAAACCCCAGCGGTCCAAGGCGAAAGTTTGCACCAATGTAGATAACGTCATGTTCGAGCAAGAAATCGGGACCATAGAATGAACGTGTACCAGAGCCACATTGCCAGCCACCGCCGTGAAAAAATACCATTACAGGAAATGAAATTGCATTCGTCTTGTTTGAGCTCAACAAATGCGATCTTGGGCGCTCAGGAACATACACGTTTAAATATAAACAATCTTCAACGCCGGAAATAGATTCATCTCTACGATAGGGATCTCGTTGTGTGCATAACGGTGCATCAGTAATTGCCATTCGATCACCCAACCATCCTCCAAAGGGTACTGGAACCTAAAACCGAAAAAGAATAAGAAGAAAATGTTAAGAAAATTATTACACTCAACTGTTAGTCAAACGAATGGATTTCGATCCTCCTTTCTGACTTGAAAGTGTGGTTTTATCGTATAAGTATTTACAGTATTACAGCATTTCATTATTTAACCGACAATCAGATTATTAATGCTTTGTGACTACATCTGACTCCAATGTCTCTCATTTATGATCGTTGTACACTGGGCGTCTCCATGTTATGGTAATAGATGGTACTTAATTTAATGTTATAAACAAATGCAATGAAAGCTGTTAGAATCTATCGGTGTAGCCCAAAACATTTGTTAAGCTTTTAATAAATTTTTCTAATAGTTTTTATACCACATACGTCAAATTAAGGAAGTTTACTCTGTTAGTTCGCAGATCCATTATTATGGTAACTACTTCTAAGTTTTACTGAATGATTCTTTGATGTAGAAACGGATAGTAGTGCTTAAAATTAAGTGTTTATAATTCATTTTGTAGGGTTAAAAACGCGACCTTACAATCTATATTGTAAGATGCACAGCATATAGCTCAAATACAAACTAATGTGATGAGATAGGACCAGACAATTGGACCTTTGACGGCCGTACGAAGCTGCCCTCAATTTCAACCAGTAGCACGGAATGTTGCTTTTACACACAACACACAACTCCTCAGCAATAAGCTACATCTAGACGATTGGTGTGACGAAGGCGCGAACAAAAATTAAAAAAATAGGCAAAGTATGTTACAAATGTTACAAATGTCTGCCCACACAGTCGCAGTTACTGTAACAGTTGCGTGAGCCGACAAACAACATTCCGTGCTACTGTCGATGTACCCCATTACCACGACATGTGACAAGCTATGAGAGAGCAGATTGTAAGGGTCTTACAATGTGTGTATAATAATTCTGTTAAACAATAATTAATAGTCAAGTGTCACCTGATGTTGTACTACTGTCACTTTATCTTTTTTCTTCTTAACTCTTCTCCATCTTATCTTTTCTTCTTCGTAGCACAACAACCCTTGTAGGTCCAAGTCCTACCAGACCACTTATGTAGTTTGGCTTTTTCTCTGACTTAGTGTACCCATTCATAGCAAGATTATTAATCCTGCGTATGAGGGACAGTTACTTAGTGTACCCATAGCAGGATAGTCTATCCCCATGGAGTCCGTCCCCATGGAGCGATCCGAACGGGATTCGATGCAACGTCGGGATTGATCGTATTACACAGGCCTACGCCGATACCCATGATACCACCGAGCCACGCTTTATCTTTTTTTTTAAGATACTTTAATTTCTATTTAAATGTCTAAGCAGGATTTTAAATAGGATTGAAATCATAGTTTTGTTTTTGTAGTTTTTAAATTTATTCGGGCTACCACCTGAATTAAAAACCTGAAAAATAACATCCCTTAGCCGACTCGGTGGTCCAATAGCGTAGGCTGTTATAAGGCCCGTTACGTTATATCGAATTTAAAATGCTTTATTCTGACTGTTGCTACCCCTATATGCAGGATTCTATCCTGCTATAGGTACACTGAGTCACAGAAAAATCAAAAGTACATTAATGCTATGGTGGACGCTGACCCTACAAGGGTTTTTGAGTCACAGCAGAAATATTATACCGGTTATACACATTAACAAATAATGACGAATTCACCTACATTTAAATTCCTCTGATTCTCAAAACTAATGAATATTAAAGAATTTCATAAAAAGATTCTAAAAGGGTCTTTCTGCGCCATCGAGTTGAACTACACTGCACATCTGACCATCCGAATGAGCAACACATGAGTGATTTTTTCCTAATACTTGTAGAACGCTGATAATTCCTGTTGTTTGCGTCTCAAGTTTGCCTAATAGCTCAGATTTATTGTTTAAATAGGTTGCAGTCAAAAATTATTTATGAAACTTTGATTGCCTACTCAAATTTTAAATATAGGTTATTACCTGTGTTTTTTATTCTGTGGGAAACATATTTTAACTAACATTAAACATGGCGGGTGCGCAGCATGTGTTTAAGGCTTAATAGCATACCTTGAATTTTACTTACATTTTTGTTAAACAAATACCTCCACCGAACATCTCCCAAAATACTGAAGCAAAGTGTTACTAATAAAAAAAATGTACATTTTTTTAGGTGTTTTTTTTTTATTTGTTTTTATAGAGACCTTGAGCGTCACGCTAACATTCGACTCTAAAAAAAAACTATACATGTTGTTGTTACAAAACGCTATTGCTATAAAAGAATAATTGAACCCAATTTATTTTTTTACTGTTTTTTTTAGCGGGAAGGGGAAAGGTAACAAACAGGAAAGTAACAGAAATCACTATTTTATTGCTTTTTACCGGGGGTGGGTGAGGGTCGGATGTAACAAACATCATGCAACGAATGTATGGTATTTAGCACAAAATGAACGTTTCATGTTACCTCATCAAAACATTAGTTTTGATTCATCTTATTACTGAATACTCACTTTAAAACGAAGCTCTTTAACTGGTGGTTTGGCGTACGGCACACCTAAAAATGCTAGAATACCTTTTCCACTAACTGTGTTTAAATATCTTCCAATAAGTCTACCACCATGGGGTAGAGTGATTTTTAATTGATTAGAGGTTCGTGCCATCGCTTTGGTTGAAGTTAAAATGACGACAAACAATATCAGCTTGAGAGCAATGGCTATCCATTTTTGCAGTTGTAAACCTGATTTAGTTTTTCCACAAAGGCACATGCTGCATACATACAAAAAGTATAAAAAATCGATATAAAACACTTTAAAGATGCCTTTTATTGCGTAGAATCTTATTCAATTTCCAGCTCTTTCTAATACAAGCGCTACATTGATCACCTCAATCGTTACTTTCAAACTGTTGCGTATAACTGACTGCGACTGGTAAAAGATACACTTTGAAGTCTTAAACAGATCACTCTAACACCAGTCAAACATGTTTAGCAAACGGGTATAGGCTTTGAAACAAGTTTTGGAGGTGGGAACTTGGATACGATCATCGTTTAGGTTGTGACACGCACCTGTCTGTGAATATTCTTGATAATCATTCTGCTATCTATTCAACCATTTTTTGTAGTGCATTTGCTATCTTACAGTTGTCTTTTGATAATACTTTTATTATAATGATATTTTTTTAAATTGCAGTAACATAACTCAAAAACAAATATTATATCGATACATATGTATAACAAATATGACAAACCTTGCTAAAGACGTTTATCTACATCAAAACCGGTTTTAAAGTATCAATTTATCACAAACAAGTGACCTTGTGAAACTAGGTTCTGTTTTGCGTATCTCATATTGCATTAACAACATTAAAGTCCGCAGAGTGAGTGAAGTGAGGATGTAATGGTTTAAAATTTTATAAATTTGTTAGTTTATAGGCTCATGCATCAAAGAATCATGAGCATGGTTTATATATTTTTTGTTTTTAATATTCTTGACAATTAGGTTATTAATATGACATGCATAACATTGATTTATCACTGGGAAAAACGAAATAGATAAAAACGAAACAGCTACACCTCATCGTAAGTATGTAGATAATATACCGTTAGTGAAAAATCACGAGTCAGTTTGGTTGCCTAAGTGATAACGGCGTAGTCCTGTCATATGATCGAATCCCATTCGGACCGCTGTTGCTCCCCCCTGATTGACTATCCTACTATGGGCACACTAAGTTACAGCAGCATTAACAATCTTGCTATGGATAGGTACACTCAGTCACAGAAAAAGCCAAAGCACATAATTACACAAAAGGACATATCCAACATGCACTGCATATTCTAGATTGAAAAGGAGGGTTTGTAAAGAAAGAAACAGGGTAGCAATAGCCGTTGTGCATAACATTCAAGGTAAAATGAATAAAAAAAACAGAAATACGTTAAAGTTGATTACTAGAAAACATTACAACGTTGATTAATCAGGGCCAAATTTACCGGGAAACACATTATACATTAAAAGAAATTGACGAATCCAGAAGGAAGATGCCCATTCACATTTGATCGAATTTGGTATAGACAAAAACCATTGCTTAAAGTAAAATCCAAATTCTAAGCATATAAATCGATATTTTTTATGTATTAAAAGTTATATAAGCTATTTAAACCCTCCATTTTAAGGGCTTTTGATGAAATTTCATTTAAAATATTTTATGAAATTTACAATTAACTTATCTCCATGAGATCAACACCCAGACAAAAAATAAAAGCGTTCGTATTTATAAGGGGATAGCATGGTGATAACGGTGTTACATCAAACCGTATTCGCGTTGCATCTGCCCTCCTCCCCATTCACAGGATTAACTATCATCCTACAGTGGGTACACTCAATCACAAATAAATCTATAGCACATTAGTGCTCTGGCAGGTATTGGCCCTACATGTTTTGCTGTGCCACCTATAAAGAGAACGATATTTACATGGAATGGGGCAATTTATTCGACATTCACAATCGATGTGATAAATTGGTACATTTCGTTACAAAATCGGATTGAATTTTGAGATTGCTGAAACGTGGTTTTCACCAATCTTGAGACTCTTATTCAAGATTCGAGGGACCAACAGAAGTTAAACAATTTTTCAATGGTGAACGTCATTGCAATGGGAGATAAAATGTTTCAAAGATTCATGGATCTCGCGATACATGCATTTTTAAAGAAACAGAGGTAATTCTTAAAGATCCAAAAAATTATTTTTTTTTTAAATTCTGATCATTCTCAAGATTCATGACTCTTAAGATTTAAATTCAAGATTCAATTCATGATTCGAATGATTCTTCATTATAATTCATAAGATTGATAAAATATTCATTAGCCACAAGACTAGTTTGGTTGTGTAATCTTGATCTTGACTGAAAAGTGGGCGCTGAATAAAAACAGTTTGGGACCTTCTGATCTAAAGTAATGATGACTTCTTTCTTTTGGGTTTACTTCTTCAGTTTACTTCTTTCTTTTGGGATTGATCTGTAAAATCTATTGGAAATAATGAGGTTCATCCAGTTAATGATCTAACACACGAATGAACATATATGTTTTCTGTATCTATCTCGTTACCTTCTACAAATCAGATAGCAAAGGCTACTTTGGTCTAAGTGTAGCTTCTTTTATTCTAAAAAACTTTGATTCGTCTGAAATTCAGAATTTGACATTTTCAATTCCGATTTGCTTTTGACTAGATGTTTTTTGTCAATTTGTATGTGTCTTCAATTAAATTGTCCAATTGTTCAATGTATAATAAGCCCTTAAATCAGTTTTTTAACCCATAAATTCAAAAGTTTCAACTATACCTATTTCCGGAACAGACTGGAACTTTTTATTTGAATTTAATTGAAAGAGAAAAATGCAGATTGTTGAAAGATTAAAAATAGCAAATCGCACTGAAAGTCTGTACAAATCCATTGAATAATTAATTAACAAACTGAAAATATAAGTAACACACGAATCACATGTTTCTGGCAGTATTTTTGCTGAAATAAGTCTGACTTTTTTTGACTTTTTTTGAACAATTTTGACTTACGCGGATATTCGAGTTACGCGGTTTCGGTGGAACAGGCGATCGTATAAGCCATTTCACATTGAACACAATCGCAGCGAAACTGAAAATGAAAATTTTTCCATTTTGAAAATAATTGTGACATTTTGGTAGTTATATACATATCAGTATATAGGTATCAGTATATCATATCATTATCATTATATATATATATATAGTCTCGAAAACATTCATTATCTTTTGATTTTTGAACAACAAGGTTTAAAAACATTTATTCAAGTTTTCAGCGAATTTCAGATGTGCTCGCTCAGTTATCGTCTTTGCTAGCTGATAACTATTTTGACAGTTTTTAAAAACCTGACGGCATTTTTTTTATTTATTTTCATACAGACTTTGGCCGTCTCGCTCTCATTTGCATCTTAAATTAAACTGACGGAATTATTATTATTATTATTACTTTTGGCTTTAAGAGAACAAACTTAGGGCACTTTTTTATTTATATTTATAGAGGCTTTGGCAATTCACGCTAACATTCGTCTCTAAAAACTGAGGCAGGATCAATGTGGAACGGCTTATATGCTCAACAAAACTGCAATCCCATACAAAATGCATGGTCTACCAAGGTTAGCGGTCATAGAACAACGTATATGTTTTCGGTCATAGACAGTACGGCAAAATACATAATTCAAAACGGTACTTATCTGTCAAACTTGATTTGACACATAAATACCCCACCAAAATGACAGCATTGAACCCCGTCAAATATGCCTTCTAGGAAAAGTAATAAGAATACGATAGACTGTGCTTCGTATTACGTTTGCTGAAAATAACAAACATGATAATAATCTGCACATTCGTGTGTAAAATAAATAAGAAAGCAGCTTGTTAATCGTGAAACATAAAATAGGGGACATTCAAGACGAAGTGCATTATTGCTTTTAAAGGCAGAGGTAAGAGTAGGTTTCTGGTCTCGAGTGTAATATACAACAGTGTGGAAGTCAAGTGGGGAAGGTGTGGCTGTAATTGTGGGTTCGAATAAAATGCCTTGTAGCGAGATCGTAAGCAATAAAAATGCAAGCTATTTTCGCTCATGTCTAAATTCCATAACTTTATTTATCTCAGGGTATTTTATTGTCTTCTTTTCTAAATTAACCTGCATTCAGGTTCCAAAGAATAATTAGCATGATCAGTGTAAATAGACGAGCATTTTTGTTTGATACAGAAATACGCGATTGATGCGCTAGTACTTTGCTGCTGGATCTATTTCCTTGGACTTTTTAAATTAGGTTCGATATCATTTTAGTCCTCCCTATATAATAACAAGCAAACAAATGTGTGAATGTGTGTGTAACTTTTTGCATTGGAACTCTATTGCTGCAATTAACATTGGCCAGTGCCAGAGCAAGTGCGCTCAATTTTAACAAAATTATTAACAATATAAACAAAATTATTTTTCTACCCCAGCATCGTTCATTATCTGTTGCTTTGCACATTACAGTGTCAATTAGCCAATTATGTTGCAATCTAGCACGATTTATAGTTACAGACACGTTTTTTATCTTTACTATGTTATGTATTATGTACCATATCCATGGTAATTATAAGTTATTATATTAGACAGTTAATTTCAATGGGTAACATTGTGGCAGTAATACATCTATTCTTATCTATTTATTAATTTGTGGCTGTAAGATTTTTTAATATTGACAATAAAAGTAGTTTTAAGAATTATTTGCCCCATTAGATTAGACTAATTCGTGCTATTAAAAAAGTTTTTAGGAATCAACAAATAATTACACGTTCGTAATCCGCAATGGAAGAAAGGCGTGTTGCAGATTATTTTGTAGTTGCTGGCATGGCAGAAGACCCAAAGCTGCTGAAGGAAAACATATTCAACGATTCATCGCACTTACGATCTACGAACAGCATCGATCCAATAACAGATATAGGGGTATACTTCCCATCCCTGGGAGAAAAAATTCCTGCCGATTATGAAATTCTTGAAAATACCCCGTCAGGACTACTAGCTGATTTGAACTATGGATCGGTACGAACTATCGGCTGTTTCATATACTATCGTCGTGGCAAGGATAAACCACCTTTGGTCGATATAGGAGTAATGTATGAAGGTGCGGAACGAATAATGGCTGATGCTGAAATCGTCCTTAGTACACCCGGTGATCGCCTGGCTAATGTGAATAACTCTTCCGCCAAAACATTTTTAACCTTTAGACGAGCGCGCACGGATATGCCGTGTAATGAACTTGTTGTAACTGATTTGTGCGTGGTGATACCTTCAAAGGGTGAAAAGCCGCCCCATGCTTTCTGCATGATTCATAAGACGCTGAACAAGGGTATCATGGGAAGCGACGTTTATTTGTGTTATAAAAAATCAATGAACCGTCCAAAATTAATCAGTTACGAACCAGAAATTTTACACCGTTATCCAAAATATGACCATAATGATTTCCCACTAACACTGTGTCCTAGTGTACCGCTATTTTGTCTGCCGATGGGTACAACGTTGGAAACATGGCCGCATGTACCAGGAGGGGATGGAAAGGTAATTCATGGTATTGGAACGTGTAAACAATTATCAAACAAAAATTTAATTTCTATTTTGACCCATGTTTCTAATTTTATTATAGCTGAAAAGGAAACCAATTCAACCAGTTTTTAGTACCTTTGTTCTCACTGTTAATGATGGAACGTATAAAGTATATGGATCTGCCTTAACATTCTATGAGGAGTTTAGGTAAGTAAAATATAATATATGCGCTAGTGTGCACAAAAACAACATTTACTTTCATTACATTACTCTTTACGATGCGGTACAAAACGCATATTTTTATTTTAGTGAAAAGAATTTAAACGTGCAACAACGTGATTTGCTGGACTGGTCTGAGGAATCACATAAAACCCATTCCCTGCATGTAAACAAATCAATATGTATTTTGTCGAGATGGCCATTTGGGGACACTTTTGAGAAATGGCTCCAATTTTTGCACGTAAGACAACTAGAAATAACTGTTCAGGATCTTTAACTAATTGTCTCTTTTGTTTTAGCAATTATCTATTCTTGACGAAAAGCTGCCTGTACCTATCGAAAGATATATAACACATTTGCTCGATGAGGTGCCCTTTCCGTCGCCAAGCATTCTGCTACAGCTTTCCACGCTCAGTAATAACAGAATTCTTTTAACGCTACCGGAAGATTCGCCTTTACCAAGAAGCGGTGCTGGGTTCCGTCAATTACTCTCTAATCTTGGACCAGAAAATTGTTTACATGTACTATTACTGGTTTTAACGGAACAAAAGTTGCTTATACATTCATTACGACCAGCAATACTGACTGCTGTAGCTGAAGCAGTTTCGTCCTTTTTATTTCCGTTCAAATGGCAGTGTCCATATATACCTCTGTGTCCGCTTGGCTTGGCAGAGGTACTGCATGCTCCATTACCATATTTGATTGGAGTGGATTCACGCTTCTTCGATCTATACGAACCACCGAACGATGTGACTTGTGTGGATCTAGATACAAACAATATTAGTCTTTGCGAATCGCAAAAACATCTCACCACTAAGCTTCTACCAAAAAGGGCGGCACGAATTCTCCGACAAACTCTGCGTATTTTAGAAGAATCCAGTCAAAACCAAGGATGTGATTCGAACAATAGCTTGGATCGGGATTTAAAGAAACGAAAGAAGGAACAAAACCTTGAACAACGAATTCAGGAAGCGTTTTTGCAGTTTATGGCATGTATTTTGAAGGGTTACAGAGATTACTTGGTACCTATATCTAAGGCTCCTACTATTGGAGCAACGGACCCTAACGCATTGTTTCGTATGGATGCATTTCTACGATCTCGGGACAAAGCAAATCACAAGTTTTTTCAGTTGCTTATGAAAACGCAAATGTTTATTAGATTTATCGAAGAGCGTTCGTTCGTTTCCGACAGTGACCATAATTTAGCATTTTTCGATGAATGTGCTGAAAAAGTAAGTGCATACGAAGACACCCCAACAGAAATTAAACTCATTGAATGGGACTCAGGTCAAAATAGTGAGCGTACCAAGTTTATTTTACCTCCTGAATGTCAACCAGGCTTACCTGACCAATTGTATACGTACGCTTCTTTTACTCTTGATCCATTGTTATTAAAACAAACTCGAAGAAATCTAGTTGATAATGTTTTACAGCATCATAATAGTCTAGCACCGGGATCTCCGATGGCACGCCGTACAAAGCACGAGATTAAAACAGCTCAAAAACTTGCCCGAAAGCATCAGGGCACTCCAGAGTTGTGGGCTAAACACTTGCTTGCTACATGCTACTCTATATATTTCATAGTGTTGCCAAGTTTGATATCAGAAAATACTGGTCGCGAACATGCAGTGCTAAAGGAGGCATACGATTTACTTAGTAAGGCATGCAGATTGAAGGTGCCATGTGATGAAGTTTGCTACCGTATAATGATGCAACTGTGTGGTTTGCATAACCTTCCCGTTTTGGCTGTACGATTGCATTACTTAATGAAGAGATCAGGTATTCAACCTAACGCGTTAACATATGGTGTCTATAATCGATGCGTTTTAGAAGCTCAGTGGCCATCCGACTCAATTCTGTCGTCGCAAATGCGGTGGAATCGGTTGCGAAACATTGTAATGGGTGCGGCGCATTTCAAGCGAGCAGGAAAAAAATGCGCGGATCGGCGTAGACTGTCTTTGTCTAACGAAAATAATTTGATAGGCAATGCTTTAGAATCTATTGAAGGCGCATCACGAACGAGCCTTGATTCTGGATATTCACAAGCAGAGCAGAATATTAATATCACGCTCGACTTTTCGGCTTTTGACAAACATCGTGGAAGAATTGGAGCAATCGTAAGACAAAATACAGCTGCCGGACATCAAGAGTCATCGGACGTATTATCAAGTGCAGGGTTGCTGATCAGCGGTGAAGGGGTTCATCATCATAAATTGCAAAAAAATGTATCAATTGCTTCTGGTACTAAAGAAGTGAGTGCAGTATACAAAAAGTCACCTACTGCCAATCCCTGCGATCTTAGCCCACGCATGCTAGCAAGAGCTGATAGTTTTGCTGGGGATTCGAAATTCATTGACAAATTGCAACGCCAAGTTAAAGGAGATGGGTTGAAAGCAAAGCGGACGCTCAATTTTAGAGAAAAGGAAGAAGCCATCACCAATGATCAATCAGATGTGGCGAAGGGAACTAATGCAAAGGGTAGTCCTACGAAGTAAGTAATCGTGTAAGGTAGCCAATTTGAATCGACTCATTTAAATTACATGTTACAGAATATCGCCTCGCACACTGGTCACTCAAGATGACCCATTGGGTGCCCTTAACGATAATCTAACGGAAGAAATGGAGATTCAACGTGAATCTTTGGATGAGACGCATGACCGAAGTCAAATGAGTAACAATAATACTATCTATACGGATCAACCAATTTTATTCAAAGGACAGCGCTCTGCAACTTTTGACGATTCAACACAACTTAGCAAGAGCATGCAACGATCTGAAACTATGCCTATGACAAGCACCATCACTTCCGGATTTGGCAGTTTGGGATCAACTTTGAAATTTAATTTTGGGTGAGTTATTTGAATGGAGGCCACATGTTTGCGGTATTGTTTATTACATTCATGTTTATCCAGCTTAGTCAATACAATAGAACAGTCGTTTAGTTTCGTACGTTATATGTACCAGTAAGCTGTAATCACACAAATAGTCTAAGTTACCTTCTTTTATGTTTGTATTTAATTTAATAATGTAGCAAGAGTTATTTTTGTTTGTTTTTCCGCTATTTTCTGTTATGTTTATAGCCGTTACTCACCTGCTCGTATGTCCATGAAAAAAGATTTAAAATCGTTATCATCGAACATGATAGAAAATATATCTAACATAAGGTAAGTTGGCATGCTAAACGTTATGCAATGTATGTATGATATATTTTGGAATGTGGAATGCTCTACGAGTTTAAATGTATGACTTTTACTAGCAAGTACAACAGTTACTAACCAAATGATTTTATATTTTTAGTCCCAGCCTCACGGGGAAAAAGTCAAATGAAATCATACAAAGTGGAATAAGCAGTATAAAAAGTGCCGCCAGCTCCGTAGCAAAAAAATTAGATGATATTAAGGAAGCTATATCAGCAAATACAACACCTGTAAAGACGGGTAGTGGCATGAACAGTGCGATGGATAGAAATGGCCATGGTTCAGAAAATGATCTTCATCAACATGACGATACGATGACGTCATTAAATGGCAACCGTTCGCGTCGCGTTTCCAGTGAATTTGACCTTTGGGGTCGTTTTAGCGAATCCCGTAAATCTAGCTACAATAACTTAGTTCCTTTGGGTGAGAACGCTGCATCCACAAACAGTTTGAATGCATATCCAACGTTTCCGGACAACATTTATCCTATTGTTGCAGAGGTATAGAAAGTAGTATAAGGATTACTATGTTTATTGGTATGATATCTTACAATGAATTTTTATTTAAAGGGCACAGAGACAGTTACCGATTTTGTCATTGAAATCACATCTTGTTCGCAATGTCATAACTGTTCTGTTCTTCTATACGACGAAGACGTGATGGCAGGATGGTCAGCGGAAGATTCTAATTTGAACACGACATGTAATGCATGCGGCAAAGTGACGGTGCCATTTTTAAATGTGCATATAACCTCAAAAGGTCAAAGTCAAGATGAAACATCTTCTCCGCATAAGTCTTCAAAGCAACACGATATGATAAGCGTGCCATATTTAAATCCACTGGTTTTGCGAAAAGAATTAGAAAACATCCTAAGCGAAGAAGGCGATCTAGCACTTACTAAAAAAAAGTTTGTTGAGGAACATCCTATTATCTACTGGAATTTAGTGTGGTTTATGGAGCGAATAGATGTTAGCACACACCTTGCTAATCTTGTCCTACCAAATCAGGTGAAGTGCCGTTATTTAAAATGGTTGTCAATTTTTTTAAATTGGAAATAATTGTGAATATGATATAAATATTTTATCAGGAGGATGACAAAGCAGATCCGTTAAGTAACCTGAAAACAGTTGATGTACATTGTTTGTGGGATAATCCTCGACTCCATTCGGAAGCTGGACCGGCGATGTACATGTTATGGCGGCAAAATCAACCTGACAGCACGTTATTAAAAGCTCTTCTTACAGATCAAACATCGATCAATCGAACGTAAGTTATAAAATCAATTGTAAACTAATTACACAAGATCAATTCAAAGTTTCTTGATTAATGATTACTTTTCAGTGTGATGCAACAAATAATTGCCTCGATTCGTTGCAACGATTTATTAACTCCTGTGAAACGATTAGCTAATGAAAGACAAAAGCTAAAACATCGTGGCGTTGATCGAACGCATTCGATTTACCGCGACATGCTGTTTCTAGCTTTCATAGAGATAGGCAGGGCTGATATTGATCTTATATCGTTTCATCGTGAATATGCAGCTGTATTCGATAAACTGACGGAAAAGGAATGTAACACATTTTACCGCAGTCAGGACCTACCTCCATCGTCTACGGCCATCTTTTGTCGTGCCTACTTCAAACCTCTTCTTTTGCCCTGACCTTTATTTCCATCCAGCCTAAGCCAATTGATGCCACATCTTTGGTAATTGCATTGGTAGTGATTTGTGCTGAAAAAGTAATGAATTAGTAATCTTGTATAACTTTACGAGTAAAGAACACATATTTTTTATTTACCCTGCCCTCACATATTTTTCGTATCTACCCTGCTATCTACCCTATGTTGACTATACAGGAAAGAGCTATTGATGATTTTAACAAAATTATGTTTTCTTCAAGTAAAAACAACGATTTAGGTTTTAACAGTTTAACTTTATGAACAATTTTGTGTCAGCACGGAAGAAAGTGAAGATGCTCATTTGAACAACTTTCTCAGATAAGATAGAAACAGAAAACGTAAAAGTAGAAACTCCACAAACACTGTGCTAGCAGTTTTAATTTATAATATGAACCCAACATAGGTATGACGGGCCCTACGTACTCCAGATTTATTTGTACTTATCATTATTGATGAAATGGTTAAAGGTTGTGTGATCCTTTCGTAACATATCTTTAAAGTTGTCGTGAAATATGTTTACATCAAACCGTTATACATAATTCAGTATTTTTGCTGCTTTTTCATTGACATTTTTTATTTTCACCATTTCGAAAGCTTAAAATTTGATAAACAGGTGCGATTTTAACCATCACGCATGCTATTGGCGATCTTAAAAAAGGAAACTGTAGGTTTAGCATTCACTGGGAAAATAGTGGCTAGCTTTAAGGTGACAAATAAAACGATCCATGAACATAAGGTATGTGCCTTCAATTCAACCTGTGAATGTCTGTGAATAACATTTATATCTCTTACATCTGAAATTTACGATAAATAAAAATAGTTACGGTGTATTTGTATGATGTATAGATCTAATTACCAGGCTAGGCTAATATTATTTGAAATAGATGGATTTAAATGAACACTTTATTTTTTAAATGCTTATTCACTTCACCTAATATTTATGTTTACATAAAAAGAGTAATAAAACGTTATATACAAACATTTCCTGGAATATATTTGTCTTGCCTTGAACTTAACTCCCGCTCTTAGCATGAAGTAGGTGCAGTTTAGTATTTTAAAGACTCTTTTGCTATGTATTTATTTTAAAAAAACATCAATACATCTTTTGTACAGCAGAACGTTGTGTGACAAAAATGTAATGAAATCAGCATTACACTTATACATCATGCAATCATTACTTTATCAAAAAATTCAGTGAAAAATCTTTAAAATACAATGTACAATCCATAAGCAACACGGCCTGGCCGATACCACCGAATACATAACAAGTAAAGTTCAAAGCCTGTTTTTGATATTTATTCTTTGAACCTAATTATCAGTTTTTTGGTTCATGAAAACTTGAATGAGCAGCAATAGTTTACTGTAACAAGCCTGAATAGGTTGAAAATGTTTTCATTTGATTGCTGTGCTTAACTAAAGCGAATTTATTTATTTAATAGCGGTTAAATGTCATTGAATGTCGCTTGGATTTAATTTTTTTGCTTTACTTAGTCAACCGTAAGCAGCAGCAAAACCGTAAGTGTTGTTTTGTATTATGAGTGACTCATTCAAGAAGCAATATGAAAAAGCGAATATAATAGTGTAAACTGCGTGAAACCAATATAAAATATTTTAGCCAAAAATTTAATCACAATGACGTTCAGCCCGAAGCCTTCGTTCCGTCAACGGTTTAAAATGTAATAAGGGAGATTAATAAATTGCCAAACGTCAAGCTAATCCCATTTTGAATCATGGAAAACATATACATTATTTTAAACGCAATTTAATTAGCAAATGGCGATACATTCCGTTTAGGTGTTGAGGGCGCAAGATCCATGGTTTTGCAGACCCATCCTGCAATATCGACGTCTTCTGATTCGATGTGTTTAATCCATTCGTGATTCTAGAACACACAGAAAATCATTTAGTTAAATGTAAATCTACCTTGAATGTTTTTTTTTACCATCAATGTTTTTAGATCTGCACGCTCTTCAGGGTTTTTCTTCAGGCAAAGGTCCACGAAGTTTTTAAAACGATCGGTAAAAGAGTTATGCTCCAATTTGGGCGGTGGTTCATTCACGATATAGTCCAGCAATTCGAAAATTGCCATTGGCTTTGGTTCAATTATGCTTTGACCAGGAGAACTATCCTCCCCTCGCTCTTGGAATATTAAATCTAAGGTTTTCGCATCTGGAGGCGGAATTGGATACATTCCAATTGCCATCTCGACCAATGAGAGTCCCAACGACCATATGTCGGACTGAACCGAATAGTGCGTTCCCTGTAGACGTTCAGGCTGTATGAAAACAGTATTAATTTCCGTAAGCGCATAAATAGTATAGAGAGATTAAAATAAACACATTAGCAACATACTTACCGACATATAGCTTCGAGTTCCTACAAATGAATTTGCCATCGAGTCAATCAACTGCCCGGATACGCCGAAATCACATATCTTTATCTCTCCACTACTGTTGACAAGAATGTTGCTTGGCTTAACATCTCTATGCATAATGGCGTGCTTATCCCTCAAATAGCTTAATCCTTTTAATACTGCCGACGTTATTTTGGCCAGAATAGCTTCCGGGATTCTTCCTGCTCGTTTTAAAATTAGATCCAGCGAGCCACCATCCATATATTCCATGCAGATGCTTATCTCTCCATCGCTGTAGAAAGCTCCGTAAAATCCAACAATGTGTGGAAAGTTACATTCATGTAATACCTTAAGTTCCCGTATGATTTGCTTCTTGATTGCTGGTTTTACTTCTAAGTGTATTAACTTGCGAGCCATTATAAGCTGAGTAGGAATGTGACGTACTTTCATTACTACCCCCCCGTTTCCTGAACCCAGTTCCCCTAGTTTTTCTAAATCTTCATCACTGAGTTCGCCGATTTTTTCCTTTTGACTAAGAAAAACTTTGATGCGTTTACGTGCACTTTCTTCCATTTCAAGTTCTTCCAAAGTTTCGGTCAGCGCGTCTATGCTGTTTTTTGCTTTTCCCAAAAGATTGTGTTTTCCAATCACATATTCGGTACCCGATGGTGTTTTGAATGAGGGTGTTGGCGTCGTTTGTTGTCCTGCGGGAACATCCACCGAACCCGGAGGTAACGTC
This sequence comes from Anopheles epiroticus, assembly GCA_000349105.1. Classification (NCBI taxonomy): domain Eukaryota; kingdom Metazoa; phylum Arthropoda; class Insecta; order Diptera; family Culicidae; genus Anopheles; species Anopheles epiroticus. The sequence goes on from KB671743.1 coordinate 81,715, forward strand.
AGATTGAGTTTGTTTTTAGTCATTTTACTCATTGATGTTACAATTTTTTTCCTAAATAGAAGAACATCATATAGTAAGTTATACTTGAAGAGATTAGAAAGCTATATAGCAGGTACTACCTCTATGAGAAAAAACTGGTCTGAATGCGCTATTAGATAGCCAGAAACAGTGAGCGGACAGACTGAAGAGCAAATAAACTTAATACGCGCAATATATATTCACAAGAACTGTATAGATACCGACACTTCTAAGGATCGCAACAACAAGAATAAAGAATGTTTTTTTGTATGAGCAAATCTACAAAGTTTTTCTTTCGTTTTCTGACTCCTTTCAATTCCGAAAACTGACAGATGACAATCAACTGCAAGGCAGTGCTTCCAGCCGATTTAAGCCGATTATCACAGTAGAGTGGCGATTATCCGGGGTGATCGGGACACAAGGTGTTTATAGGGGGTGTGAAGTCGTCCAGAGCAAATTGACATTTCCCAACATCACTTCAACACTTCTTGGAACTCTGGTACAGAATTTGCCGAGCGACTGTTGAGAGTGTTGAAAACTTTATCCGATTTTACATAACAATATTCAAAGATGTCGCCAGGTGAAAGCATAAAAAATCACCTGGTAAATGCATACACATTGGTTGGGACGGGATACATGCCGGATAATCGATTTGCACGAAAAATCGTTCCGTGTTAAAATAAAAGCTTGTATTTGTAATCCTAGCGTGGATTTCATAGGGATAAGTTAATTACAAATTCGGTTATATGTTTTTCGATTAAATATTCGGTATAGGACTACAGACAAATCGGTAGTTATGGCAACACTGTTCGGTTGGTATAAACGTCAAAATGTATAGAATTGTTCCATGGGATTTCCTTCCAAAACTATTTGTGCGCGCTTTTAATTGTCTACATGTTACATTTCCATAAAGACGCGCTTGACTTACAAATATCGGAATACAGCAAATAAATGTGTTAATTGTGAAACAATTGGCTGCGGGATAGCAAAGTAGCTATTATTAAACTAATTTAGAAGTGAGCTTTCATGTGTATGCTATTACCTTATATAGTGAGTGCTAATTGATAGTCTCTTTGGTGCATGTTAAAATTCTTGACTTTATGAACCAGGTTCTATTGCAGGAATAAAAATTGGTAGCGTATTACATTGGCAGCTCCAATTGTAAAATGGAATCATCGAGCTCAATGATGATGCAAGAAAGTTCTAAATTGTCACCAGGAGCAAGTGCACGAAAATTGAAACAAAGTCGACTGCCTTTTCAAATTTTGTCAGCATCCACCAAAGCTTTTGATGAACCAGTCGAGGCACGCAAGAGAAAACCATCGACGGAAGGAATAGATCTTGGGCATGTGGCAAAGGCTGGACGTATATCAGATGTGAAAGAAAACGTTACGTCCATGGTGACAGAAGAAAACGGCAAGCAGAGAGTAGAAGAATTAAATGAAACTGGTACAAATGCAGAAAAGGCATCGAGCGAGCCGTTTTTTGAAAGTAGTAGGAGGTCCATGCCACCTGCCAATAAGGCAAAGAAGGGCGTAAGAAAAGGCGTTATTAAAGAGTCTCCGAAAATATTAATAAAACTACCGATAGGACAACGGAAGCGTTCCCTAGATAAAATGAAAGCTATGAAAAGAAAAGCATATAAAGAGGAAATGTTACGTTTTGAGGAGACTTCGAATGATGTATCGATTTTGGATGATACAGATTTATCGGAGGATGGTGTGAGTGAAGAAGAAAAGAAGAAAACTGACGAATTGCATGAGGATAAAAAGGATCCACAGAATAATTGCGTCAATGTTAAGCTTGTCACAAAAGCCAATTTAGTATTGCAGCCTACCGATAAAGAAATCAAAACTTTGGAACCAGAAGCAGGTGATAGAAGAGTTTCTACATCAGATGAGAAGCATTTGAACAACTCGATGGACTCATCATTGGCAATTTTAGATGAAAGAGATGGTAAAATGATAGAAAACATTCATTTGGCCAAGGTATGCAAGACTACGACAACTTCAGATCAAAAGCTCATTAAACCCTGCAGCATCAAGGAGGCAGACACGTCATCTGATGTTGATTCTAGCGAGGAGGACATTTACATGCTTTGCACTCCTGATTCAAAAATTGTTCCCAATGAAGACGGCAATAAGGCTCGAAAATTGACCCCAAAACAAATAGCTCGTCGCCAAGAACACGAAAAGCGACGGGCACTTAAGCAGAAAGAAAAGGAAGAGAAACGTCGGAAATTACAAGAAGAAAAAGAGGAAAAAGTCAGAGAAAAAGAAGAACAGGAGCGATTGCGACGAAAGGAGCGCGAAGAAAAAGATGAACTAAAACGTAAGGAACGCGAAGAAAAAGAAGAAATGAAACGTAAGGATCGAGAAGAAAGAGAAGAGCAAAAGCGCAAAGAACGTGAGGAAAAGGAAGAACAAAAGCGAAAAGAACGTGAAGAAAGGGAGAAGAAACGTCAAGTGGAGATTGAGCAGAAAAATGAAGAAAAACGCATAAAAGAAGAAGAACGGCGTAAGAAAGAAGAGCAAAAAGAAGAGGATCGAAAGCGCAAAGAGGAAGAAAAAGAAGCAGAGGAAAAACGGAAGCTGAAGGTAGCACAGGCTTTCACGAGCTTTTTTGTGAAGAAGTCGGCGGCCGGAAGCGGTGTAAAAGCTTCAGATGATGAAAATTCTGTCGAATCTTGTTCGGGAGGAATAGCAAACACCACTTCAATAATAGTGGAGCAACAAAGATTTATGCCGTTTTGTGTAAAAGGAGACATGAGATTGGCGCCCACAGTACGGAGAGTTCTCGATTCTTACCAGAAAGCTGCATTGGACATGGTGGTGAACATTGCCAGTGAAAATCAAACAATCGATCGTACCAACCTGTATGTTGAAATGATAAAACGACGAACTCACGAGCCCTTGAAATCGGACCGGACATGGAATGTTGAAGACGACGAAGATAACGATGAAATCATGATCGTTGGTCAGTATGCTATAGAAATTTTTATTTGGCATGGAATTTTTCTGTAAGTTTTTTTTTATTAATTACAGATGAAAATGTATGTCATCAAATTGAGAAAGATCCTGGAAAGCTGAAGCAAAAATTTAAAACAAAGTTCTTCTTGTTCGAAGAAAATCGCCGCCCTCCTTATAGGGGCACTTGGCGAAAACGAAGTTCTTGTATTAAGCCTCGTCGACCTTTTGCCCAGGATAATGTAAGAGATTTTAATTTAAAAAAGTTACATTTCACAAAAGCATTGATTGTTCATTTTGTTTTATTTTAGAAATTTTTTGATTATGAAGTAGATTCCGACGATGAATGGGAAGAAGAAGAACCCGGCGAATCCCTACATGGCAGCGATGACGAGAAGGATGTAGATCCGGAAGAAGATTATGAAGTAGATAATGAATTTTTTGTGCCCCATGGTCATCTCAGCGATGAAGAGCTCCATGCTGAAGAGGAAGGAGGTATGGATAATAACAGTCCGGAGGTGCAAAAGGTGAAATTGAAGCTAATGCAACAAGAATTTGTAGCCGAGATGAAGAAGAAAACTGAAAAAATTAAACCCAGGCTCATAGGGTGTATCTGGACAAATGTATTTGGTGACAAGAAAACTAATTCCTCAGAGTGTTCTGCAATCATTAGGAAAATGTTAGACGATCGTGCTATGCTTTACAATCCAGATGAACCTATTTCATTTACTAGGGCCTCTTCAAAGATGAATGGTAATAATATCGACCAGGATTCGACCACAGTATCACCATCTAAAGACATCGATAAACCAGCATTAAAAAAGGTTAGATTGATAACTGATGATGCTATCCGTGAATTAGTTCGATTGGTTCATGGCAATGTTAATAACCGTAATTTTTTAGCGCGCGAATTTCATGCCTTTTGGATTAGTCTCAATAATTCTGTTGAATTTAGTCGACAAAGCATTAGTAATAAAATTAAAGAGATTGCTAGATGGGAAGCTTGTCGTATAAAAGGCTCCATGGAGGGAAAATTTTGTTGGATAGTAGAAGCGAATGTGTTGGAGCAATATAAACTCAATGATTTGACATTGCCGAATGTATGGAAGTATCATTTGCAAAAGGAAAGTGGTATAAAACTCGAAAAGCCAAAAACCACATTGAAGCATGTTGATCCAATGGCACATACTCAAATGAACGCTTCAAATGACATAAATGGCACAACAAAACAATCGAAAGAGGATTTAAATTGTTCTTTAAAAACAACAGTAAACAGTTCTTTAAAAACAACAGTACTGGCTAAAACTGCCAGTATCGCCAAATTTGCAAAAATAATGCGTAAGGCTCAATTGGATAAGACATTTAGTGAAGTCGATGGTAAATCACAAAAAGCAGTAACTCATGCCTCAACACATGAGAAAAGTACTGGGAGCCAGGACAATCATGCTTCAGAAGCAATGCCCAAGAGCTCTTCAACTGAGTTCTTAACGGACAAAAAAACCAAAAAACGCGTTCAGCTTTTGATGTCCGTTCCTAGGGGCCAGAATATAAATCAGTCTACAAAAAACAACTTAATCAGTCAGTTCTTGAGCAGGGAAAACAGAAAAAAAGAAAGTTCAGCTAACGCGTCTGTTGATACAGTTATCGAGATTGATTGACTTTCGTTGAATGATGAGTTTTTAGATTAGATTGTATAATGTATACTGATAGTTTATCTTTGTCTTAGCTTATCATTGATAAGACCAAATACGAAGAAATACATGGTAACATACAGCATCTAACAATTTTTTATGAAATCATTTCTTATTTTCTATTAGTGTTCCGTTGCATTACAATGTACTATTTTTTCTTGTAGTTGAGCTTAATTTCAGGATTCCGAAAATGTTAGTTAAGAAAATTTACTGATTCTTTTATAAATATTCACTCATTGGATTAGATACACGCTTCTTGCGAGAGAAAAATTTCTAAATTATACACAAAGTGTGGCTTAAGAGATTTTGTTCTGAATAATTTTACACTTTTTAGTGTCTTACACACCTTTCCATTCAAATGTTTATGTGAACAAGGTGCATTACCTAGTCACGTAATTGGAATCCGGGCCCAGCAATGCGGAACAATGGAGAGATGTGTTCGATTACACAGACCCGATGCGCCTTTTTCAATGTTGTTAAAGTTTCATTAATAAATTAATTGGAAAACACAGGTGCTAGAATCTTACTCTAGATTACATGTATGCAAGATGTATTGATTAGGCACTCTTAACGTTAGGAAACGTTAACAGGTTGACTATTATCATCCAGGTTAAATGTTTATATATCGTGTACTCAGCGACATTCCTATTTACTTTCCATGGTATCCACATACGGTTGTGGCTGTGTGTATTATTTTCAATGAAACTAGTAGCGAGAAAGTAACGATCGTGACAGCGTGGGGGTAGCTAGAAACGGTAAAACCATTATGCATGATGAGTATGTAATTTGTGACGCATCGCACGCTGGATGAATTCTATCTGTTCATGCGGCCACATAGGTGTCTGGGGTATGAAGTTACCCACTGCTACGGTTTTGGTATTGTATTGGTGTTCTCGCTTGGATATCACCAGCTATGTTAATGTAAACTAATGCTGCACCCGTTTGTAGCGGTATGAATATTTTTCTTATTTTTCGTCACTTCAGGGTAAATTGAAATTCCGATAGAAAAGCATTGTGTAATGATGCGCCGTACAAGCTGAAGGGCTCGACGGCTTTTCATTATTGCTGTGTTCTATGTGATCTCAAGCGTAGAATCCCGTTTAATGTTGCTACTAACATGCTGTGATGTGCAGGTGCAAACAGTTTGCATTAGTCTTGTGGTAGCTGTGTTCGTATTCAGACGTTTGTTCCTGTAACATGCTAGATCAAACCTAATCATATCAGTAATCAGTTTGTATGAAATCTGACAGGTAAAATTTTGAGGTTTGAATTGTTATTCGACTGTTAGCTTGTTGTGTGTTGTAGTTTAAAAAGATTATGCAACCTAAAACACATTAATGTATTTCAAATAGTGATGATGATCCACACGAATGATGACTGTATAAACCAATTAGTTTCTATATATAATTAAGAAAGTACGGAGTGAGGTGGATTAAATAATCAAAGCGTGCCATCTCTTCACACGTATCTCAATTTCTGCTAATGCATTACGAAAATGATTGATATTTTTTTAGCAGATTTGACTAAAACAAAATGTTAATAGTGCGGTCTTTTATTACGTGCTTGGTGTAATTGTGTCTGGCCTCGTGATTTGCAAGTGAAAAGATTGTCGCAGCACATATTTTCTCTTATTATGCTACGAATACCTTCATTTGGTAGGAACCTTCAAATTTTAAATCAAACATAAATTGACTCAAGTCTATTTGACTCTGTATATCTGTAATGTACAAACATTAAAAAAAGAAAATGGTAGTCTGATATTGGAATAATACTTGTGTAGGTATCTCATAAAGGCCGTCGTGATTCAATGCTTCGAACCCACCCTGTAGTATGGTTTTTTGACGATCGGTTTAAATAAGTTACTCGTATAACAAGTCGAAGAGAAATCGATAGTAATGCATGGTGATGCAATACAGATAATAGAATGAAGATGGCATACTGATTAAATTTGTTTATGTTCAACATTTCAGATTATTTTCTTGAAAATGGTAGTCTTGAACGAAATGATATGGAAAGTCACCATCATCGTGGGATTGGTGCTGATTCAGGAATATGCAGAAATGTGTATAGCGAAAGAAGAAAATATTAGAGAGTTGATGCACTCGAAAGTAAAACCATTTGTTATCAACATAGTCGAAGCGGAAGAAGGATTCTCTCAGGCGCAAGCTAAAATCAAAGAAGAATCGCTTTATAACAGTATAATAGAATATGCGAATATGCCAAGCCTATTTGAACAACAAGAAAACAATATATCTAAGCAAAATCGTGTAAAAAGAGAAACGCAAGTTGACACTGTTATTAATGCTTCCGGTGAAGAAGAAGCACTTGAAAAATTACCATCAGCCGAAAAGCAAACAATGAACTCGCAAGTCGTAATGCAAAATGAACAGCGGTTAAAACCGGCAATCAAGCCTTTAGAGTTTCAATCGAAAACAATAAGGGAAGAAAACGATTCTGATGGCGAAGAATCGATATTAGTTCAAGAGGGCATAAAATCTCGTGCTCCAAGAGTTAACTTCATTACACAACAAAGGAAAAGCAACTTCGCACCATTCGAGCCTAGGGAAAGTTCGAAAGAAAAGTTGATACGAGAGTTATATCAAAGACCGCAAAAAAGTCTAAATTACGAGCATCCGCGGCATAGCACGTATGACTCTTTTATGGCCACGTCTCAATCTCCTATGTATCCACGCATTCAAAACAAGTACGATTCATTTCATCACGATATGCTGAACCGGATGCACCCTCCGTCACCACATCTCTACGATCAATACTACGAAAGACGCCTGGACGAAGAATACGATTCGTATTTCCCTCGGTATAAATTTCCTTACTTTTACTATTACCCAGATAGGCGTTATGACGTTCCATTATACTATCGAGAACGTAATCATCTTTACTCAAACGACATCGAACAAACGCCACATGCAATTCGTTTACACACACGACCTCTGTCAACCCCTGGGATTCCTTCAGGTATTATGCGTAATCGTCGAATAATATATTTCGCTACACTTCCGGAAATAGTTCGCAACCACCCGCAAGATCGTTTGTATCAGATAGATCGTTTTAACCATAGCCCCTATGGTATGAAACAATTCCATTCGGCGAGCGCATACAAAGCTCCTCGGCCAACCAAAAATGACAATAGAGATGACAAACAGGTCAGTTCGAGACCAATAAAAATTGTACGTGAGATCGATGTTACTGAAAATAGACATTCTTCGATACAAGATATACAGAAATCAGATGTACAGCAACAAGCAAAGAGCTGGATTAGCTCAAGAGCATCAATTATACCGCCGTTGGGACCGAGAAATTCATTGCTCGGAACAAAGCGTTCGTCTAGCCAACGAATAGATTGAAGTTTTACAAAATAATTGATTGTTTAAAAAATATCGTCCTGTTTTATCAAACCCTTAAATGGCATAAATTTGTTTTTTTAACTGATTTTAACTTTTTTTAACTGATTTATTCGTAAACATTTAACTAAGAAAAGCCAATGCAATATTATTCCTTGAAATAGTTTCGGGTTGATCAAACAAGATAAAAAATAACCTGCTCTTCTTTGAGTAATACATTTTTGGCCAAATTTTCGTACAAAGTGTGTTCAAGCATGGAAGGATTCACGATTTTATCAAGTGTACATTCAGTGTCAGGTCTAACGGCGGGCGGAACAGGTGGTCCCGTCGGTAGTGGAGCCCCGAAAGTAGCTAGTGTATAAAGAGGCCGCTTGAATGAAGGCATTCGGTTAACTGCAAAGTATAGAAACAGGAAAATATTCGATCCAAACTCAGGTTCGTGTTGTGGGAACTCTGGATGAATAGTATGCAAAATAGAAAGTACAGGCTTAGTGTAAGCAGGTGTCCGGGTTTTCTATAACATAGCTGGGCTCCCGCAAACTTTGGTTTTTAAGAAAGACTCTGGCCCCGTAACCATCAAGAGAACCTGTACCTCTTCCGAGGTAAATACAAAATTAACCTAAATTTTAGGGTTACTTTTAATTATTGTTACGCTTCAGTTCTCCCCCCCCCTCCTCTACGAGCCAATAATAGATAATTTCTATTAATTTGTTTGAATAACAATGCGTTTGTCCACTATTAAGTATCACCTGCTTTCCCCATGAGGCAACACAGTTATCAGCAACTATTCATACAGTCTCCTTGGTATTAAGATCGCTTTTTGCAAAAGCTTTTTTTTTCTGAAAAGGGGCTTCCGTACGTCTGCAATCGCCATGAAGTACGTTTGTGCAAACAAAAATCTGAAAGTAACATTTTGGAGAGAAAATGCTGAGTTCAATCAAGTTGTGAGATTTCAAACACAATAAAAAATAATAAAAATACGTTCTGGTTATATATTCGAAACAGTGGCTTATCCGCAATGTCCATGTGCTCGAATCGTCACTTACTAATAGGTGTAAGATAATTAACAGGAAAGCGTGAAAGAAATTAACCCTGTACAAACACGTACTACCGTAGGTTGGAATCATGGAATCCTTAAGGTTTTCGCATTTAAGATGAAGTTTGCACATTAATTTGATAACGTTGGAGGAAAGGTGGATAAAATACACGCAGAAAACATTCTAGCAACAGGTTTTTGTTTGTTTTGCCATGTGCTCATGATGGTTGGTGTTTTACTCATTAATTAATTTATTTTCAATGCTATTATCACGTTTTTGATTTGGAGACTCGTTCCGCTATAACGGACGCAATCAAGTTTGCTTTTGGTGACTATAGTCATTGCACTTTACTGTGCTCGTGATCCGATGCTATCGGTTGTGTTGGTATGATGTTGTGTTAAACACCAATTAATTAACCTCACAAAATTCGTTCATATAAATAAACGAACAAGCTTATGCAAATTGGAAGTTTGCTTTATTTTTAAAGATTGTTTATAAATTTCTGAATATTGTAAAATCATGAAGCAGTAAACCTACTAAATGAATCGAAATTATGGCGGATGAATGTGCCCTATAAAAAGCAAACAATTTTGTGTGTAATATAAAATTACATTTTATTCCATATTCTTACACTAAAATGTATGTGGGGTCATTTATGTAAAAATATATCAGAAATTAATAAAAAAAACGTCGTCTGATTTTCATGTAAATGAAATGTTCTGACTATTTCGCTATTGATTTTATACAGTGAATTAACATATAGTAAGGTGGCACTGATCGATATGAGAAAACAGCACGAGTACACGCTCGCCTCCCTAAATAAACTTAATGCACCGTGCATATCCAGCCAGTCAGCAAGTCAGCCAGCTGCCAACTGTTAGTTCTAGTTTAGAACTTCGCGAGTTAAGCCGAGAATTAAGTTTTTCTTCTTCTTGTGTGGCACAACAACCAAGTAGGGTCAAGCCTTAACCAGAACGCTAAGGTGCTTTGGCTCTTTCTGTGACTGAGTTTACCCACGAATTAAGTCTTCAAAATACCTAAAACGGCTCTCATGATTACAGTTAGGTGCCATACATCGAATAACGCTGTAAAAGACGAAAAATATGAGAGAATAATAATTAATAAAAATTGTGCACGGTAAATTATTTAAGATCGCTTGAATTACTTTTTCAGGTCAGGTCATACCACCCATTTCAGACATACGAGATAGTTATTCCTCACTACTGAGGGAAGGTTCGAATAGGATTTGAATCCCGGTCCAATCGTGTTGGAAGGCTGGCGCCACTCTTACTTGTATTTTTTATACCCGTATAACATGATTAGTATTAATCAGCTTTTAAATTTTAAAAATGTATGCATACACATGTATCAGAAAATGTATGAATACACAGAAACAAATGTGGAATTCATGCAGGTTAGTTTTTTTTCTGTAATAATAGCCTGGCCGTATTGCTTAAAGTTGTTTATAAACCATTTGTGTAATTCATACAGAATCGATGCTAAGACCCAATTTGGCAGGAAGAAATTTTTATTCATGGTTATGGAAGGGCATCTTATCACAGGTGTACTCGGACGTCTAAATCAAATCCTATCCTTTTTCAGAGGTCTAATCACCCTAGCAAAGATCTTTGCCGCTCCAGTGCGTGTGGAGACATGCTGTTTTGTTCCGTTTTAGTAGTTAAGCGAATGTGGATTAGCATATAATACATAATGGTATGGATTTCATAGATTTTAAAATTTCCAAGCTCCACTACAGGATGACATAGTGATCGAAGATACGCATCTTTAAAGCAAAGAAGTAGCTTGTAACACAAACGGATGATTGAAAGTTTTAACGGTTCAATAAACTATACGATTTTGATGCTACCATATTCAGCTTAAAGCTTGTTTGACATTTTAAAGTTGCAATTCCAGTTTTGCTATTAATAATAGTGACAAAAGTAACAATAGTCAAAATATTCTAGGACACCCAAGCAATACCATTTTCCGTCAGATCAAAAAGCGTCATAAAAGCATAACGTGAAAACTACCGAAACATTATCTTGTTATGGTTAGCAACGAGCAATCGATTTAAAATATTAAAATTTAATCATAACATATCGGGCCTCTTCTTACCTTTGCCTTCTTACCTCTTCTTACCTTCTTTACGCTTGCAATACTGCGCAGCACTCGTACGAACACAAGGCAGGTTAATCGTAAATGTGTCTTATACTACCATCTTTAAGATGCCTGATAGCGTGGTGTCATTGGCTTCAAGGTGTCTGCTGTATTTATGTTTACAATTGTAAAGCAGCAATTGTACGTGATATTAACAACGGTTCCAAAGGTAGAAAATGAACATTATTATAATATTGGGAGCTGGGGTTAAGTGCGCAATGTTTGTAATGCTGCTGGCATTACAAGAGGGAAAATAGAAAATTGGTTCATAAACTTATGTTCTATTCTCGAAACATTCTAAGACTTTTTTGTCAGAAAGTGAAAACTGGCGTTTTTTGTGAACAGATAATTCGTAATCTAATATTGTAGTCTGGCTTGTCCCATAACATTCGCTTTGTACCTACCCCTTGGCATGACTGAATAATGTAATAGCTACCTCAGCCATGTAATATTTTAATGAAATTTGGGAAGCATGTTTTACATGCCGAAAGTGATTTTAATCAAGAACATCTGTTTCTCTTCCAGTATTGTTATTCTGATTATAAAAGAAACCGTAGTATCGTGTGTGTACTAAGATATATGATGTTTGTGAATCGTAAAGCCATGTTCACATGTTCACCACTCCTTCATTTGCAGTGATTTATCTATGCTAGTATCACATCAATATAATATTACATCTTTTCATGTTAGGCTGTGAATCTCTATCTGTGACTATCCGAGTCTGCACCAGTAACATGAACAAAATCGTAAAAGTTGAGATGTAAAAACCATCATCAAATTATGTAGTACGCCGAAAAGGAACGCAAGAAATAATAATACATTTTTTTTTATATGGACGAAAAAAAGAGCAAAATCTTATTAAACAAAATGTTTAAAATCTGATTTGAGCTCGTCTGATTTGAAAACCAAACTGTTCTACAAACGATCATTAGATCATTATGATAGATTTTTAAATGCCAAGAAAACTAAAAAACACGACTGAGCAAAAAACCATATAAATGATTAAACTATGTACGTTATTATCAAATGATAAGTTGATGTTACTCGTCTTTTCCACCACTCTGAATGATGATGTTTTTAAAACTGAAAAGTAGAAATGTTTTTTTCATAGGCCCTAGAATAAAAAAAATGAATATCCACAAACGATCAAATATCGAAATCGATAAAAGCGAATAAGGTGGCTAATATACGACAAAAATTACCATCAGGTGTGCTTTGAAGTGCTAAGAAAAATTCGTAAGTATTCTCTTCTCATACGAGCAACGAGTAATACGATATATACCAGTTCATACGGTAGTTGTATGTTGATTTTAACTAGTAGATTATGTATTATAACGTTCTAAAATTTCACCTATCTCGGGTCAAAAGTCAGCACTAACAACAATTTAGTAGTCGAGTTGCGCGCACGGATGAGGGAGCATTTAACTTCACAAAAACCATCGCGACGGACGTAGCTGCGACTATAACGCACCTATCTAATTAAAGTTCTCACGTATGCCTCTGAGACATGGACTTTGTGCGAATCTGACGAAACTCTCTTAGCCGCGTTCCAGAGGAAGATGCTCGGGAGGATTTTTGACCCCATACGTGAGGAGGGACAATGAAGGAGCCAATACAATCGAACTGTACGAGCTGTACAACGACCTTACTGTTGTGCAGCGGATTAAGCTCGCCCGGTTCCGGTGGGCTGGCCATGCTATACGTATGGACCCGGACGACCCAGTCCGCAAAGTCCTCTTAGGACAGAGGAGGCATGGTAGGCCCAAGCTGTGGTGGAAGGAGGGCGTAGAAGCGTCTGTCATCAAGGCCGGGATAATGGATTGGCAGATGACAGCGCTAGACCGTCAGCGGTTTCGGAGTCTGTTGCAGCAGGCTAAGACCGTAAAGCGGTTGTGACGCCCGATAAGTGAGTAAGTAATGGGACAGCAAATGGAACAAACTTGAACATTGTTCTCTTTTGTTGTATATGGCTATATTTAATATAAATAATCTACTCCTAGGTTTTGAAGTTGAATTTTTGGGATTAAATTTGTTCAGGATCGTTGGATTGTTAAAACTATGTATATTATTGAGTAGGTTCCCCACTTGTCACTTATTGTATTTAAACGCATTCAGAATGTACACTATTGTACCGGATCGCTCTGATGAAGAAATGCTTTGATAATGGAAGTGAAACATGAGAAGCGTCATACGAGCGTTAACCTATCCGATATAATCATCAGTACCATCAGTATCAGTTCACAATACAGCACTGCATAGTGTTGGAAGACCTAGAAGAGGCCTCACCCTTTTATCGTGCAAATTCAGGCAGTCTGGATTGATTTATTAGCGAGAAATAGAATCCTTTTTTTTGATGCGTGTTTCGATTGCGGTTAGAATAAAAATCAAACATATTAATGTTTGACCCATTAATGTTAGCGAATTTATATCATTAGTATCTGTTGAATTCGGAAAATATAACTAAACTAAGCTTAAAAAAACTATTGAATTTTTTTTATACTTATTTCATGTTGTACTACTTTGTTCTGTAAATGAATAGTTAAATGCAATGATGTGAAACCTATTATGTGACGCTGGTTTGTGTGTAACTTGTTAAGCGTGCCTATTTACATATAAAAATTATCTTGTGGGTCAGACTAATATTATTGTTTACTTATTTTTGGTTTATTCAGACAACGGTCAAAATGAATCGCCGGATAGAAAGCCAAGACGGGCTACATAAGGCCTACGGGCCGTATGCTTGACATGTCTGGTTTAAACAATCCTTTGTGTAGTTTGTCTTTCTCTATCATTAATGGAAGATTACTGGCAAAATTAAGATGTTATCAAAGGATATCGAATTTCCGTCACAGTGTTTAATTTCTTGGTTGTCACGCAATGCGAATAATACGAACGATGATGTCTTCAGAATAGGAAGATTAACTTGATTTGCTAAATGGTATCAAACAGAGTTGCATGTGATTGAAGTTTAAAACCAAGCGGAGAAAAATAATCAACCATCCGTACAAAAGGCCGTCATTTTTCATCCTTCACATGTCAACTGTGACAAAACGGCCCACATCCCACGACAATCGCCCGAAGCGCAGCGCAAAGATCATTTAAATCCATTTACGATGGTTGTCTTTTGCTTTGTGGTATTTTTTATGCACTGAATGTGAATAAACTGCATTATTTTCTGCAACCCTTTTCAAGTCCAAAAGATAAAAAAACTAAAACAACTTTCAATGAAACGAAGCAGAGTTGAAAGAAACCGTCTCATCGTCCAGAAGTGAAATGAATACGTCGCTCAAAAATGCCGCAAATCGCCGATGTAAAATGTAAGACTCACGCAATGAAGATAAGAAATGACATTTTGTGCTGATGTCTAAGGAGATTGTTGGAGCTACATTGTTAATTTAGTCAATTTTCTAAGAATTTTCTTTATGTACGATGTTTTTAAAATTGTATATTAACAAAACATTCAATCTCTACCTTACAACGAATACTGCACAATGGACAGTATCGCAACGTTTCATTATAGTTCTGAACATTACTTGCTTCTTCATGGTCTGTAGCGTTCATGGCATAGTGGTTGACTTTTAGCTTATTCTGCTTCATTAATTACAATGGAAAGAATTTTCTTACTTCTTCTATGTTCATCAGTCGAAGGACAAACATCATTCAGTTCAAGAGCAGCACACAGAGAATACAAATAACCCTCAGTAGGCTAGGATATTGGTTCTAATGTGAATTCTAACGCTTTATGTGAGGGGTTGTTCCATAGTGTTCGACTTGGTATAGACTATGTTTTCATTTCTCTTTAGGGGGACACGGCTCTCTTCGAGATAGTAGAAAATATAACGATACGAAAAAACAATAAAATAGAGATTAACACCCAACTGGCATCACTTGATTGGCATCTTTAGTATGTCATGGGAAAGTGTTCACACATTTCTGGTTCATTAACGTTAGTTTCTACGATGACCACGTTCATATATTGATCGATCCAGTAAATAGTTATTTCCGTTAAGAGTACGAAATCAAACCAAAAATAAATGTTGTCTTAGAATCATTTTTTTTTATTTCGTATAAACTTGCTTGCTATTAGAATCATTTAGTATCTTAATTGTATGTCATAATTAATTAAATAATGAAAGCAATGCAAGCCGATTAAACTTTTGCATGAACTGCATGAATTTAGGGGTGAAAAATGTTAATGGAATGTTTCTGAATTTAAGGCAAGTAAACAAACCCTTTTTATGTAGTAAATTGGTTTTTTTACAGGTAAAGAAATATTGATGTAAATTAGGCATTTCTGTACAATATTGTTTGATTTTCTTGTTAAACGTTCGTTTTGGCCTTGGTATTGGTTTTATGTCTTAAACATAATAAATTATAAATTAAAATGATGCTTTCGAAGTAACTTAATCTTGTGCAAAGATAGTTTAAAACCAGACCATAAACAAATAAGTTTGGCATTGCTCCTTTGCACTTCCCGGCGATAATGCTGCACGAGAGGAAGAGAAGAAAGAAATGACAGCTCTTGATGGTCTTATTTTCTGCTTCTCAGCTCAACGCCCTTGATGTCGGCTTTTCCTACGCTCACTTTCGTTTCAATTATAAATGCTTTATGAACATCTGTAGTTATGCGAAAGCATACCTTAGAACAAGAATTGTTTTTGTTTTGTTCCTACTGGCGTGTTGTCGGGGTTTAGCGCTACGTTTTTTTATTGCCTTCTTGCTCAAATTGTTTCGTAAGAAGATTATGCCCAGAATCCCTTGCCCTAGAACAGTTTCACTCAATCACAAGTGTCCCTAATTTCATGCTAAATTGCTAAACATTCATTTTGGTGTTTGTCGTCTTGTATTGTGGCGGCACCGACAGCGTGTTAATCAAATAATAAATGATATAACATTTCCACAGAGCGTTTCACCCGATTTAACATGAACCGCTAGTGACATACATAAGTAGAAAGCTTCTTCATTTTAGTAATGAAATTTCTAGCAATATTGAGCAACTCATAGATGACGGTTTGTAAGTTGAATAATTATTCTTCTTACCAAACGAAACTAAGTTATGTACCAGGACCTTTACATATATTATGTTAATTAGCCTTGACAAGTTTTTCAGCACCGTTTAAAAACATATTGGTTTTTAATGCAACGATGTAGAAATTATCACATCATAAAGAAAAAATATGAAAAGTTTTAAGGTTCTGAAAACTGAATATTGCACGACGGATAAGTAAAACAGTCGAGATTGAAAAAATCATATAAAATACTATAAATCAACTTCTTGCACATGAGCGTCCGTTGACACGAACGGACAAGTTAATTTTTGCTGCACCATAAATCATCACCCAATTACTATCTGAGTGACTGAAGAATGGAATGAGTAGAATTATTTTTGCAAGTTTCTTTTCGTGATTTTATCTGAGTTTGCATGAGAGCTCAGAGAATTTAGGGTATTGACTGCATTGTATCATAAGTATAAGTATGAACGACTCGGCTGATGAAACATCCAAAAACATTAGATAGGGTTCCATGAAATACTTACATAAATTTGTGACTTGTAAACATTCGTAATACTTAAGCAATACGGCCTGGCCGTTATTAACGAAAAAAAAAACATTCGTAACATTGCCTGGATAGAAGAATCCAATGAAATAGTTAATCATACTATGGATCATTTTAGTTTTTGGAGTTTTATTCCACTGAGAAAATGATTTAATAATTAAAGCTTTCTGATAGGGATTCGTACAGTACAGCAACTCTGGGTTCCTTGCTAGTTGCAGAATTCTCATAAATCTCAGCGTGCTTAAATGTCCATTCGGCCCGTCTCTTCGCACAAAACAGTGGTAGAAGATAACAGTAATTGTTATTATCAAAACTATTTAAAGAATGAAAAGTAATACGGCCCAACCTTCAATACTGAAAAAAAAATTGTTTAATGAATGTTTGCATATAAACTAAAACTCTTTTACATTTGTTTTTCCTAATATGTTATCATACGTTTCTGTAAAGTATGTACCGGATTCGTACTAACATTCATACCAGTAGAGGAGAATGTTAGCCTGTCGGCCAAAGTCTAAATAAAAAAAAATCATACCAGTGACAAACTTGTGCAAGAATTCTATTTTGCTAATGGATTGACAGACTCTTAACATCAGTTTCTGAATGTCTTTTAATAGTTGCAGATTGTGTGTGTAAACAATGTATTTTGCAAGTAAACACCATCTGCAAAAATCTCCCCTTTTGAAAGCAGTGTCCCACGCTTTGGCAAGTCAAAATATGAAAGGGAAAAGGTCAATCAGGTGGATTAAAGGCTAATGAATTATGTTAAGTGTACTGTTGTCCTTGCAGTACACTGGGTGGGAAGCAAGGCAATGTCTTTCGTTCCAGTTTGATTTGTCGGGTATCAGCCACACGTGGGTCGTAAAATTTTATGAAAACAGTCGTTTTTTGGCAACAATAAAAAGCACTCCAAATTGAATACGTCAGTGATACGTGATCTGAGAGTACGATGGGTTCTCTGCTTGCACAGTTACAGAGAAGGAAAATATGGCCTTCTGTTTCCATCTAGTAATTGTGTCGTTTGCGAAGGGTGAACGAGAAACGTGTATTCAAATACTTTCGGTTTGATTCTATGGTCGTGGTGTATTGGGGATCTGGAAAAGTCGGTTGAACATGACAAGAGTGATGGTCATTATTTTCGCACATTCGGTTATCAAAAATGTATAATGTCGTTTGTTTAAACGATTTGCTCTTATGGGTATGTGTTACGAAACTCATTTCAGAACATGCGCTTGGTACCATAAGGACATAAAATATGTAAAAATAATAACAACTTGGGGTAAATAAATAAACTATTATGCGTAAAGTATTTATTCATAGTTGTTAAAATCATGTTCATCTGAGCAGTCATATTTTACAAGTAGTATTAAGTTGTGACTTTAATTTAATGTCCTACGTCTAATAGTCGTGTTTTACTTGTGTTTTTTTAACGTAGAGTATAATATTATTGGAACTGTCTGAATTTTTGTGTGCAATATTGTTATCTACCAGAAGGAAAAAACTAATATAGAGCAAGAGCAACTGTTAACACCAGTAACGCAGAGTTGGGCTAGTAAGTGCGTGAGTGCTAATAAATTGAATGACATAAATTAAGAGCCATCTGAGACAAAGAATGATCGATTGGCGTCTGACCAAAAGAGGCTAACACCAACTATCGTAAATCGGCCCTCATGGGAATTGTTCTGAAGAACGTAGGTATTAGAACTCAGTCAACGTCAACCAACCGGCAACAACTTCCTGGTGAGATACACAATGGCCGAAAATCACGTACAAACTTTTTCTATTTGCAGTCTATTAATTCCTTTGTTTTTCTTTCCGCATAGTTTCTGTCTCAGTTTTGTGAACCTTTATCTATTGCGGTCAAAGGTTTTCACTTCCGTTTCAGAAGACATCTGACAAGGAAGCAACACAACGACAGAAGCATCTTGCGTGTTCTAGATTCATTACTACGTTAACTTCCTTGGCA
Source organism: Anopheles epiroticus (assembly GCA_000349105.1). Taxonomy (NCBI): domain Eukaryota; kingdom Metazoa; phylum Arthropoda; class Insecta; order Diptera; family Culicidae; genus Anopheles; species Anopheles epiroticus. The sequence continues at coordinate 100,465 of KB671743.1, forward strand.
CACATGTTTTTCAAAGCTACGTGTTTGGGAGGGTGTAAATAAGGACATAGTCCATAATGCTTATCATACGGGTAGGGAAACGTGATACAATAACGCAGGATCTATGCAAAAATTAAGTACAATCCTTACTTAGCAATCTATCATAGCTGTTTTCCGATGAATGTTTCTTTTGCCAAGATTTAACAATATAGGTTTTATACTGAAGATTTACTTTATATCATTGACATACTATGCATAATTTTATTTTTTTATTTCACTAGTGACAGCCACTCCGTATTGTTACTATGCATAATTTACATCTGTACTAATTACTAGTTTTTGTTCTTTGGTAATTGTGAAAATGTTAGTCCAATGAAAAATCTATATTTGCTGTTTATTTCTGATTGATTAATGTGATAACATTTTTATACATACAATGAGGAAAACATTTCATTTATTTCGCCATTTAGCAATAGTTGTACAACAAATACGTTAGCACCTTCATTCGTCCTCTTGTTCGTCCTCTATTTACGGCCAATGGGATCAAGGGACACAACTAATTAGTGTTGGTCATTCATCCCAATCTTATTTATTGCGGTACGTAGAAGTTCATTACCGTTAACTGTGTGGGAAGCACCATAATGCTGGAAAATGCGCTACAGAAGTGAAGATGAATGGACCTGGTGCACCGTAACGACTTCACTTTCCGGAACATGTTCTGTGCCGAAAACTAAAATATAGGGAATGATTAGTACGTTGCGGTGTGTTTTGTTGTCTCCGCAATACCGTACAACGACACTAACGCTACCAAAGACGAATGGTTCGTTATGTAGCACTACTTCAGATTCTAAACGAAGAGGCCTATTATTTGCAATAAAAGTTGTAGGTGACTGTTTCTGGTGAGACAAAGAAAAACATTAAATTTATTTCGTTCGTCTCAGCCAAGGATAATGAGCACTTCTTCATCATCCCTCATCGAGCCTAGCAGAATGAGAGCACTGAAATTGTGCTTGTCGTCTTGAATGCATCATGTGTGCCGAGGATTTCAGCCATTATCTATCCACACTTGTGGGAGGATTCGTGTTAACATCCCCTACAATTATCCAACAATTTCATGTTCCTTCATTGCCAAGGTAATGATATGTGCAAAGACCGGTTCATATTGAGCGCAAACTCAAAATTTTGATGCAGATGTTTGCTATCTATAGGCCAATAAATGTTAAAATTGTCTTTGGCTATGAGCGGCGAAATTAGAGCGCAAATTTTGATGAAATATAAATAAACAAATTGCAAAGCGTATCGCAGAAAGGAATATTTTGGATGTTTTTGAAAGAGTTAATACACAGACAGTTTAAGTATATCTGTTGTATTTGTTGAGGAGTAGTATCTGTAGCATTAGGAGCGGCTCGGTGGTCACATGGGTTGCGGCGTAGCACTGTTTCATACGATCAGGCCCGACGTTGCATCGAATCCCATTCGAACCGCTGTCCCCCCCCCTAACGCAGGATTGACTATCCTGCTTTGGGTACACTAAGTAACTGCCCCCCGTACGCAGGATTTTAACAATCTTGCTATGGATGGGTACACTCAGTCACAGAAAGAGTCAAAACACGTAGGTGCTCTGGTTAGGCTTTTGACCCTACAGGGGTTGTTGTGGTGCCACCTAAGAAGAGAAGAAGTAGTATTTGTTTTGCATTATTTATTATTGTGGACATGTTATTAGTTTTAGGAATGGAGTTTTAGGTACGAAGGTTTGCAAATATAATGCAATGCTTGTACCAAACGCGAGACGGGTTTACAAACTGACAGTATTTTTATAATTTTCGCTGAATTAGTGCCAAATATAAACCAGCCATAATAAAGAACAGTACTTGTAAAACATGTATGCATGTTATGAATTTTCATTATAAATATTATTATATTTTTTCAATGTGATTTAAAGTACTTGGTCTGGAGAAACCAAAAAGTGCTTCGTTTAGCAAGTTCTGCTTCAAATGAAGGTTGAAACCACATCAAACACTAAAACCTGCAAAAGGGTTTACATATCTAGATGAATATAAAAACTAAACGTTTCCTGTTTGCGGTTGCTGGACTATAAAACTAACCGAATCGTTCCTGAACATCCGTTTCAACCAAAATTTGTTTCGTACCCAAAATTCGGTGTTAAGCGACCGGAAATAACTTGACGGATCCATGGTAAAGATGTGCATAATGGTCAAAATTTAAAATCTGGGTGAAATGGTTACATGAAATGTTTTTAGGATTCAGTTTATTTTACATTTTCGAGTGTACTGTTTTTTGCAATGTTATGAAGCCTTTTTTAGAATTATTAAGGAAGTATTTTTTTTTCAAGCAATTCTCAATTTTTTCTTGTATTATTTCACATGGTCATGTCACATTGATTCGAAAGATAGGATTAATGAGGTCGCATTGCTTTACTTATACTTATACATTCCATCTGAGTGTAAAGTTATATATTTTAAAAAGAATCTGATCATTCGTTATTGCATTTGTTTTGTACATATGCTCATTTAAATTTGGTGTTGATTAAGCAGCGAAAAGATCTGAATCCACTAAAACAAGGTGGCTGATGGTGTTTAAAAGTACAATAGAGACATACAAAGTAATTCTGATTCATGTAACGGTAGTTGATAATGTTTAGAAATGCTGGGTAAGGAATCTGGGAAAGGGTAAGGGTAATGCAGAATTATTTCCAAAACTGTGGCTCTGGCCTAGTTCAATGTATTATTTGGTTTCTTTTGATTTTTTTTGCGTTCATTGCTATCGCTAGAATCGTCGTTGTCGTACACGGTGTTTGTTTGAGATGCTATGATCGCCTGTGGAATTTAATTTAAATTATTCAAAACTACCCCTAGATTGGCCATTCCAGTCACCGGTAATTTGTCTGCTACTTGCCATCACCCTCGTTGAGGCTCGCTCAGTTCCAGATGACGTCGGGTCCAGGAGGCTGCGGATGATTTATTTCAAAACATGATTCAGCGGTGAAACCAGCGGTGCTTCAGTTAGGATCAAGATTTAAATCAATTATGTAGCGGAAAACACGACGCTAGCAAGAAGGGAAGTCGTTTTGAGGCCGGAAATCGACTAAACTGTTACAGTTTACAAATTGAATCCGTTCGCCTCTGGCGATCCCAAGACTGAACCTTCTGTAAACAAGATTACACTTAAAATTAGGGTTGACATTCGTCCATGACGGTCGGGGTTGGTGTGGCATGCAAATGTTTGCTCATCATTTCAACCAAACCATGTCCGTGCCGTTCTTTTGCTCTTTCAGAGCAGATAGCTAATATGAAACATAGAGCAAAAGGATAACGGTAGCATAGAGAATTTAGTTTTAATTCATCTAAGCAAATATGTATGAACGACGACGTGTGCCCGACAAATGCAAAACTAGTGATATGCAACATAACAGCGTTTTTTTCCTGTTTTTAGTCAGAAAGCCAATCTAATGAAAAAAAAATTTCCTCACGTTAATATGAAACAGGAAACAGGAAACATGTCTTATTTCGTTTTATTTTTCTCGAATGGCACATACCTTTTTTATGGTTTGATGACTTTTGGGAAGCTATTTCCCTATTGGAGGATGTGGTTTCGCGGACACAAAGTTATTTTCGTAATGAATTTTTTTCTTTGATCTAACCTTTTTGCTATCCAATGGGGACGCAAATCTACAGGATTATGATTTCCTGTTGAAACTCTTATAGGGGTTTTAGGGAAGCAAATACATAAATTTATTTGTAAATTTGTTTCTGATGATGTTTTGATTCGAGTTTTTCAGCTCAATGATGTTGCCTTTTTGTAGAAAACGATGTTTCATGTTTCGCAATTTCGTAATATTTTTTTGGGATCTTTTTTATATTTGATGACAATTGCAAAAAGCTTGAATATGAAAGTTGTAGTTACCGTGCAGCTTAATGAATAAATTATATTAAATCTAAGAATTCACGATTACCACCACCACCTTTTCAAATCTTTTGAATGGAATATTTGTGCTATGAATTGACGTTCTATGAAGAGGAAGAAGGAGGGAGTTCAGTTTGTTGAAGAGCTTATAATACATGCGAATCAACAAAGTTTTCTTAAACCATTGATTACTTTGTACATTCACAACCAGTTTGATGTTGAAGTTAATAGGTCAGTGTTAATTGATGTTTATTTGCTCCCTAGCTGTCACTGTTAAGGTGTTCGCATAGTTTGAATCAGCATGCTACCCCGTTAATTGATAAGTAAATATAAAAGCATTCTAGGCAAAAGCTTGACGAAATTAAGTTTTTGTTTTCAATGTTCGTTTGTTTGATCTCTTTATAATAGCCTTTGTTCTTGGGCCACAGATTTGCAAACATACAATTGCAGCAAAAGAGCCGTGTAGAAGTAGACGCAACCAAACATGTTAATTATTTAAACAAGCTGCAGTATTAGTCATTAATAAAGAACAACATGCAAACTTTAGAAAAGATATAGTACAATGGCATATATTACTGACTTAAATAACCGAGTCAGCAAAAGATACACTTTTAATTCAGTTTAGTAATTCTACTATATTTATAAATACTTCTTTCTATTTGGTTTTCTATAAGTTTATCATTTTTAACATTAAAATCTACTGCATAAGTGTTCTCAGTACTTATATATGACTTGCACATTCTAACTTCTATCAACGTGTTTTACGTTACGTTTACTTTGTCATAATAACGTTCGTATTTTACTGGAGTTTACTAGTTTTTCTGGAGGTTATCAAATGTCCTAGTAGAAAAAGCGTCAACACGGTGCGTTATCAGTCGTTAGAAAAAAGCAAGCACTTTAATTAGCTGTCAATCACACATTAAACACATCACAAACATTGACGACAACGGCTGCACATGGAACCACAACCCCACAACAAACTACTTTATTGGCAAGTAGGAGTGATGTGATTTTCGATGGTCGTAAGAATGAAAGGAAAGATACCGGCATTTACTGCGGAAATCCCGATGAAAACACGTTGGACAATGGAATAACGTGTAGGAATGGGAATCAACGTGCTTCGACTGTTCTGTAGTTTTCCAGCTGGATAAATCTCTGAGTGAAAGGCTTTGTGTGAGAGACAATGATACCGCTTAACTTACACTCGACTGGCCTTCAAAAGGCTCCAAAGTATGTTTGGAAAATAGATGCACATCAATCAAAATGATTTGTGTAAAAACATATATGCACCTAATAAACTCCGATATTTAATTAAAACTTAATGAACTTACCTCGAGCGAAACTGTTTTATCTGTTATTTTTCATCCTGAAAATATTGCTTGTTTTTTGTATTGTTTATTATACCCTGTAAGATGTAAATTCTATAAATAAAAATTATGCATTTTCAACCATTTTTTACTATAAAACTATACTACAAGTAGCAATACTTGACGTTTGAAATTGATAGTTCCTGCACAAAATTATGTTTTCCAAAAAGAAAATTGAATTATCTAGATTTGAAATGAAAAAATATTCCAGCTTCAATTAAATGCCAAAAGAATTATTGGCTTCGAAAATTATGGTGTAATCGATGGTAATAATTGGGATAAATTATTTGATACCTAAATACATTTTGTTTAGAATATTTTTATATCTTGTAACATATTATTTTTAAGTAAGTAAGTTAAAGAAGCATTTCGTAACGCATTTTTGCATAAATATAGTACAATTAATCACTTGTCAAAAACTGATAAAGTTGCCCTGCTTAAATATAAAAAAACTTAAAAACTCTATATGTATTCGGTTCAACGTAGTAGGTATCTAATACTGGCAGGTTGGAAATGATTGAATTTTGTTAATCCTAGACGCCTGTGCTACATCGCATGTACGAAACGACGTCCCGTAGAGAGTAAAAAATGTCTGAAGAGGTTCCAAAAAAAATCTATCGTCATGTTCTCAAAGGATTGCAATTTTATCACGTTGTGAACGGAAGCGGTATGTATTTATTGTTTAGATTTGAAGCATATTTCTCATAGTGTGTACTTTTAGGAAGCTCTATGAACGAATTAATTGCGTTTGTCTTTTTGAAAAATAATCGCGAATTTCGTCCAATGATTATTAAAAAATGGATTGAAAATGTATTGCTATCCTTTAAAGATAGTGGACTTCTTCAAGATGATTGGTTCGAAAACTATCAGTTACATGGTGCTCTTTTTAATGGACCATTTGATAACGAAGAACGTTATGTACTCAACCCTAATCGAAATCATTTTCACGATGAGAACAACTCGAGTGAGGAAAGTTTATCGACGATACCATACTATCATCGAATTTTAAATCGTAAAGGTACGCACTATACATTACCCAAGCATCGAACACACAGTCATTTCAAAATTCAACAGTAACAATCAATGTATAAGAATCTTGTAGAACAAACGAATATTAATTCCAACGAAAACGTTCTATTATCAAATGAACCATTACATATTAACATGAATGGAGCACTAGTTTCTGTCATGAATGAATCTTTAGAAACTTCTTCAGATGAAGATTAATAAACAATGTTCCTAGGGTATTCCGATGTTTTGCGATGTACCTTATTTTAGCTGAGAAAATTTGAAATATGAGCAATGAGGAGTCGTCAGAGGCTGTCGTTTGAACAGTAAAATAAAAAGCCTCCGGCCAAAATTGTCTCCAACATAAAAGGACTTATGTTACTGAAGACGCTGTGTGAACCAACTTCAATAAACTTGCAAAGAGCAACAAGCCTGAAGCCATGAGATGTAAGTGTTGCGAAATGTAGAAGCCGCAAGTTTTTCAAAGGTTCAACCGAGAGTTCGTTTGTTTGTACATTCGTGTTTGCAGATTATATCAACTTGTTGAAATTATGTTCAACTGTTGCTGAATTTGTTTTGTTGATTAAAGCGAATATACATTAAACACTCTAACAAATTAGTCATTTGAATTTAAAGTATCAAAAGGGCGACAGTGTCGAAAGCTTGGATCCCTTATTGTTTTCGTGTTTGAAAATGGTTGAGGCAAACGCTTTAGCGGTTTGCTAACAACAGCTTCTATGGTAATTCTTTTCTTTATACCACTGTAGTATGAAACCTGTCTTTTCTTTTGATCTTTGACTTCATGTTTTATCATAAGATAGATGTTTGTGTAGAGTATGGGTCGTGGTAGCAAAGAGCTTCTAGGAGACCTTTTCTTCGTAATTTAACCGCTAGCACATCTGCATGTAGCAGCTGAAAATGATGGCGGTTTGTTTCTGGTGTGCTATGTTTGGCGGCTATTTTTTTGTTTTCTGAAAGATGTTGAACGCAATGAGCAGCAGGTTGCCCAGCCATATGTTCTTAATAAATTTTTTAATTGAATTAACGAGGGAGCTTTTCATACTTACCGGCTCTAGTATCCAAATTCGTTAAAAACAAAACTTTCTCCGTGTAGAACATGTTCCCTCTTATTTCCGTGATCTTTGCTTGACCAAATTTTACCAAAAGGAAATCTTGTTTGATATAATATTACAGCTATGCCGTATCGTGACTTTACCACATAAGAATTCATTTACAGTTTTCTTTCACGCTTACATTCATTAGGCCATGAATATCTGTTCTGATGGTTTTACGGAAAATTGCTCTGAGACACTAAAAAGGTTTTCCAAAAATGTTTTGTTTAGTATCACTGGTGAAAAATTTCTCGCAGCAAGGATAGGAATTACATGATTAGCAAAGTTACACCCCAGGAATCTGTAGAGAAGAGAGAAGAGTATACCAAATCATGGGGAGAGGATTTGAACAAAAGGAAAAAAAACTCCTAACCTTTTTGTAATAAAAAAAAAATCTCAAAGATAAATAAACGTAGGGGAAACGATAAGGCTTGTACTCAAGTGTGCAAAGACGTTTAGGATGGATAACGAGAAAGAGCAGTGCTTTCCCGTATAGAGTGACGAATGAGAAAAAAAAAACAAAAAATAGCATCAACCACATATTCAAGAAACGAAGGTATAGAATGTAGGCTTGTGGGGTAAAAAATCAACTGCTAATTTTCCCCCTGGCCATTCGACTGTGAGTAAGGTTTAGCTTTGTAGATTTTCTGGCTGCTTAGAGAACTGCGGAAGTGTTGTTTATTGTGTTTAAATTTTTTTTGATTACAGAAGGCAAACAAGATTTCCACAAGATTAAACCGTTTAAGTGATGGATCATTTTCCGGAGGCATCATTCCATGTTTGCGATATCGTCCATTAATGATGATAATTGGACATTGATTGGCGTTTTGCTGACTACGATTTGTATCCTGGAAGCAAAAGAGAAAATAAGTAATACAATGTCGACAGCCGGTAATGGCTAACACGGCAACTAGCATTGTTTTTTATCTGTCCTGCTAAAGGTTGATTTATGAATTTAACCCTTTTCTTGGGAAAGTTCAGCAAATCTTTTTGAAGAGTCGCAACGTGTATTCCTATTTTACGAAGGTGGTACAAGTGACTGGAACCAATAAGCATTTATGTCTTTTATGGGACCATTGGGAACAGTTTCCCTGACCGAGAGGATGGACCAAACTGGTCTTATGTTCAACCATCCGGACATCCGCAGAAACAAGAGAAAATGCCTTCCGGCGGAGCACATGTGAGAGTCTTAGTGAACCAAACCCAAAAGCGTGAAAGAACCAGAACGACAAATGACTTATGGTTAAAATAGAGCAGAATTTTCCATCGTTATAACACTTTATGTCCAAACCTCATCGTCTTCTCCAGATTCCTTTTTCCTAGACATATCCCAAAATCTTTCCAGTTGCGAATGTGATGGTGGTAAAGGTTGCAGGCTGTGAAGCTAGATTTTGGTTAACCCAAATTTTGATTTACTTTATGCTTTTCCGGAGTAGTTCAACCAACAAAGTCGTTTGTGAAAATGACTTCCGTCCTAGGAAACCAATTGTTAATCGTCAATATGAAATTTAAAAAAAGAAATAACATATTTCAAACGAATATACCAGCCCCAACTAATGTTAAGCAGTCAGTGAACGATTGTAGCAGCAGTCGTGTAACCGACTGTAAAAAATATAATTTAAATTTGATCTGATCTGATTTAAATTATTTAAAATTAAATTTAAATTTAACAAGTCAATTCTGTAAAATTATTTTTATTTTGTTTTTTTTTTTTTAATCTGTAGCAACGACCTCGCAAAATTGCTTCAACTCTTTATTTTATCGTTTGAATACATGTTTAATAAAGATCTGCTTCGATATTATAGTGTTTCGTTTATGATAAAAGAATGACATTTAATAAAAGTAGGCCAATCATTAGCTTCAGTCCTTAGTTGACCTAGCGAGTAAGGCCGCTGGCACTCGTAACCATTATACCCAAAAGCAAGAGATAAAAGTAGCTTAAAAACGAAAATAAAATTGGATTATATGAAATTGGTGATCTGTGTAAAAGCCCTCCCCGATTCAGGGTGCTAGGAATGTCATGAAGCTGTCACCTCAAGAACATTATTTTGGTTTTCATAATGGGCTGCGAAAAATTCAACAATATTCTACCACCAGTTGCCATATCCTCCAGGCACGAAACATCGTGTGGTAACATTTCTTGAGGATGGTTGCCCCCTTGATCAAACACTTAGCATAATTTCGCAAATTCGCATGTACTCTAGCAAGTCTGATTGGAAGAAAGGATACGAATACCCGAGCAAAGGAGGGTGCCCATCTATCATTGAAAATATACGGATACACATTAAACCCTAGAGTGTTTGCCCTATACGTTTATCCGGAAAGAATTTCCCCTTAAAGTCACAGCGAAGCGGGAAAATTTTGCGAACAAGAAAACTGGCTACAGGATTTTTGCAGAGGTGGTTTATAATGTGCGAAAAAGAACGTCAGTTTTGAAGGCAAAGAAGCGTTCCTTGTTTTATTTCGTTACATTCCGAAGTGGCTTCTTCTCAAGACTGAACGTGAATAAACCCCGAAGCTTTATTTAAGAATATGCTTACAATGTTCATTTCAGTAGATTTCAAACATACTTATTTATGCACCGCTCTCAAAAAGTGCCGTCTTGAAGACCCCATTAATAGCAAAATAAATGCGTGGGTGTGGACAGATGAGAATAAAGGAGCATTAAGAAAACCATCATTCAAATCGCAAATACCGTTAATTAGAAATAAATTTGGCCATCACCAAAAAGTGTGACATTTAGTATTACGCATAAATTACTTCCATCATAAAGTGGGGGCGAACGACTTCGAAGTTGTACAAGATTAAGCCATTATTTTATTATTTGCTTTGTTTCCATCTTTTAAACCTGCCATGTACTTCGAGTTGATTAAACAAAATGTTTACTCGAACGACACCAAATTTCCGGTCACGTTTATCGTTCATCCGTATAAAATTTCGGTGGTTTCATTTCATGAACGAAGTAACTTTGAGGAAATCCATAATCGATCCTTTTTGCGGGTCAGAGCCTGAGATTACTCCAGAGATTCAGGATCAGTTACAATGCCATAAACAGGAATCAATTTATTGGCCATAAATTTTAAACGATGACTTCAATGGGTCTTTTTCGATCGAAGGGCTAAAGGTAACACCATAAATTTTCAACATGTACGTCAGGAGACACCGAATTTTAGATACAATTGAGTCTTGTGAGTTTGGGTTTGTGTCTGATTGGCCAATGGTCACAAGCGGAAAGTATGTATGACACGAATGACCTGAATTTGGCAATGAGTCTGTTCCAAAGGATGCTAGACATTGGCGTGTATGTTTGTTACAGGAGGCGTCTGCGAATTGGGAGATACATTCCCGAGGGATATGGAATCGAAATAGAGGGGTAGCATACTTTCCAATGTTTAAAATATTAAAAGTATACGAGAGACACTTGACGACTTGATATGTCGGTCACGTTTGAATGCATTTTTGCAAATAAATAGAAACTCAGACTCCACTAAACAGCACATTGAAAATCTCTCAATAAAAGTGGAAATATTTATATAATCATATAAAAAAAATTAACAAACAATTTTATTAAACTTAGGAAAACTATGAACTAAACTGATAAACGAAACCTTTTCTGACCGTGTTTCTGTTGAAAAGGATGTTGTTAAGTTGTATCTGATAGTAAAAATGTTTAAAGCATATAAAGAACTCAAAATAAAAACTTCGTGGGCTCTAAAACAAACATTAATAACAGTTAAAGTTTGCTTAAATTGATATTTTTCATTTGAAAATAGTATTCTGGGTAATGGTAAAGTAAAGTCTCATTAGGAAAGTTGTTTTGATCATTTTTATTTGCATAAAGACTGCCATTTGTACTACATAAGCATTGTTCTTTTCTTTGAGGAAACGAAGTCCCTTTCAGTAATCTAGTATTTCTATGACTTTGGAGAATCTAACCCTATCTTAATAAAATTATAAATCATCCCTTTGGAGAACTGAGAGGAAAAAAGAGGAAGACTTCCCCTTTTAGATGGACATTGTAGTTGTTGCAACATTAAACTTTCATAATCATAAAACCACGGTCCTTTTCTTTCTTAAAATCACCCATCGGCAAAATAAGTGCGTCTCATGGTGCAGGCAGTGTTACACAAATATTCCCACCGGAACAATATTCTTTAACTCATTTGCATATTTCTTGTTTTTTCCCTGACTAACCTAAGCGACACTTTGATCACTTCTGTATGGTAATGGATCGAAAAGCCCACCCGCTGAAAGAGTGCTAATTCACCCTATTCAGATCCTCTTTTTCATTTCGTTTCATTATTATGTTGTATAAGGAACGATATTTGACATCGGGGGTCAGAAATATTAAAAATGTAATTGAATAAAATGAAATTTTGAAAAATTATGTTGACCCTCCTACCTTTCTAATTGCACATATTTTTAGGTAAATTGAAAACCTGACATGTTTAAGGATGTTTATGCACTGTTAGCATCGGGTTGAGCACAGTAATGTTAACTATATTTCAGAAATGACCTTTTCTCAACATTTGTAATGATTTTTTTGGAATAAAAATATTAGGATTCATTTTGTCTGTTAGTTTTGCAGCAACTACAACCCATTCCACTTCTTAAATGATTGTATGTTGGTATGTTTCTTATCTTATGTTTTTGTCGTTATTAGATATGTTTCTTATCTTTACTATTGGCCGTCTGGAACATTGTTGGTATGACCTCATCCCCTGATAAACTGGTCTATTTCTGGCTAATTTGCACACATAAGGTAGGATATATAAGTATTTTTGCGTGTAGGGTTAAATACAAACAAGATTTTTTAAGGTGAGTTTCTTGGGATCGATTCTATCATGATAGGAGTTTAATCGGAGATAGCGAGCATAGTTTTAATGTTTTATTAAGGATTTATGCATGTATTGAATGAATTGCTCATTAGATTTAGTTCACCATATCGAAGTGGTTATATCGGGTGCTTGTTGAGTAGAGTTCAAGAAAAGATTGCTCTTAGGAAGCAGCACTCAGCAGTGAAATAATTATCTGTCCATCAATGTGAGCCAAATGAGCAAGGGAGCAAGTGGAATGTGTCAAGGATCAGCGTTATCACATCGAAGTACAACACTTTGGAAAGGCTACATTCTGTATTTACGTCACGTGAAAGTGATTTTCCCCATCTCTATAGTGGCACGAAACTAGAAGAAAAGGGAGCATTCAACATAAATACTCTTTTAATTGTCGAGGGTGTCAAACGTTCTTGGACAAGTGATAAATGGGAACTTTGTCACCTCACTCCCTCGTTTAGAGCAGAAATGTTTGAAAGAAATCGATGCTGAGCAGCAGATGAAATGACCAACGTTTGTATTTTGTAATATAGTACATAGAAACCAAAGCAAAAAGATTAATTTTATTCTATTATGTTGCCAAATTTTATGAGTTGCTAATATTTCTATTTGTAATTGTGTTGGGAAGCGACAGAAATATAGAAATATTGCTACAGTAACGTTTGCGATGTTTGGAGAGTCGATGTTGGTTATTTGTAATTGAAAGCGTTTACAATATTTCACATTCACCAACCATAAGAAAACATCTAATGCTACACTAATTAATTGTTTGAAATACCCCTTAATCTATTTTTCGCACTCGCTGGAATTACATACACAATCATCTTCTCTGACCGTGCACAAAAAAACGCTTTTTAAGATAAATTACCACTTGTAATAGGGGCGATTATGTTAATTTATCCTTAATTAATTCTTATCTGCGATGGAAACAGCCGCTATCGCAGGCAATTTTTGAGAAAATGTTGTCTTGCTGAATGGAAATAAAACACGTTATGCAATAAGCGCCCCATTTTTAAAGCACTGAAACACCACAGCAAGAGTAAAATGAGCGATGAGACTTATAACAAAGCGAACATATTTGAAAACACATAAGGTTGCATCATATTTTTATTACAATTTTTTAATGGATCTTTTCTCAAATCTTCAACATATTTTGAGACGTAGTTGTCTTCATTAAACTCTTCTATTTGTTAAAATTGGAACGATCCGAGGGTCGGGTGGTAATAGCGTACGTCTATAACAAGTCCCGACGTTGTTCGAAATACATTCGGACTGGCAGTACTGATTATACTGACTATGGGGACTTCTTTTCATCCCAATCCCAAAGGCCAAACTTCATTAGTGGTTTGGGTAGTACTTCTACCACAATGGCTATTGAGCTAGCAAGAAGAAAAATAAGAAGATTTGACAAAGAAGACAAATCTGGTTAAAAGATTGTTGCATTGTGTATTCTTAATTGAAGGAAAATGTTCACAGGATGCAACTAGAACAAAATAATCGTTGAGTTAATGAATCATAATCAACAACACAATAAAATTTCTAAACGAATAATGTAAATCAATTTTCAAAAGATATAACTAATTCTTGAACATGTGTTTATTATAAATTTTCAAAATAAAAATGATATTTTTGACCATTTTTTTATCAACACTTTTGAGTATAGGTATTATGCATCTAAGTTAATGGATAAATATTAAATGAATATTGGTCAAGGTTAGGAAGTATTGAACCTTTGCTTTTTTCACGCAACAAGTTGGTTGTATTAGTATAAGTAGGTTGCTTTTATTAATTTGTATTATAACAATCAAACAGTTACATTTGGTACCTGCCGATCGAATTCTGCCATAATTATTTTAATTTATAGTACGCTTGACCTTGAAGTCACCTATGTTAGTGTGGGGAAAATGTTCAGGGAAGTGTGAAAAATCCTTTGTTTACAATCAGTTCACTAATCATGAAAGTCCTGTAATAGAATTCAAAATGCTTTACTGTTTTTGATTTAATTAAAGTATATTCACTATTGACTTGACCAATACAGCAAGTCAAGTGTGTCAAAAATATGGAATCCATTAATAATAAAATCACAATATCAACAACATTTTCAGTTATCCTGTATCTTTCAGGTATCCCAATCCTTACTATAAAAGGAAATTTATCCAAGCCTCGAAGCTATCAAAATATGTGAATTATGATTCAATTTTCAGAAATCTATGTTTTATAAGTTTTAAACGTTCTTCAATTTACTACAATTTACCAATTACTGTACTTGACATATTTTTGTATATGGTAAAAATCAATAATATCAAGTTCTTTATGTTTTTTTTGGCAAAATTGTCTCTTTTAGTTTTCCCTGCAAAAGAGGTCCTATCATTATTTATTCTCCTATTTATTCTCTGACAAAGAAAAAAAACTTTTTGTGTTTCACTTCACTCAAGTCCACCGCTTTCAACTTGGTTTGAAATAAAAAAACGCATCGTTGTCCATGTAAATAATTGTATCATTTTTTATGCATGGGACGGTATTATGTCATTCAACTTGTGTAATGTGTGGCTATGGATTGCTCGTTTGGTGTCAATCTTCATGCTGCCAAAGGATTGTGTTACAATGTTGATGCGCGGTTGTATAGCTATCAATTGGAGCATCTTAAAGGCTACAATAAAAGTACCGTGAAATGTTAATATAATATTTAAAAGCCACACGTCATATGTTTGCAGCATGATAAACCAAACTTTAGCTTGTGTTGCAGGAGCGGATAACATAACATGGCTTCAAAAAAGATATACTTTTTTATTTCATTCGTCCAGATTCTGCAGAAAGGTTGATACACCAGTACATGTGAACCAAGTGACAAAAAGTCACCAAGAGAGTACACATGCCTCTGCAGCTCGAGACACCTAACATGTGGGACAGAAAGACAGGTTCGTGAAGCAACGGGCAAGAAGCAAAGATAAACAAAAGTATTAATAACTTCATCATCTGTTTTCGATATTTTCTGTTCCGCGTAATGTTACGTCCACGCGATTCGACGCGACGCCAGACTAAGATGCATGTCTGTTGTGCTCGTCGCTACTGGAAATACCCAACCTACCTTCATGCACGATCTGGTTGGTGTTTACAAGAGACATATGGCTCTCAAATCCGTCAAAAGGTTCGATAATCTGTTCGTGTTATTGTTACGGACCCTCTTCCATGCTTTGTCTCCTCATGCACGGACACAATGTAACTGATCGATTTTGTGTGTAAGGGTAACAAAGGCTTAACATTACTCAAAATGACTCGTTTAGTACAGCTTTGTGTGATGAATGAAACCAAAATACAAAATGATCACTCTCTTTATGAAACTTAAGTAAGAATCTTTTCTGCAATTGTAAAATTCAAATGTCTGATGGTTTGTAAAAAAGCATGATCAGAATAAATCTACGAAAAGAGCAAGCATTACTTCACGAATAGATTTTATGGGGACTAGAGACAAACTAATCTTTATTTGTTAAAGGAAGTTTACAAGAAAATATCAGTCATCAAATTTGAAGCAAGATTTGCATGGTTTTAATAAACAAAAGCGCCCAGATATTATTTCTAAATTTTTTCTAGGATATTGTAGCACTATTCATGTCTAGTGACATAATCTTTAGGAAAAAAACCCACATCTCCGAAAACATAAAGAGAAAAAAATATTAAATTTATCTTCAAAAATGTGCGAATTCATGTATATCCTAGCAGGTCGCAAAAAAATGTAACCCCTGTGAATCTAAAATGCGGCCCGCGGAGGATTTTTTCCGGTTTTTATCTGTATTGAAGCATCAAGTTGTTCTTAGACATTTAGTACACAAATGTAAGTTAATTATTAATCATTGTGCAAGACAATGAAAAAATATATAAAATGGTTTGTTACAAATCTGTTTCGAACTACTGTCGCCTTCCCAAATGCATTTCCACAGACTGTCAGACTATACTGCTGTGGGTAAACCAACTCATAGAAACCCAAAGCACATTAGTGCTTTGGTAGACCGTGACCTTGACAAGGCTCGATGTGCATAAAGAAGATTTTTTTTTTAATTTTCCTAAATAACAACCAACTCACATTGCTTCAGAAGAAAATTTTAGTATATTTATTATTAATTTATAATAATTATTGTAGCAGAAACTAAAATTATTTATTTATGATTTTAGTAACATGAGTTGGTTGGAAGATTACTGTAAACGAAGGTGGCAACCGACGTATAAGTGTTGCATTTGGCACGGCTTATCAATTTTGTCCCGACTACAAATCATTGTTGAGTTCAATCGTGGTCGTTGTTTTTAGTCGTTTGCTTTAGTCACTGTTCGTTGCTCTATATTGAATGTATGAAAATAGCGAGGTTAAACTCTCAAGAGAGCTGGTCGATGAGAGTTGACCATGTCGTCTGTTGGTCTGGTGTGTTCGAAAACTGCCCAAGATCAGAGAATGTGGCTCTTGGTAAATAGTGTGTACACAGAGTCTTTTTCAAACCGTCTTTTATCAGATGAACAGCCTGCAGCCAAATGAGAAACATAGTTTCTGCATTAAAATAATTTGATAAGAAAAACGGCTTGATCTTAGCACTTCGGTACTGATGCTCAAACGTGAAAAGATTTAGTTTCACTGTATCTGGTGAGGCATTGATGCGCACTTACTCTACTGTGCCATTTTTACCGTCATTCGCATCACTTGTATCGTCGTTATCCCTTTGTGTGTTTCTTTACGATGTGGTTGAGGTGGATGAATGGTGAAACAGTAAATTAACCCGTGGCTTTGCAAAACCGGTCTAAGTTAAAGAAGCATTAGCAGTACGTACGGAAGCAAATTCGAAAGGATGGTAAAAAGTACGGACGACGTCCAAGAAACCAGTGAACAAGTCATGGCATTACAAAACAGATTAGCATCCGCGCGACAGAAGATAGCGGGAGAAAAACTTCAAACGAGCGGCGCGTTTTATACAGGCGCACTAATTTATGGACCTCTTTGCTTATGTCGTATGTTCAGTGCTATCTGTTTGTCGTCACCGTTTCACGATATCACTGGGAAATTACTTTCGAGATGATGAGAAAGCATTAATCGAAGTGAGGGATTGAAACTAGGTTTGCATATTTGCCTTAAATAATTGATGTAATTTATTTTCGTTGCAAAGAAGATTTCCGTAGTCTGCCTTGCTCGCAATGCCATGACAATCATGTAGAAAATTTCATTAAATGACAAAAACACCCTAGAGCATGTAAAAAATTTTCATACCGTTTGCAAATTTGAACTACATACCACTTCAGTGTGACTGTACAGTGAGCAAATAATGACCTATTTAGTATTTATTTATGTCACGAAACTTGAATACATGAGCACAACCTCAATCATATTTACCTCTATATAAAAATTCCATTCCTGAATGTTTAATTATATTTGGTTTATAACAAAGTTTATTTTAGAATTTTTTATAAACAACCAGACCTTATTGCAACACAATAAAAGTAACGTTTTTGATATTTAAAAAAGGCCTTCGCTTGTATTAAAATTTTAGTTTTTTTTAATATCTTTGTTTCGTTTCAGTATATATTCTGTAGAAAACATTTCCTATATGAAATTTTGTTTAAGAGCAGATCAACGTTGGTAGAGATTTATAGTATAGTATTTCCATTATGCACCATAATAATCGCATTACTTGAAACAGTAACATTAAACTATGTCTACTTTCTATTGTTTTTGTATAATCTTAAACAACCATGAATATCTGATAGCTCGTATTCTCCCTTCTTATATACAATTAAAGTAGAGAGGGATTACTAGATATAATAATTGGCTGCCTAAAAAACATTATGAGACACTTGTGTTGCGTATTTATGATTATAATAGAATATAATTGGCATATGATTTTTACGAGAGACTTAACGTGCATTAATACAATTACGTTTCCTTTCCTTCTCTCTCTCTCTGGCAATTGCTTGGGCATTGATTTGGATGCTTATTGTCGTTCGCGATTTACGTGACCCGTACATGTTTGTATTATTCCTAGGAAAAAAGCAATCGTACACGTGCGCGATAGCCTTCAAGAGGAATATGCTAGGGATGGTAAGTCGTTTAAATTGCATCAAAATGGTGTTACGATCTAGAAAGAAATTCCCACTAGAAGAAAAATGATTTCTTTATCGTTCCCAAGTCAGTTATAAATGTTTAGGTTGTGCAGAAATATTTAGATACAGTAGATGACATAAAGTCCTACAATATTGATTCAACTGTTACTGATACTGTGTTTAAAAATATAAATAGGAAATGTTTAAAGCAAAAGTGTTAGGAAGTATTTCCTTAACCTTTTTTTATATTTTCTGTAGTTTTTAATATAAATGTTTAGTGATTGAAAATCTCTGGTCAAAGAGGGTTAATGATTGATTTAGGTTAACCGAAATAACAATATTTTTAACATCAACTAGTAAAGAGCTCCAAAAAATATTTGAATTTTTCTATAGAACCTTAGATTGTTTAAAATATACGCAATATAATAGCTTTCCCTTGGCTTCCCTTGGCTTATACAGAAAACAATAATAAACTTATGTCAACGATACGGAAAGGAGGTTTGAAGGCTGACTATCATTCCTCAGATTTGGATTTGACACCAGTGCATTAGGGACGTTTGACAGATTTGACTACGGAAAGTGATCTTAATCGTTACGCCGGTTTATCGATGCCTCGTCTCGAATGAGAGATAGACTCGTCAGAATGTTTAAATTGGAGAACCACGTCGCCTACGAGATGTCTCACAAAGTAAATGGATTGAAAATAAACGACGTGTAAATTTGAATGCAACAATTTATTTCAGTGTCACTTAATCATTTCCAAAAAGAGGAGACGTTTGAAATTGTCTCAGCTGGAATAAATTATAAATTCAACAACTGGAAAACATAACAGGGGTATGGCGTCATAAATTGAAGCCAATTTCTAAAGCAAAGGTTTACCAATATAAGACCGACACCTTTCATTTTCCAGCTATGTTCGAAGTTGAATTGAGGGCCATCGATAGCTTGTTCCAATGCAATGGCGTATCGTAGATGGATTCATCAATTTCTATTAAACTTTACGTGATTAATTATTTTCTATACAAGTGTTCGTCGTAACACTTAAATATGTAACTATACAACAATGTTGCTAAGGTTACTAGTTTTTGTTAATTTTGTTGTTTAATTATTTCTGCTTTTCGTTATGAAAATCATTAGCATTTTATTTGTACACCTTTTTGTTGTTTGTTAAAATAAACTAGTGTTTTCGTAAGCGTGAAATTATATGACGGCTCTAATTTATTACACTTTTTAAATACAATAACATGTATTGCATTTTACTTTCTATTTTATGGAGAGCACTGTACAGAAATGTGACGATCGTGCTCTTTGGTAAGAGAATGTTTATAGTATTACATATTCTTTTAATAGTTTTATTGTTTTCACGTGACTTCTTGCCTGCTCAGGTTCCATCCGGTCGATGGCGACGACGTGTCGGGCGAATGTTTTCCTTTCTTGGTCATACTAAAAAAATAACCTGCGGGTGGGCACCATCTTCACTTGGTTCTCGGTGTGTTGGGTGTTGATAGAAACATGCTGCTGTTCGATCGAAAACGGTCGCGCCAGTCCTCGTCGGAACGTTTTCATTACCAACTTCTTCAATGGTATGACATGATTCACAACAAATGGAATCAACATTTACAGTTCAATAGAATATGCTATAGAAGTAGTAGCATGTAGTTGCTTGGCTGTTCT
Organism: Anopheles epiroticus; assembly: GCA_000349105.1. Classification (NCBI taxonomy): domain Eukaryota; kingdom Metazoa; phylum Arthropoda; class Insecta; order Diptera; family Culicidae; genus Anopheles; species Anopheles epiroticus. The sequence goes on from KB671743.1 coordinate 120,439, forward strand.
ATCGGTATTAAAATACTATTGGGGATTATACCAAAATAAAAGTTTGTGTATGTGTGTTGTGTGTTGTGTTGAAATTGAAATCTAATATTACATCGTCGTCCTGAGAGAGTACATTAGATGATTTGATACAACGGGCGTCTTATTTTGTTATCTAGTCTAATGTGGCCTAAATAAATATTTCTTACATCCTACTTCAAAATTCAAAATTGAAGAAGTTAACACAAAAACAGAATACGTAACAGAATGTTTTACAATTAAATTTTACTAGAACAGTGGAAATTATTGAGTATATCTAGCGTACGATTTATTGTCAATGATATTTATCAAAATCGTTCGGTATCGTGTTTGTTGTATGCCATATTTTTCCAAGGATTGTCAGGTTAGCTCGATGGTCTAAGTGGTAAGGGGGTAGGCCTGTATCTCATTTCCCATGTTGTATCCCATTCGGACTGTATCTCAGGATTGACTATCGTTTTATTTAGAGCTCTGGTAGGTCATGACTTTACGGGAGTTGTTGGGTGTGTCACTCAAGAAGAGTTCGTCGCATTAAGCTTCAGCGTGGAATTGTGATATTATTATTGAGGAAAAGTAAAGCAAATTTAAAATCGTGAAAGTATTGACGTTAGTTGACGATTGGTTCTTGGTAGGAAAGGTAAAAAAATATCATGCAGTGGTGCTCATTTTCCGTTTTTATTCTTTACGCTTTTTCTGATTTAGATTGACATAACTGTTATGACAAGGCATTATTTGAATGCTTTGGACTGATGCTCATGCTGATATTTTACAATTACAGAGTAATTTATTCCAGCTGATTAATATATCATAGTTTAATGATGTTTAATGCACCCTTGCAATGGAATCCTATTTCGTATAGTTCGAGGTTTCATATACTGTCTATCTGGCTATTGGAAAAGTAAGTAGTCTTCAAATCCAAACCATGCGCTTCCGGAAACCTACGTGGAGTGCAATTGAACCAATAAAAAGAACACGTTTTAAACCACAACTTTAATGTCCTTTGCAAATGAATGATGAATGCCTTGAACAATATCAATTCATCAGCCCTTTATGTTAAATAATGTTGTTCATGTTTTTTATAGTTGGAACAAAGACTTAAAACAAAGAATATGAGTTACGTAAAAGAATCATTCTCAATTAATTGGTCATATATTCGTTGCCAAAGTTAATCTCACTGACACATCTGGAGGAAAAATAATTTTATGTGTCGATTGCACGAATCACTAGAACTTACCAGAATTTTCAGGGGCTTCAGGGTTCTAGCTGATGTGGCTTGAAAACAAAATAGGAAAAAGACATGACGAAACTGTGTCAACAACTACACACCGGATTAACAGTTGGGTTGACAGCGTATTGGTCGCTATAGAACTGTGACAAGGTGTACGAATAATAGGTGAGAAACTTAATCTGACCAATTTTCACACGAATCCCATAATTGCCCGCTTCATGTCGCAGTCGTGATGAAGATACCGATCGCTGCAATGGAACATTGTGGGAACTAAAGTCTGTAAATCACAAAAGAGAGCGAAGAATAATTTTCTTCCGTTTCGCAATACCAGAGCTACAATTCATTTGTTTCAGAATGCTTATGCTTATATACTGTCATAAGATAATATTTTTTTAAATTAACTCTATATAAAGGGTCTCTAAACCATGACCCATGGGCCAAATGGGCCGCGAGCAGTCTTTATGTAAAATGGTGTTTGAAGTTCTTGTAGATATATTTTTTTTTATTCCAGAAGTGAAGAGACACTTTGATACTTGAATAGCTATCAAGAAACTTTACTAATACTACTCTATTCGTACAACAGGCTCCTCAATAAACTAGATCAGGGGACTCCATACATCGACCCGTAGTTAAAATACGGTTTGCTCGAGTCTAAAATGCGACCTGCGAATTGTTTTTCCCTCAAATTTTATGTACACGGCATTTGAAATGCTTTTTAGTAATGTTTATACAATTACCTTAAACATAATTTTTAATATCGTGCGATAGTCAAAAACGTTGCTAGTATAGCAAAAATCCTTTCAAATTAGCTACTTTAGTCTAGTCTTCTAATTAACTTAATCAGTAAATGATCCTAACCTATATAGAGGAACGTGGGTAAAGACCTTAAGGTTTAACTTGGGATTTCTTTAAACTTAAAAAATTTGAAACAGTGAGCTAACTGCAAATCTCAGGTAAAATTAACTATCCATCATGATATTTATTGACCGCTTAAAGGTTTTAATAGTGTGTTCACGTACGAATCGCATGTTTCAAACCGTATGTTTAGGTTTTTCAATTAATAAAAAACATAATATATCAATTGCTAAGCAAAATATTCACTAATTCATTTCAAATTAGATCCATTTTGTATGATTTGTTGTATTTTGGGTAATTTTACAAAATAAAAATAATAAAAATAGTATAAATGAAAATTGCTCAAATCTTTGTTTCCAACTTTCTATACAAATAAGTCTCCATTTTCCCCACATGGTTGCATGTTTTGTAAAACCTCAAAATATACGAATTTAAATACCGTTCGTTCACCCGATGTCTGATTAATTAGCAATATATTTCATTATTGTATGCAACGCACCGTAAATACAAGAAATTAATTAGGATTTAATACTTTTTTTAAACAGCTGCAAAATTACATCCACTGACGTGCACAACACTGTTTTATTTATTTTGTTTGTAAATTTGACAGGTTGCACGTATCATGCCAAAAAGAATACGCAGTAGCTGTAGTAGTAATAGCAGTTGTCCAGATTGAATTATTCATTATTGAAACATTAAAAAAAATCTATCTTTAAATGGAGTGTCCATTTTACTCATTGTGTCGTATGAGGGTTAAAATATAAAATATTTGTTCGTTAGAAATGAGATTAGATTTTACAAGTTAGCAAATTACTTATCTCTTACCGGAAGTATTTCTTAAGAAATTATTTGTATTATTTTTCGTTGCTACGTTGCACTTGAACATGATGTCAGCTTTTCTTTCGCAGGGAAGAGAAATCAAAATAATTGACTGAATCATTCGGAAAAGGGCTGGTGGTTACAAGAAAACATTTTAATTGCAAATTTCCATTAGATACTTTCAGTGAACTCAGAGGCTTTGCAATTAATCGTTATGCCTTGTCATTTATTTTGTTTTGCTTTTATCCATAATGGAATTCAATGGAATGGAGAAAAATGAAAGACTATAAAGAAATCAAAAGTTAAAGTGTGGTTAGTAGTTGTTGAATGCAAACTAGGGTAATATTATAATTTTTTTATGCGTATACTGTGCTTTAAATTTGAAACGAAAAAAAAAACATTCTATTCTTTACGGATACGATTGAAATAGTGAAACATGTTTTGTGCATTATTCCAAAACCATTGCTTAATCTTGAGCAGCAAAAGAGCCTAAAACACGAATTTTTTATTTCATATTTCAAAACATACAAATGAAAATACAGTTTATTTACAAAGAGAGTACTACGTTAAAGTCGTTATGAGAGTTTTGACGAAAAATATCATAACTTTTTACATTTGTGAATAAGTCCGTATCACAATTGGCTTGTTTATTCGTTTTTTAAAGCCTTTAAGAACTTTTTTTAGCTTATTTTGTACAACAACCATTGTTGGTCAAATCTGCATAACCATGTTTGAACATGCCATTCTGTTGTGACTATCACGATGTAGTCATTCTTACACATGAGAAGACAATAAATATGAGATGCACGTAACGGTTTGTCGTCTGCATATTTTTATTTGACGAATATACAGTTCTCGTGTATGTGTATTACTTACGTTTAGCATGTTTTTAAAATTAAATATAAAATAAATGTATAATAAAAATATTAATATTTTAAAATTTACAAATCTCCTAAAAACAGTTCTAAGATATGTGTAATGCTTATGTTAAGCATTTGTTCACGCGTGAGATAGAGATTGTGTCAGGATAGAGTGAGGCAAATGCTTTATTATTCTGTAGTAACAGTCAGATTGTATTGCTGTCTGGCTAATGTTAACCAGTGATAAAAAATATGTATGATAACAATCTGTTGATCTACGATAACTACGGGGTTACTATTGATGATCGACATACCTCGATCAAAAATTGATTTGAGTTTGAAGTGTTGTGTTTCCCGCTTCAGGTCATTCCAGTTTGAAAAGTGACTTTGTCCTCAACAGTGACGCCAAAGAGGGATGATAATTTGACACATAAATGGGAGCCAAGCCCCAGGTAAATGACCGTGACCGTTAGGAGCGCACATGAACAACAAATCACAGCTCCTTTACTTTCGGAGCCTCCCATTTCCATCATAATTGGCATCTAAAATCGTCAATTCCTAACCTGGAACCGATCATTGATCGCTAGATGACGATCATACTCCGTTTAAGACGACTACATCCGAACTGGCTCGAACACATGAAGCCGTACTCAATAAAGGAACAAAATCAAGAAATAACGCAAACGCTTGTCCTCTTTCATGCGGTGTTAGAAACGCCTTGATCGATGGACAATACGCTTCTCGGCGTGCTTGAAAATTATTTGTTTACTGTAATTGCTAGGTTAGCAGACTTGCAATGAAGTGCTCGAAGTGTTCTGCGTGGTTCATACAAAAAACGATGAAGCAAAGCACTAAAGAAAACAGATGTAAGATGATTTCCATAAAATTTATGATAATGGAGAAAATAATTATGGAGAAAATGAAACGGGATTATAGATAGCATTACTAATCTTCATTAAAACAATTTACAAATACTATATATATTTTACCGGTTTTCTTTTGATTTACATGTACATGAGCTAACTGCTCAATATGTGTCAATCATAACATACTGAGAAGAAAGAACTTAATGTATGTATTTTGTCAACACCATGTTTCAGCAGCATTATTTCGTTCAATTGCCCGTTTTGCATTTTCGTGCAACACTGTCATAGAGATTGTTGAAAGGATTATGTTGTAGTAAATTTAATCTCACCATTCCCTGTTAATGTCATACTGGTTGATGACGGAGGTTCCTGATTGATGGATGAGGCAAATCCTCGAGGTAACAAGTGGTTCCTTCGTTACACAACGATTAAACCACGAGGGCGTCGTAACCCTCGTTCTCGTATTAGCATGAAGACAATAAGGGGTGGTTGTGATTTATCATTCGAGAGTGTTGATTGAATTCATGTATTTGATAAATAATTCTACGATGCTTATGCCTAGTCGTAAATCAGTGGATGTTAGAAATTCTATTAAGTTGAACAAGACTATTTAAATCTGGCCCAAAAGAAATACCTAACGTATTCAACATTCGCCGAAATAATAAATGGGTACTATCAATCATATCTTCCAAAACAACAACCAAAATGTAAAAATAGTCAAAATAAAGAATGTCTCCGAGAGAGAGATAAACGAGATAAGCATGTGGGATAAACCAACGAATCTATAGAAGAAGCACTTTTTCAAGCATACGAATCATGCATTTACTCCTAATACTTGATATTAGGTTTTGTTATCGATTTTGTTCAATCGATCCAACTAACATAAAAACCGCTTTCGGAAATCATGGAATCATAATCAGATTGTATATCAAAAAATTCTGCGAAGAACACCAGCAACATTAATGTTGCTTTGATTTATTTTTGAACAGCAACATTAATGCTGCTTTGATTTATTTTTCATTATTTAAATCAACACCTTTGAGAATTTAAACTCAATCTATTGTAAATTCAAACAACCAGCTTTCCTAATTGTTCAATATAAACATGGTTTAATATTGCTTCGTGAATATTTTCTGAAGGTTTCCATCTTATCCATATCAGGTGTCCGTATTTTCCTTATACATCAGAACTGCATGGGTTAAACTATGTTTTTTATTTTATGTTATAAAAAACACATTTTTCATTAAAAAATTTCATCGATTAATCAATATTTTGATGGATTTTAGATTTTACCAAAGATTTGCAGTGAGTTCATACTTCCAATATTTATAAGTTAAACGATATCCAACGTTCCCATATACTATAGACATACAGCAGAGCTGAACAACCAACAGCGCCAAATAAAAGTACAAAAATACATCTTCTTGTGTGGCATAAAACCCCTTGTAGGGCAAGGCCTGCTAGTGCAATAATGTGGTTAATGTGGGGCTTTTTCTGTTACTTAGTGTCCCTACCCATCCCATGATGGTTTTTAATCCTACGTATAGGGGGCGCGGCACTAGTCAGAACGGGATTCGATACAACGCCGGGCTTAATATGACAGGCTTTTGCCGTTACCACCGAGCCAGTCCAGTGCGTTGTTATAATGTATTCAAATTTTATTAGATTTGAAATAAATTAACACATATAGAATACTGACAGTTACAATTTAATGAAACAACCGAAACTACCCTCTTGTTCATAATGCTGTGAATATAGAGTGATGTGTTAGTGCATATGTAGTATGATGTCGTTGGTGAGTGGTTTACATAGTAAACTGATTGTGTAATAACGATGCCAAGATTTCATATTTTTAAGCTGTAAAGGATGCAATGGAGGCAAAATGTGCAACACATTTGGTAAAATATTAAGTAAAGCATTTTCAATTAAAAGTTCTTATTTCTTTTAAAACAGGGGAAATTATAGCTGCATTTCGGAAAAATAGAGTTACACACACAATCAAAGCAAACCATAAACAAATCTGAAGATGCGTATACGATGCCTTAGGCACTTTTCGATAAAATTCTATGACAGCCGAATCGACTGTTTATCACCGTCTCGCACTCGAAACTATTTTCTTACAGTAGCATTGTTTACATTACGTCTTACAGTTTGCCTCCAACGTCATTTACATCTTACCACGATTTCTGTTGCTGCGACCCGAATCTTCATGGATTCTGGGAGCTGCGACTCGATGGGCAACAGCCAGCCAGCAATGTTGTCCGTAGGAAATTTTATTTTAAATTATGACATTTTCTTTTTGAAACATTTGTTCACGGCAACTGTTTTACCTTTGGAAGCTAAATGAAAACAAGCAGCCGATCAATAAGAAAATGCATAAACAATGGATGTTTTGCTTTAAGTCGAACAAATGTTACACCCGGAAAAGGTACATCAGAATATGGTTCTATTTTTTTTATTCCGTTTACTTTCAAAAACTTCTACCCATTCCAATGACATGCCTGCGCATATTTGCTCTAGGTTTAGGAGCGAAATTTCATAACTTCAGCATCCAACCGTGCGATTCATTTTCATATTCAATTTTGTATATTTTGCTTGTCATGGCGTGGTCATAAAATATTGCTAGTTCACAGCTCTTAGTCGCTTTCAATGACCCAATGCTTGCTAGGTTTAGAGGGTCCTGTGCTATGTGGAATCTGTAAGAAGATCAAATAAAATGTACGGTAAAGCGTGTGTTTTAATATAGTGCTCAGTCATATAGTGCCAGTGAACAATATTCTCGGGTCCATTTATTTAAAACTGTTTCGCTTGACTTAAAAAAAGTGAAACGAGTTTGCTTTCATTTTATTTACTTTTTCAAACTTAAAGGTGATGATTTAAGTCATATTTTTTAAAAAAGCTGTGAAAAAGAAACAACTTACATGTTTGGAAGTTAACATTTTTACTTCTTTTTTGAATTGTACTTATGATATTAATCATTGACATGTTTTTATTAACATGCTTTTAACTTGACTGAGAGTTTAAGAAACGAGTATAATAAATATATTCAAGATGATCGATGGTTCAGCTAAAATATTGTAAACAGTACAAAATGATAAAAATAACACAAGGGTATCATTTTGCGTTTAGCGTTGCAACAAATGTGCCTTAGAAGACGAGTTTATACTTTCTTCGTTTTCCTTCGTCTCACAGCTTCTGAAGCAGCAAAATGTGATTAACCACCGTCACCGTCAGCACCACTTGCAACGGGTCTTGGAACAAAATATGTAATAATAATGATAAAGTATCAACCTTTCGTGGAAGTCCGCAGTATACAGAGGCCGGGCGAGAGTATCGATTCGTGATCGACAGTCACGTTTTTGCCGCATACTGTGATGTTTCCAGCTAGTTTACTGTTCAAACGCTACAGTAAGACGATGCCTCTGTCTGTCATTAAACACAGCAAAGAATGTGAAAAGTATTACCAATAATCTGCTTAAGACGGTCAACTGAAAGCACCACAAATGCGCGATCGCGAACTTGCTAAAAATTATATGAGAGGGTGTTTCTCTCGTATTTTTTACCTCGCATAGAGAATTCGCACTCACAAGTGTACAAGAGTATGACTGCTCTGGCGGTAGTAACTTATTTTCTGATATCGGTACAAATGATATAAAAGGCGATGTGTCTTCTTCTTTAAAAGACTTAACTTTGTATGCTGTCTTGTATGCTGTGTGCTGTATTTGTATACCTTCTGATCATTGGCTTAATGCCACAAATCTCTTATATCTGTGATCTTATTTCCTTTTGTTTAAGAAAAAGTTACTTCATCAAGCTTGTGTGTTTTTTACGTGAGATATTCTGCAAGAAATGTGCAATATAGTGTGAATAAGAAAAGCGAAATGTAGCACAACAATCGAAACAGGACAGCAGGTGCGAAGCGGCTCAGTCTAAATAAATACCAAGACTAACCCCTCGGTTATTACTGGAGAGCCCGTCCTTTTCAGGTCTTTCCTGAAAGAAGATTCGTGACAGGCAACGTAAACATTTTAGCTATAGTATCCAAAGCATTAATTCATCAGGCGTCCAAGTTGTGCACATACGCCACGAGGTTTCACACATTGTACATTGTTCAGCGCTTTTCTGCTCTGACAAATCAACAGCAGAATGCACGGTAAGGAAACGGAACGGAGAACAAAAATGAGGAGTTATTTTGGTTTCGTTTTCCGCAACAAAACTCATCTATACTTGATTCCTATACATAGACAGGCAAAACGTGCAAGAATTACAGAGTGTTTTAAAACTAACTCTTCAGATGGATGGTAACTTCGGATTTCCCCAAGGAAGTTAAAAAATTAAGTGAAGAAAATCGTAAAATTTAAAACAATGCTTGCCTTAAAAACGTGCTCAAAAATATGGAAGTGTTTGAGTGTCTTTTATAATTAAAAATAATTGATTATCTATAAATGAATTGCTTATGTAAGAGAAGGAGTGATATTTATTTTACAAAAATCAAACTCCCATCAAATTTCGCAAAACAAAGATAGTGTTATAAATAACATTTTGGAATATTTTGGAAAGAAAGTATTGTTCTTCCCTGTTAAATCTTAAGGATAACTTCGGAATATTTACGAGTTTAAAGGGTTGGCAAAGTATTGAACTACACCCTCTACACGTGATCATACTCGCTTTGTGCTGTTTCATCTACGTTTTACTTTTGTTCGGCGTTTCCTTGACCATACCATAGTCATGCGCCAAAGAGCAAGTGTCAGCTTGCCGTACAAGAAAGAACATTGCCATTCAACGATACCATGATAGCAACGGCGATGGCGTTGGTGATGGCATCGGACACTGCAATTGCAATCGATCTTTCCACCTCTTCCTCACCCTTTGGCTGCTAAAACGGAAGGTTTCGAGAGAGAAGCAGAGAAAGACTCTAATTTTACCTTTCGCTGGTCTCCACATGTACTGTTCCAGGAGCACGTTAGACGCAGAAACAAGAAACATCCATGGAGAAGGCGTACTGCTCGTAACGATTTTCTGCCATCCAAACCGTCTATCAACGGACACGAAGTCACGGAATCGTACTACCGGATGACGGCTTGATACGACAATTACTTCTACCGTTCACCTCAGCCAAGGAGGAATTTCTTGAAGCTCTCTATCCTGCAACACTATACCAGCCAGATTAAACTGCTGAAGCAATTGGAGGGAATATGCGGGTGTGTGTAGTAGCTAAGGAAGCCTCTATCGGGCCTTTTAGGGCAGCCCGAAACGATTGGTACTTGAAATCGTGCCGGCTGCAGTGTTTCAGTGGACTTGATAAACTGCAGCAGCTAACAACCAGATGGTTACGGGTTCGATTGTGATTCAGCTTAAAGCAGCTCTGACAGAACTGTTGCATTTTTTGTCAAGTCTTGCAAAATTAAAGAAAATTCAATATGGGCGAAATCAATGTGAAAAACATTCAAATATTATCCGCTCGATAATATCTACATGGTTATGCCATTCAAACTAAAATAATAGTAATTATTATGATTAAACGTAATATTTTAGTAACAGAGAAACATGTACATAGCCGTTTAAACATTACTGTTTATAGTTTGACGGAATACGTTCACTTCAGACATAACGACTGTGCAAGAAAATTATAGTACTAATTGTACATTAATGTTTTAATAAAGACATATCATGAAGTACATCTACTGAAGGCTACGTTTGTGACACACGATAATCACAATTCGGTATACCGATGCGCATGAGATAAAAGATCATTAGGAAAAGGTGTGCAAATAACGTGAATGTCCGTTTCGTGGCACGCTTCTCCAGTAGAAATGTTATATTTTTAGATGCTGTCGGTAAATAAGAAGCTGGAAACGTAAGAATGTGTCAGTCTGCAAATGCCAGATTTGCCGCATAGTAGTCAGCAGCTCCCTTTCCTGTTAACCCATTTTTATGGCTTCTGTATATTAACGTTCTGGATATCAAATTAGTCTGTTTAAATATTTTTTTTTGTAAAACTTATCTGTTGTATAATGTATGCAAACGTTTAATAGTATAAGATAAATATTTTTATTATTTTTTGCATGAACTGAATGATTAAGAACCGGCGTTTCAAAAAAAGAGGCTCCACAATGCAATGCCAATGAACTAGTAAACAAATTCTTTGTCTACAAACTGTTTGGATTTTTGTGCAAATCTCGTTATGAACTAATTATCCGCTAAGGTTACTTATGGACAAATAAATGTTCTTTAAATCGCGAGAGTGAATATTGCAGAGGAAACGAGATAACTAGCTGTTACACTGTATTGTATCGTAGCATCACTTCCCCTCTCAAGAATGTTGCATGTAATGTAGATGTGGTGGTGAAGGCGCCCTTAATTGTCGCAACGAAAATACACGGTCTTGTGTCCATGATATTCAAGGTAAAATTTGTTTACTTGCTACTGATGGTTGTTGTTATGTTTTATATGACAAAAGCCAGACCATGTATTTCCACTTTCTGGCTATTGCCTCAGCAGCATGCTTCATTTTGCAGGAATCTCAGAATTAAAGCTAAAAGCACTTGTTTGCACAAATGTATAGAACTTAAATAAAAATAATAGTTCAACTCATCGGTATTGTAGCTGAGACAAATTTTCTTAAAAACTTTAAAGTTTGCCTGAAACAAAATTATGTAAATCACAGTAGAATTCAGCGATAAATATTTGGTTGTATTATCTTATAGACGGAGTTGTCCGGGAGAAGTCAAAGAGGAGCAGTTGCTCCCGTACATAAATGAGGAAAAAATAAGACATGAAAAGGTGGTCAAATACTAAAACATGCATGCATTATTCAAACTACAAAACAAAGTTTCGTTTAAACAAGATTTTGACTAAGCAATGAGCATACCTTTCTATTGAGCATAGATTATCCTAGAAGCTATGTTTCTTGATGAGGGCACTCTTGATTACGAGGTAGGCGGCATCAAATGCCACTGCACGACAACGAGAAGTCCCGCTGCACGTTCGCCGGACAACAATCAACGGATTGTTCTGATTGGTCGGTTACGCTTGGCTTCTTCCTACTGGGCGATTGTCACATCGGATTTTGTCGTCAAAGCGGTGGGTCTCTCAATTATTATACATAACCGAGGGATGTTGTATATGTGGTCAGTTGAGGATATAAGAAAAAGTCACTGCCTTGTCACAGACCAAATAACCCAGGCGAATAGCTTACGTGAAAACGGTAACTCTGTGTATCCTTTCAAGTAGTGAGAGCGCGTAAGATGATTGTCGCGTTTATCTCTCAACTACATTCCCTTCCTCAAACTGCGGTTTTGAGTTCGAATTTGCGGTATGTCACCGTTAGCAGTCTCCAGAGTCTTCGCCTATCTACTTGTGCTATAAGGGTACGGTAAATATAGTACACCAAGCCGTCTTATCGAGAGCTCTGGCGATCCCATTCTCGCACTTGACGTACTCATTCGTTTTTTCTCGTTCCGTTGTTGAATGGCACTTTTGAGAACAAAAACATAAGCCGTCGAAGGGAGTCGTATGAGAAAAATATCCCTCCGATGGCATCTCGTAGTACACCAACACCAACAGAATATCTAAACGACAGACGACCATGTATATAGACAAGTCCGAGAGCTCAAATTTGTAGATGCACATACTCCGTGGTAAGGCGGCTATGCTTTTATAACATAACTTGGTCCTTGCGACATGTGACATCTCTGTTAGAACGTTTTTTTTTAAATCCATGTTATTTTAACGCTGTTCAAAAATATTTTTAAGCTTTTAATTTTTTTATGTATAGAAAAAATAAAAGAGTGAGTAACCAAACAAACTGTATTTGATAGTTACACTACAGAAGTGAAGAGTTTTATTTGTTTGGGATATCTAATAATAACATTAAACTAAGTACAAACCACAAAGAAGCAAACAAGAAAGTGGTCAATTTTATTGAAATTTATGCAGGAGCATAATCATGGTATTAGTTGTTCAGTTTGAGTACAGGTGCTGCATTGTCCTTATTAAAGATAGTAAGTATGAATAAATAAATAAATAACTATGTGGACAATATTGTACACTGGATAGTTGTCGTTTTCAATGCGGTGACGCCTACTTTTTTAAATTTAGAGATGCTGTGTCTTTGATTTTGCTCTGAAATGTCAATGCATTCTCTCAGCGTAAAAATATCCTGCTCACGCTCAGGTATTTTCCCATGAAAATATTTTCTCTTTGGTAAAGTGACATACTACCCTCTCCCGTGTACTCTGTTGATACTGCAAACTAAGCGTAGGGTTTTGGTAAGATGTTAGCCTAAAGTCAAGTGTTTTTGTGTTTGATTTGGACAAATGAATTCAACACTCTGCTGCATTGCGTTTTACTGAAACAAATAATTTTTGACAAATACAGAACTGCACTACTAACCTATCTAAAAATATGTATGAATGGAATTGTTTTTCTATCCTGTTTCAAACAGGATTAAACCTAAACAGTCAAGTCATTGGATTTTGCTCATGTTCTCATGCATTTTTTTCTATTTTGCTATTAGTCTATGTCTGCATATACTATCCATAAGTATGATGATCCAATACGATTTAATTAACTACTGATTGTATTTTATAAGACTATAATATAACGTGTCTAATTATTCATGTGAGCAAAAATACAAAAAAAAAGTTGCACGATAACATTTTTTTCTTTGAAATTAAAACATAATGAACACATATTTTTATTTTGCTGATCCAATCATCGTCAAAAGGAAAAGACTACATCTCTTTCATGGTGCTAAAAATCGATACATTCACCACAAGCTTTGGACTTTGGATTATTATGGACAAGATACAGATAAGCAAAAATCGTATAAAGAGAGTAGAGAAATCCTATTCGGGCAAGTTGAGTAAACTTCGGTTATTGGGTCCGGACAACCTAAGGGTGAGTAAAAATCAAGCTACCGATTACATAGAAAGAGAGCTACGTGCGTGTAGCATAAATCCTTGAAACTTGAACAACAACCAGATAGGACTAACAACGCGCAAGGATTTTTTTTATTTCCGTAGTGACGGCCAGGCCGTATTGCTTACGCGGAAGGAGTTAACTGAAACACAGCAGAAGACATGCCGCCAAACATTATACAATTCTTGCGTTGGTGCTCGTTTATACTAGCTGTGAAAGTGCTTCCCATTCTCAATATAGTAAAGATGTTTTGTTGGAAATAAACCTAGATTTTATTATAGGTCAATACTCTTATTTAATAGCGTGTGTATTTGTTTCAAGGTCATGCTTTGCAATTAGACATGTATTGGGCTCTGCTATTATGTTGGTATGTGTGTTTTTGGATCTACCAAAAATAATACGATTTTTTTTAAACACATTACACCTTAAAATAAACACCAGGCGTGCATGATTTACTTAATAATTATTATTGATAAAATAGAACATATTAATCATAAATATATGTTTAAATAGAGTTTTTTGTTTTGATATATAGGGGCGGTGATCGAGTGGTAATGGCATAGATCTGTCACAAGTCCCGACGTTTTTTCCTAATCCCATTACTGCCACATCAACCGGACCAAACGCACCAGCCGTTTTTCAAGTTGTGGCCTTATCAGCTTGCTCTACCAGAGGGTAGCAAATTTCAATCAATCCTTATGTGAAATTAATATCTGTTATTGCAAGCAGACCTTTCTGTGGCCTGTTATTAAACCAAACAATTATTCAGCATCTTACAAATCCTCAAAATTAAATAGATAAACATGTTCAAAGCAATAGTTACACAATTAGCATTTAGCCCTTAAACATACGACATACTTCCGATATTCTTTACAAATATACAGGGGTTTTCATGCCAATAAACAAGTGTGCAAAGTTTTGAACAATGTTCGATTAGGAAAACACAATTGTCAACCACTAACAAACAAGTCAACTCGTGTTCTGTACGCTGTCCACTTGAATTAAACAATCTTTCACTTCGACTGGCCACAAACTTCTAATTCGGGACGGTTTGTTTTGATTGCAGATATCGTACAAAAATCAAAAGTACTAATTACCACAAAGCATGTATAATACCGTGTATTTATCAGTAAAGTTCAGTAAATTTTTAAGAAAATTAGGTATGGCGATTCCGGAACCAAAACAAACAGTCCCAAATTTGAGATCGGCCGCGTTTGTGGTCAGACAAAGAGAAAGATCAATTAGTTGAAGTGGACAGTGCACCTAACACGACTTGATTTGTTTGTTAGTGGTAGACAATTATGTTTTTCACATCGAACGTTGTTCAAAACCCTCTATTATTAGTTCTTTAATGGCATCACATTTCATGAACAACAACTAATTTAAAGAGGGGAAAAGTAAGGAAAAATGTCAATAACTTGACCTTGAATACTAATCAATGAAGCTTATATAATGAATTAATAAATAAAAAATAGTATATAGGGAAAATATTTGAATGAAATATCGTTGCATCTACTGATTGTTAATACCGTGGACAATTAGAAACCCTTAAAACATTTAGATTCCTGGCATAGAAGATGTTTGATGTGGGTATTTTAAGTCACTGGAAAGCCAAAGCCTATAAGTGCTACTCAAGAACTAGAACTGTGTGCGTATGAGTAGTTTCAGTGATAAATAAGATTCATGTTTTTAACAGTTCATATCAAAAGGAGTTTCTATTTAGCTTTGGCTATTGATTTTGTAATATCCATGACATAAAAAGTAATGTTCCATAGTCGTACAGACACAAAACCACATAAAAACACAAAAGCCATCTGAAACAACGGAATAGTTAACCTTAAGAAATTAATGACTGCTAATTTGAGAATACGTTGATTGCGGTGTTTGTGGTTGATGTGGTTTATTCTGTTATTGTATGATACGGGATAGTCTCGTTTTGCTCTTGCTGCTCTTTGAACATATGGACTATGCATCAGTATGAACAACAAATATTCCTAATTCCTTTCAAAACAGTATGTCAGAATCAAAGGGTAGAATAAACGGCAAAAGTAAATAACAATAACGAGACCTAGAGTACGAAAAAACTATGCATACACATAACCACAACCATATACTTAAGTTTGTCGCCTAAGTATGAAACATTTGTACATGTTTTATTCCTTAGATAGGTCTAAGACTAATTTTACTATCAGCATGCCCTGTATTCTATGATTTTCTATAGGCCTTTATTTAATTTCAAAAAATATTTTGTGAGCACAATGAGTTTTTTGGCAGATAAAAATGATACAGAAAAGGAAGAAAGATAATCGGGGAAGGTCATTAATTGCCAGCTGTATCAGAACCAGCAAATATTTAATTAACTTATTTTGCATAAGGCTTCTGTATACGAATTTCAGATGTGTCAATAACTTGTGAAGATTAATTAAAATGATTGGATGAATACAGACGATTAATTAAATTTGTTTATCTATTTGGTTAGACGCGTATCACGGTTTCACCAGGTATGAACAGTTGTGATTGACGAAACTAAATTAGAACATTTATTTGTTGTCTCATCCAGATTAAGATTAAGAGGGAATGAATTATTCTTTCCTAGCAAATGAAATCTCAGCATCAGATGTTTAGAATCATTTACATTTAATAAACCATACATTTAAATAGCTTATTATTTGTTGACTGCGAATTAATCGTGTGCTCCGCGTGTATCTTGTCGTCATACAGCGATGGGGAGCGGTACGATTTGGTAAAAGTTCGTACTAATCATTAATAATCGTTGGTGAACAGCAGTTTCATACAACATGCGGTCAAACAGCACCCAAGACACTTTGGTCAGATGGCGATCCGTGGAAAATATTATCAACCGCAGTTATAATTCTTGGGTCATTAGAACTGTTCAAGCGTCACAGATGCGCTGGCTGCGTTCCTTTGTGGATGTCTTCCTCCACTGCCATCTGTTGTACATCACGACGCATAAACGGTTAGCGTCTATGGCTGTTCTATGGAGCAGTGCGTTAAATTGAGGTGAGACCAATCGAAGATTGACGATGAACTGAGCTTCGGGCACGCTTAAGCCGACGAGCAAACGCGTCCACTAATTCATCTGGTCATCTGGTTTTTATCGCTTCCACTACCTTACTCTTCGATCGAAAGACGTTAATTTTAGAACTCGATCAAAAATTGGCTGCCATAATGGCCGCTTCCACTGGATTTAGCTCTGTCGTGTTCCCTTGCACGTCCCAGTGTTTCTGTGTATGTTACAATTCCTGGGGGTTATTTTTAAACCATGAACAATCGCAGGGCCTCCAATTGTGGAGTGGCATTAAGCTGCCTTCGTCCGGTCGCTGGTTGGTATTCAGTGGCGGCACTTGTAGCAGTGCATCATCGCATGCCGACATGGTTCGTGCTCAAGTGGCCACGATTGTATTCGAACCACCAGGCGTGTTGTGTCGCTAAGTCGTCTCGGTTGGTGTCGCTCTGGAAATAGTCTGTTGACCTCATTGCAAAAGATGGGATTCGGTAGAGAAGATCTGATTGCTGTACAACAAGATTTTTAGCAGAAATCCATACAAGTGCTTTAAAAACTGTTATAGTTAAGTTAGTCTACTATACAACTGTCTATTTATTACAAACACATTACACAATTTGTTACATTTAAAATGTGAACATTTCAAATGTATTCAAATGATTTGTCGTATACATAATCTGTAAATAAAAAGCTTTGTATTTCCGCTATTATTTTTGGAAATTTGCGATTATTTATCTCCCTACCATATTTAACTCCTTTCAACAAGGAGTTACAGAAAGTTCCTTTCTTTAAAAATATTTATAATGAGATGTAATGTACCACAATGCTTTTCAAAGTTTCTAATATGATTAGGAAAATCGTTAATAACATGCAGTAACATTCAAGCTAGATGTGATTAATTGCGGAGTTTCTAAAAATGATATTAAATGTCGTAGCCGTGTTACACAAAAGAAACAGTTTCCAGTACAATAGGTTCTATTTTTTCATCTGTTTAATGTGTTTGTCTTATATGTTTCCAGTCCGCATTAATCCTTCAAAAAAGACGTATGATTTGTTAATAATTTGAAAGAGGCCATCAATTTAAGAGCAAGGGACTGTTATGTTATTACGCAGAGTTATAATCTAAAAAATCTAGTTGAACCCAGAAAAGGGGATGTAAAAAACAGAATGTCGTACAAAAAATATCACCTATTGACGATGTCTTCCTCAGCATGGGATCATGGCACGAAGTTCAGTCAATAAAAAAAAACAAAATAAAACGGGAGCGCAATCACGAGTCATCGGGTAGTTTTCGGCACGTTTATAGGTTCAAAGAAGCAAAGGAAGTAGTTGGAAAAAACGTTATAGGTACGATGCGGTTTAATTAATTCGTTCACACTGTTCGGATAACTATTTCGGATGCCACGTTGTTTGTTGTCGTTTTTTGTTACTTATTTAAAATATTTATCAATTTTTATTTTTTACCGTGATTTGAAACATTAAAAACAGTACAACTTGGAAAAATTATAAAATGGTAAAATTACGGAATTAAGTGTATATGTACTTCGTGTGTGGAGACCCTAACATAACGAGTGTAATACATTCCAGTTACTTACTAGGTATACAATAAACTCTTTTTTAAACTTTTTTATAATCATATAATTTTTTATAATCATAAAAACGGTATGTGAAATAATTAGTCCTGGGGGCGAAAAAAAAACTAGTCAAAGGAGTAAATACTTTAAATAAACATACTTAATGTTGCCGATCAAAGTAATTATATATTCTTGGGTTGAAAGTCCTTAACAGAAGAATAACATAACCAAAAAGTGATTGAAGAAACGATAGTTTTATGACGAATCGGACACATTTCCGATCCTGGCGCATAATTAAAAAGAAAACAGTATACACATGTTATTGCTCAGTATGCATAATTTTGGTCTTTAATTAAGATAGTTGTTTAACACCTAGATGTTAAACGTTATGCAAGTTCAAAGTGTTACTGATAATAACGTGGTGCACTATATGTTTATTTGAAAGTAACAAATGATTATCTTGTAGTCATAACAATCTTGATGAAAAAGAAAGTATGATTTTCCAAACGTTGTCGAAACGGTCATTGCGTATTGCCGCAATGATACACAATAAAAATCTATGAACAACTATGTTTTTCAAAGAATCCCCAACAACACTAGATGTTTGCCAAATAATTTCAAACGTTTCAATTAACATTTCAATCTGGAAAATGTAACAGCCCTTTCATAAATTGGCCGATTCATGCATTTCTCTTGGTATGTAATCACAAATGTGGGTCGATCGTGGGAAAGAGATACTAGAGAAAGGTATTCACAGAACCACACGCCACATTTGTATGCATTTGCTTAGATAATACTCTTGTAGGATGTGTTTGAACCAGCTGTGTTGAACTCATGGAGTTATTGATGTACTATTCTTGCATTCAAATACCAATTTCATTGAGTATGTACGAATAACTTGCTACAAAGGACTTGTGTAGGAATTCCAAAGACACGTAGTTATTTTCTCTTGCACATTCCACGGTTTTCAGCATAGTTGCTACTCTCCTTTATCACTGAAATTGTTTTAAAGGATAATGTAATTGTAACGTTTGTTGATTGGTATGGATAGCGTGAGGTGTATCCGGAGAAAAGGAGGAAAATAATAATATGCCTGCGACGAACAGCGGTGGTCTCGGTCGACTATCAACACCCTCGGGGCTGACAGTCGTTTATCAGGAAATTAATCTTTGTTCAAATTTCACTGAGGTTGGGTGCGTTTTATGAACTAGTGACGATTTGATTTTACGGTGTTTTTTTTCGTGGGGATAACAGGATTTTTTTCCTCAGGAATAAAAGCGTTAAAAAAGAATGTGGGTTTGGCTTAACAATAATATTGTTCATTTTCGACTCGGGTCAGGAAACGTGTATTGTATGGCACACCGCTGAACAGTGGGGTAGATTTTATCGCTGTCAATTTGTTTATTATTAGGCGATGAAATCTAATCAAAATATCACTGGATTAAATTTGGGCAGGACTATAAAATATATTTGACATTGCAGGGATGAATTGTAAAGGACACTAGTTAGCGTTTGTGCTTTGCTGCTCTTTTATATGTAGAACTTCAGGGATCATATAGATTTACGGAAGATATATCTTATAATTTCTGAAAAACGGTACCTAGATAAGGAATGTAAGATAAACATTTTGTACGAAAACAAACATGATTTCAAAAACATGTTGATGTTGCGTACCTCTTGCTCTGTGGTGCCAAAGTGGTAAGCATGAATAATTTCATATTTGACGATATGGTTGCAGCTCGTGCTTAACGTACCCATTGTAGCAACATATGTCTAATCTCGTCACACTGAGCAACACAAAGTTAGATTATGCAAAATTAAATCACTGGATCACCGCATCGATTAAATCTACCTCCGATAGTGAACGATGCACATCCTCACCACAAGTGTTTTAATTTTAAGCGTTCTACGGAGGAATGAAACCATAGTTTCTGATATATCTTTAGTCAACTATCACTATCGTTAATAGAATCAACTATCCTTGAAATCATAGGATGAACTGGGTGAAAACTACTATCAACACGGATTTCATAAAGTGAAGAGAAATAAATACATTTTCAGCGATGTAGTTTATAATATTGTTTACATTTTTTTGTTAAAATCACATCGAAAATTGTCCAAGGTAGATAATCAACCACAGGACTAGTTAATGCCTTCCATAACCATGTTACTTTAGTAGCACCTACGGCTTGGCCCAAGGATTCATCTTTAAATGTTACTCTATAGAAGTAATGCTCAACTTCTTGATTGTATAAATTATTCAAAGAAGATTAAACCCCTTAGCGCAGTACCCTTTTGTACAAGGATCGATCGATTGATAAATTCCCGCGAGGCATAGAATCGGTGCGTTTATTTTGTTCACTAGGGCATACTTTTTCTACCTTCCCTCCTAATTGCCATCGATGATGAACTACTCCCATGAGATCTTTAGTGTAGAAATAGCGCTTACCACTGGTCCAACTCTTAGTAATAAATTGAACCTTAAATAAACTGAAAGATGAAGAGTGCAACACAGAACAACAAAAAGATGAAGCAATTTTGGGATTATAAAAATTGCCACCATTCTCGTTTCCCGATCACTTTAATACATACTGGGGTTTGAGTTGGGCTGTTTGGAAATAGAGACCATAATTAACGACAACCAAAAGGAACAGTGCTTGCATTTTTATCGCTTCATTTGCTGACAATTTGTTTTCATTAGAAAACAAAAAGGGATGGCTGACGACGATAAAGTTGAGTTGGAAAAGTCGTCGGGTTATTTCGGCTGCCTTTATTCGGTCGCTATGCTTCCGGTTATGGTTGCCGGGGGAAAATTTTCACCCCTGTTCGTTGTTGGCCGCTCTAGTATGCTGAATGTCGGGATGATGTTCTAAGTAGAAAGTTAAATAGCCTAAAGAATGGTGGCAAAAACGGATAAAGGTAAAGGTTGATTAAATTTTTCGCAAGAGTTTAATTAAAAATAATTAGATGATGAGAGGAAAGAAGTGGTATCAAGTTTGTAGTCGAGTTGGAGAAGTAAGCACAATTTCTAAAAGAGATATTGCTGGGTAATAATCAAAGTTTTCTATCCGGTATGATTACGTATTCTATTATGCCTAAAGTTCTTGTAGTAAGGAATAAAATAAGATAAAATGAAGAAACCATATTTATCTAGAACATCGAGAGCAGGAAAATATCAAGTTGTGTGTAATAAATGTATCAAAACTACAGATAATACATTTTTATGTCAATAGCATGTTACATGTAGAAACACGGTTGATGTTCGTTTCTAAAGTTTGGCATTAGCTCATCCACCTTTGTGACATTAAGGTGTTATTGTCTACGATCATAAGATAATTTAGCCCAGCGTTTTAAACATAACAATTAATGAACCTACTTTTAGGGTAAGGAACCAGAGGTACATAAGGTGATACAACAGTTGGATAACTTATGCTTGACCTGTCTTGGTCAGAAGGCTATAGATAGGCGTAAGAAGCTATTTCTTCATTTTCTCCTGTTCGTCTCTTTTCAAGAGGGCTCATAGTCCTGACATCGAGCTAAACGCAAGCATATGGTGCAAATGTGAGTCGAATGAAGATAAAAGATGTATTGAAGAAACTCATACTTAACATGTTCACCGAAATTCGAAGCCAGATCTTGTCACGGATGGTCATCACTTCAATGAAGCAAAAGCCCCGACACATCGCAGAGAAGAACTTCACTGACTGGTTGGCCCGGTTTAGTTTCGAAGGCTCGACAGCAAAAAGGTTGCAATTAATAGTGAGTAGCAATTCATCAGACGGAGGTAACTGTTTTCGGACAACAGGAAAGTAGCCGCTAACAGTGGAGTTTACTGAACCGGTACCGCTTATTTCGGCTACGAACGCCGCTCTGAAAGAGTGAAGACAAGACAATAGTTGAAAAGAAACTGCAAGAAAAATAAAGGATATAGATGATACTTTCAAGAAAATAGTTCATTAAACAACGTTCCACATGTTTATTACATTTCTACAGTGGGATCACGATTTTATTCTAAAAAAAAACAATAAATTCAATTTTGATTACTCACTTGTTTCAAAATTGTCGAAAGGCCATGAACACCAATAAATTAAGCAAGTTAGTAGTAGGTGTAGATCAGTAAATACATTGTTATTCTAAAGAAAAAAATAAACACTTTTTTTAAACTAGAAATATAACGGTATTCATAACGATAAAAGTGGTCCTGCCAATAGGTTTTCTTATTCGAAATACGTTACGCCAATTTATTGCCGATGGTCATTAACATGGAGAATAGTAAGAGAACACTGGTTACCATATTATTTAATTACACACATGTAGTTCATTGCCTTCAAGACTACCCTGCAACACACCCAAAATTGTTTAGAGCAGTTGTCAAGAAGGGAGTGATATGTATAAAAAAATGCTGCTGGAATAGCAACCCTTTTCTCATTCAGTCAGCACACCCTTTCAGGTTCGCATGGATTTGAGGCATACTCTAACGTTACACTTTAGTTCGAAGCCCCGTGCTTTAAAATAAATATGTTTATCATTCTCTAATGATGACGATAATAGCAAATGGTATCCTGTGGGAGTGAATCTTCCCTTGTGCATCGTTACCGTAACAACCACGCGTTGGTATTTGTAAAATTATTCTTCTCTAAAATGAAGCACTGGCGTGACGTGGCCTGAGGAATAATATTATGCATAATTTTGTAATGATGAACTTTGACAAAACAATAATGCCCGTTACACACTGAACATAATCGCAACAACTTTTTTTATGCAATCATAAATTATGCTGTTTGAGTGGTATCATTTGTGTGATTGATAAGTTCAGTATTATTTATTATTGCTAAAAATAAATTGTTTGCTTTTACAGGGCCAACTGTTATTGTTGTACACAAACTTGTTAATAAACAATGCTTAAGGGCTACCGATTCAATAAATATCTTTTTGCTTAAAAAGGAATTTAAATGGGCTATGCGTTTAGCCAAAAAAAAGCCGATTAGTAGTAATCCATTAATTTGATTAGAGTTCAATGGAAAATAAATCAATTTGTTGGCACACCCTACAAATGTCTTGGTTTTTCAAAACTGAGAATTACAATGTATGAATGATGACGGTAAGTTTGATGTCGTGCATTTCAAAGTGCTTCGAGACATGCAAGGATATGATTAGCGAATGGAAAGAGCTATTTCTTTGCATTATTTCGTTCTATAAAAAATTTGGAATGCAGTTTAATATAGTATCAAGTTTATTTTTGGTTTTGTCATAAAAACATCACCTCGGGCTGGTCAATATTGTAAAAGATTATCTAATTGGTATTCCCAATATCGTACTTCATAAAACTGTAGCATTCTCATTTATCATAATAATATAATCTACATATGTTTTTGCACAGATCTTCTTTGAAGCTTATATAAAAAGTTCGTAATAGTTAACTTAAAAGCTCAATTTTAATGAGCTACACCGGTTCAACGCCTTTTCAAAAAATTGTGTTTCTAATTCATAATTAAAATTAGTATTTAGTGGTGCCAAGCAATTGTACGTTTCTGGTTGTGAAAAGATCTTTCTCCACCCTTGATGGTTACTTGTTAGACCCATACGGTTTCGTTTAGAGCAGCAAAATGATAGTCAAGAGCAAATTCAGCTGACGTATCAACCCCTAATTTTACAAACGTGTTTCATCACTACCTTTTTGAGCAGGAACCCTCAATGGAACATTTGCTTTGATTTTACGTTCGAATAATTTTCTAAATTTTATTAGTTCCCTATGCAAAACCTAATGTACCGTGTTGAGAAACGTGTTGATGTTGGTTGTGGTCGTGGAATGTAATTTAGTATTTATGCTGTTTACTTCAGCAGATGCGTGTTTGTGGAAGCTTTTCATCATGTTAAAAGTATAGTTGAACATAGTGTTAGCTGTAGCTATTCGCTAACCAGGATATTTTTTCCTGCTTTTCTTTGATTTCTGCCCATTCATCACACTTGGGACTAAGAACTCGTGTTAACTATATTTGAAAGGCTTTTTCCTATCAAAAGCAGCACAAGAGAACACGGTAGTGAATGGTTTACCAATGGTGGCGGTCAGTTAGCACAACCGGCACGTGTTGTGTTTCTGTAACATGCCATGAATTGATTGTATTTCGATTACAACCTGAAGACTTATCCATTATTGCAAGGTTCGAAACGCCTAAAACGATGCAGTTTGTGCGTAACACAACTGTTATTGTTGTTTGCAACAAGTTATTACAATTACAACACAAATCTTTGAACATTCTATAGTAAACTATTGCTTTATTCGAATATTTACTTTCAAGCCATGAACTCAATCTCAGGATGGTTGTAAAACCTTTTTTTTTGTTCGGTAGTAGGGGCCAGGCCGTATTGCTTATGTAAAACCTTTCCTAAAGCAATAAAAATGATTTCAGCTAAAATCACCGATATTTTTATATTTACATTAATACATATTTTTACATATCAAAAAGTTTGTTTTGAAGGCCGGTCGTGTCTGATGCGACCAAACATTTGCTTTTTACTAACGTAATACTTTTTTGACAAACGTGTTAGTTTGTTGGTCCTATTTGAATGCAAACTTGTTTATTCGGTTTCAAATGTTGCTCAGCTCCTTACAAGTATCTCCATAGTTCAGTAATACTTCAATCTACCTACATCTACCGTCTACAATCTAACGATAAATGTTAATCGCATTACCTTACAGAGAATGACACATGTTATAAAAATCGATCGATGTTGATCAAGGGATACAATTTCAATATATCACCAGCAACACTGTAATACCGAAAGATATAAAAAAGGTTAAATTCATAGACAGTAACATTTGATAATTTTCACGTTGTTTGCCATTTGCGTGCACAATCCATTGGCTCATAGCCTGTTGTTTGGCGATAAATCAATCAAGTTTAGCCAAAGATACCCTTAAACATACGCATACGTGCTATGAGATAGATGTGAATAGTGCCATTTGTCGAAAATTATGCTTGTGTGAAGTATAGCTACGTGTCGCTCAGTTACTGTTCATACACTTTATGTTTCTCTTTCTTTCATGGTTATTGTCACCTATGCGCGTAGGTGCCAGTAAAATTGGGCACGCCATATGAGCTCTTTCTCACGCGGAAATTAGTTTTTCGTCAATCGGCTATTAAGTAGAGGGTAAGTCAGCAGCCACAGATACTTATAGTGCCACTATTTCCCTATCATAAGCAAATGCGACACCTGACAGTAAAGGTTGAAATGATTTCGTGGCATGTCATGATGGTTGTTTATCGTTGAATGACAAACAATCCGAACGCGTAAATGTTAAAAAGACGATATAGCACATGGACTTTGACTAAACGTTCTCACATGATTGTGACTTTTCTTAGAAGGAAAAATCATGATCTTTTGTTTCAATAGAACTGAAATAGCACTTCTAGCGGAATATGAGTCCTTTAAGTACATGTTCGAGTCATGTTGAAGGATTTCTCATAAATCTAAGCTGTGTTTTATCGTTAAAAAAATCCTTCGGCCCACTTATTATGTTACGTGACATTTAGAACAATCGTTCGAAAAGAATAGCGACGCATATTCGCATCGAAATGCCCCTCTATCCAGTAAACAGCTACTTCAGTGCAGGAATTACCGATGACACCCATGGGATCACTTTGCCGTAGTATTCATCATGGCAAATTTACCGCATAAATGTGATTTGATTTAAACTTGTCTTTCATGTCATTCATCAGAACTCATCGCAATCTTCATACATAAATCATGTGAGGGTTCCGTACTGCAAATATCAGCTCGGTTTTATTCGGCTACTATCCTATATTCACAGAAAAACTTCAAAGGTAAACCGTGCTAGCCGATTGCTGTAGGCTTCTCATAAAAACAGAATAAATATACAAGTGCCAATAGAAAAGAGAAGATTAAAGCATTTACCAAACTCCTTTGACCGAAAGTTCCTTTTTTCCCAAGGGTTGTGCTTTGTGACACTTCCATTGGAAATAAAAAGGGACGGAAACACTCTCGTCTGATTTACTAAGTGTTTAGTAAGCACCATAAGTCAAAACAAGAATCTTTCAAAACATTCATACCAAAAACATACGATTGAAAAAAAACATTAAGTATTACCTATAAAATTTGAATCATATTTGCAGCGTTAAAGATAGGGTTATCCTTTTTCTCGCTTATCTATTGTTTATGAATAGACATTCTTAAATTTTTATTCAGTAGTAATGACCAGAATGAATTGCTATTTTGCTTTTTTTATGACGTTGGATGATTAACATGAAATAAACAGTGACTTAGTTTTTCCCTTTTACCACTACTTACCCCAGTGTGTTTGTTTGTTTCCTTTTAATCACGGCCTAGACCTATTAACCCTTTATAAGTATTAGAGTATTAGTGACTGTGTGAGATGTTTGGGGTGAGTTATATCTAGTACATAGTTATAGGAGAGAACAGATTTAGTAATCATTGAAAAGTCTATTGCTCAAATGCAAATATTGTTGGTTTTGATAAATGTTCTTGTAGCAGTATTTATATACAAAGTTTTTTTTTTCAATAAAATGGCGATAATAAATTGAATAGCACAATAGCTACTTCGATGCGTATAACAACACTGATAACATGAAATTATAGAAAAAATTAAAACTGCAAAAATACAAAATTCTTCGAAAACATGCTGGACGAAGCTTACTAAATGGAAAGTAGCACATATAATTCCAAAGGTAAGAAATGTAGCAACATATATGTCGGATATACCTGAAACTTGGGTTTTATTCTGTAGACCGGGTGGGATAAAATATGCTACGATGTTGAAAAATGTTTCAAAGAACAATCCCCGTCACGAAAAACCTAGGGATATCCGGAAGCGACTATGAGCCAGTAGGTACATGCGATAAACTTTAGAATCTATACATACATTTTACAGCGTATATAAAATGTATGGATTATCCCTTTCAATTTATAATTCATTTGTCGGTTGACTAAATTTACTCGAGAGAGAGCAATTATTTAATAATCCTCGGTTGCATCCTTTACCCCTATGGTTGATTTTATTCCATTGTAACGCTGCCGTATGAATATTGAAATTCACTTAATAGCAGTAGTGTTTATTGGCGGCGTTATCCTTATTGCTGCTTCATGCTGCTTAAAAAAGTCAAACACCATTTCCTATAATGACCATTTTACTGTTTGCCACTGTCAACTTCTACTTGATATAAACATTTGAATAATTTGAGTGTAAATGTGCTCCGCGATAATACATTTTGAATGTGTTGTTCGGAAGGCCGAAAGAAATATTTATTCATCGATAAAAGTTCAAATAGAAGATGAAATAAAAAAATCGTCCCTAGCTATATTGGCCTGTGGTACAATTATGAGCGTATTCAATTTCCGGCAATAATCCTATTATTTTAATTGCACACCCTCCATTCGTTTTTATGTGTGCTTGATTGTGTGGAAGTGCGAACATTGGTTCGTAACTCATATAATCAAAACATGAAATGAGAAGCAATAATATGCATGTGTGGTGGCATCTTGTACATAATGACGGACTGTTAAACATTTTTCCATTTTTTAGTACTTTTAATGCAATTCGGAAGCGACTGAAAAGATAGTTAAATATGCGTTCATTCTTAAGCTGGTTCCACACGCTGTTGTATGTTTTAATTTCAACTTCCTACATTTGCAACGATCATCACATTGAACGCCAAAAGCGGAGGTGATGCAAACACGTTGTACCAATATGAACGTTAGATGTGGATGAGGGAAGAAATAGTACAAAGATTGAGGTAAACATTATGGCAGATCCCAAATAACAGCGTCAGAACGATGTAGGATAAAAACCTCACTTACAGCCGTGCTTTCTTACTGGCAATGCACACGATGGCATTAGATTTTACAGAAAATTGATTTCCATCACCGGAACCACTTCACGGTTAATCCTTTCCTCTGCTTGTAAATAGAGACGGTGATTGGTCTCAGCCGAGCTTGGCGAGCTTTTCTATTTTCGGATGGCTATTTTCCTTTTCCGCCATAATGAAAGGTTCTACTTCCATTTCCTAAAACACCATCAACAATATTGATAATTGGCATTATTTTAAGGTGCGCGCTCTTATAATAATTGGACTCGCACGCAATTTTCAGCTTCTGTGTTCTGTATTCTCTGTGGCGGGCTGAGAGCAAAGGAAAGGAATGATAGAGCTTCTTGACTGTGGTCACTTATCGCACCCCCATCCTAGAAGTCCCACCTCCGAAAAGGTGGGAATAAGAAAATGGACTTTGGATGGTAGAACGAAAGATGAGCTCCGATGCCATCGATCGGCACTGGTTTTCGAACTTGATGATTACAGACCGCTACACTAAAGTGAATGAAACCTATCGATCCAACCAACGCGTGATCGATCATCGTTTGGAATGAATGGAATGGGAATGACAGACGGCTATGATCGGCTTCTGGCTGAATCTCTCTTAAGAACCATGGTAATTTGGCTACTCGGGAAACGGTGGCCGCCAAATGGTCCAAGCAACGGACATTTCCAACTAACCCGCCGATTCCTTTCTTCTCCAACAGCATGCTAGTGCATCGTCCGTGTGTAGATTATTTCTTCCGGTACAACTTTTTACCCTCTTGAAGTTCGCGTCTTAAGAAACTTCTTCCTGTCTGCTACCTAACCCCGGATAGGTTAAAGATCTTTTTTGTTACAGACATTTTTTGTTTCTTCTTTGATGCTCACAATTTCGCTTTTAACAACGGAAACTGATTTATGCAGCCTTTATTTCTCGACTCGTCGGCAAAATCTTACTTTTTCTTTTTATTTCTGCGTATAGATAATACTTGTTTTCACTACATTTTATACCGAATCAATTATAGTATTGAAAGTCGCATGCTGTAGTATAGCACGTCACGAGTAAATACAGGTAATTTGTAAAATATTTACAGATTATATTAACGGATTATAGCAATAAATCCTGGCAGTTACTACTGACCAATAAAATGGAAACGGAAAAATAAAAGGGATTATTAAATTTGTCGTATGTTTAAATTACTAAATAATTATTAAAGATTTCTTCTAAAGACTGACTACCATCGTAGTAAACATTGATTAAATCTAGAGTATAAAAGTTGTTCTTTCGGTATGTCTCGTTTTGCAACTACTTATTCAACCATTTACGTTCCACCGTGTATTGAAGAAGAAAAAACGAATAATCATTCGCAAAACTTCAAAGATTTTAGTGTAAACATTTGCAAAAAATGCACCAAAACACTGGAACCAAGCGGATGTTCCAGGAGAGCTCATAAAAGCATTGTGGATCCTTCTGGTTCATTAGAATGCATAGATTGCAAAAAACTAGCTTCACGAGTACTATGCAAATGTAATTGTGCCCTTCAAAACTGTTGTCATGCGCAAAAAAACTTCGAATCCAAACCTAAGCCCTATTGTAGGAGCTGTTTAAAAGTCAATACGATCTGTGAAAAGAAATGCGAAAAGGTATGTTGTTCGAAGGATCGCTCGTGTAAAGAGTTTGAGAATATTAGAGAATCGAAAATAAAAACAGTTTTATTACCCCACTGTCGATGTCGTGAAACAGAACCGATTTTGGCAACATATCAATCAAGTGGGTCAGTTTTATTCACCCGTAAAGAACAACTCGAAAAACTGCGAGATACATCTTTTAGGAACAGTAGGCTGTGTTGTTGTACCTGCAGCATTTCGAAAAAATTATCGCGCTAGAAACACTTTTGAAACAAAACGGAACTGGTAAAAATTGTCCGTAGCTGAATTTTGTTCTTCAAAATGTATACTAAAAAAATTTGCAAGCAACCAGTTTGGAATACTACTTATCGAACTTCGTATACTGGTCATAACCCGTTACGACCTTTGGTTTCACCGAAAAAAGTGGTATGTTCAGAAAGCAGTATATCTATTAGGACACTTTTTATAATCACCCTTATGAATAGTATAAATAATTACAAAAACGTGCTTTCTAGATACCTTATATTCCAGAACATCGTCGCAGATATTTAGAAAGCATGGGTACAAAATCCCCTTTAGAACACACCCAATTTGTTGCTTTGCCAAAGCCTTGCGTGGCCTCCAGTGAATTTACCGATTTATATTAGCCTTGAGAAGATGACTGAGAAAGAAAACCGTTAACGTGAAAAACCCTGGCAGTTGCATTTTGCATGATTGGTTCAAAATTGAACAAAACCTAAAGAAGACTGAAATAAATCTATAGTTTAGTGATAATTTAAAAAATGACAATATATTATCATATTTTCCGAATATGTTTATAAAAATTGTCATGGTATATTATGTTTGTACTGATATATTATTTTTGTACTTGTTGTGCTGTTTATTGTATTTTAATATATAAGACTTTGTGTACCCATATAGTAGGATAGTCAATCGTGCATATGGGGGGCAACAGCAATCCGAATGGGGTTCGATCCACCGAGTTGACCCAATGGAAACATACTTATGTATATGCATACTTTAGCATATTTGAGACACAAGTGCAAAAACTCGTATGTTTCAAAGCACTATCTTTGTCCCTGAAGATTGATAAACGTTAAAAGTGGAATTAAACCTTTTTTTTAGCAACTGGTCAAAATGAAATGTAAAGAAAAGTTGTTTGCTGAAGTCTTAGGAAGAATTCAACTAATTCCTGGGAACCATTAGTTTGGTACTGATTCTTCTATAGGCCATATTGACTTTTTAAATAATGAGATTCTCCGTAAAGAGTAAAGATTTTCAGTTTCATCCCGGCTCATTTCACGGCTTTTTAGCGATAGAAATGGCCCAATTCTTGTAAGAAGTCTTCTTCAGTCCCACTATTTGGTTGAACGTTAAATTCCATGTCAAATTGTATCATAAATAGTGGTTCGGTTCTCTACGATGAGAAAAACAAGCAGAGCAGGCGTATAGAACAAACATTTGTTCAGCACTTGGAGTTCGCTACGCTTAGCTACGGAACTTATCATTTCGATCAAATTGAGCCGACCGAATGACGTGCGCATTAGATTTAGTGTGTAACGATCTGCTGTAGGATGGGAAAATATACCTCTCAGCTAGTGCACATCTATTATTCAATGGACATCTTTGAGCACCGGAGAAAATTTGGGAATTATTTAGTGTGATTATGTTTTTTTTCTATTTTATCTCGCTTTTATACTTTAGGTGGATTGATTGCATACCTGTACAGAAACCTTCTTTTTCCGTAAACAAATCAGGTAGTTTTGAATTGTCAAAATAGAGCAGCTTAGAGTTATTCCATAAGTTTCTTGTTCCTACATAATTAAAATATGCATGGCTTAGGCTACACAATACAAATACAAACAAAATGGGATTCTAATCACACTCTAGTTGCAACTCTAATGAACTCATGCCTGTTGCAATCGTTCGGCACTGAGCATTATTTTTTATTCATAACACGACCCAGAAAAAATCCTTAAGAACGATAGTACATTTTGTAATTATGTCAATGTGTGATATAAAATGAAAAAAAAAAATGTTCTTGATCATAGCAAATATCATAACAAACATACCACAGCGTTTTTAAATGAAATGACTGAAAGCCCCTTGTCAGTTACATGTACTGACTGTTTCTTCCACGATATAAAAGATATATATTCCTCCATATCAATACCATCAACAAAACGACATAAAACAGAACATAATCAGAGTGTCATGCGAGGGATTGCTACTAAACTGGTTGCCAACCGGGACAAAACCAAATTTATTGTAGGTGAAGAGTTATTTAAAATACGAAATTCGATTGTACCATTGATGGAGCGAAAATTCAATAGCATTCAAGATACAGAATAGCCTAGAAGATTAAGCCTATAACGAGGACGGGAAACGGGAAACGTAAAAATAATACCCAAATCATAGACACAGAGAAGTACACAGCGAAGCCGCCGATTCAAGAGGACTTGCCGTCCTAAAGATAGGGAAGCTCTAACAGCAAAGAGATATGGCAGGATCGAAAAAAGACCAACTCATCAAATACCTCTTAATAACTATTCAAAATGAACCGAAACCTTGCTACAGCCGCGAAGAACGAAGAGTCTGGTTCCAGCTCCTAAGAAAAAGAAACTGTCTGGTGGACACGTCTGGTGATCGAAAGATGGAATGAAAATATTCGAAAGAGACTGCCATCTATGTCTAACATCCTAGTGACCGTGACCGTGAAGATCAGAGCATCATTTTCTCCTTTTTCTGCTGTTCTGTATCCGTCATGCCGTATTCATAGGACAGCGTCGACGATCTTTGGCCGATTGGTTGTGATTGCTCCTCACCTCATCCTCCTTTATTGTTCTTCTTCAACAATTGGTATCCTTTGCAAAGCTCCCTAAGAAGCCGTCTCCACCTTCATGATCGTTGTCGTCGTCATTAAGTCACTTGTTTCGTCGCGCACTTGATTGTCGTTAAAACCATGATGCTGTTGGCCATTGTCGGTGTGTTGTCTTTACCCTATTCTTTGGAGTATTTATCTATTTCTTTCTATGCTGGCTTGCTGCAATGCCTGTAACCCACAGACCGAAAAGTAAGCTGGCTCTCGATAGAACCAATCAAGTGGCCTGAAGACAATGTAACCAAAGTGTTAATGATTTCCATTCGTGTTGGGGTCGATTCTTGAAAACGAAAATTTGTCTATTAAATGGCATGAAGAATGACTTTTTGCTTCCTTTTAGGACGTGACGCATCATGCAAAGGCCTTGGGAGCAGCTTCAGTGAAGACTGATCTTATAATAGATCGATCGCTTCCTGCTTGTATAGATGTTTCGATTTGGCTGTTCCCGTCTCTCATATATTCATTTCTCTCTCGTTCTCTCTTTATTCATCTATCTTCCCATAAGGTTGTATAAAATCGTGTCCTAACGATACTGCTCTGTGGAACGATGCAGATCGGCCGATTCTTGTCAGTTTATTGAATTTTGAATCATGTGAAGCTCTTCATAGAAGCACCTTGTGAATAAAAAATTGTCTGTTTCTGTTTATTAGATATAATGAGATTCATCCTTTCCAGCTGAAAGCACACTTTCAATTTTACCTTTTGTGATTACTTTTACGATTAGTTTATCTTTGTCTTTAGGCTCTGTAAAACTATGTGCTATTGATGGTCGATTTTTTTTTGCTTAAGTGGCTTTTTCCTGCATTTTGTTTGTTACTTCATAAATGGATTAAATAGTGGGAATACCTTAACCGTGCGGACATAGAACCATGTGGACAATCCTCAACTAGGTCTAGGGCTAGGTTTCTTGACGACAATATGTTAATGAGAAATTGTTGTATAAAATGTTGAAAATGCTCAGGAGTGATACATTTTATGTCTAGAAATTGCTAATAACTATGAGAAACTTTACCTAAACATTGCTGGTTTGCAGTTTTCCTTAACCCGAGAAGTATTGTAAAAGCCGTTGTGTCTTTGCGCCAATCAATTTGCTACTGTTTATTCATTTGTCATTAATTCGGTAACAATTCATTATGATGTTCATTCCTAATCGTAAGGGTTCATTTCTCTGCTCTATGTACTTTATGATATTGATCTATAAAAAATTTCAATTGATTGCAAACAATAATCCAAACTAATGTGATTTTGGCCAATATTATTTACCAAATTAACATTTGCGACAATATCTTTGTTTCTTGATGTGTTTCGTGTTTTTCTTAGTACTATTCATCCCTCCAACTAATGGGACATCTCTTTTGTTCTTGATAACAGATTTTTTACAAATGTCGCAAGATTAACCGTTCCTTTCCCAAAATTATTTTTTTCGACTACCCTGTTTATGCTTGTTTTGATAAGTTTTACCGTTATTATTCTAATTTTGGGCCGGCTCGGTGGTCTAGTGGTAACAACGTAGGCCTGACATAAGGCCCGTCATCGATTCGAATTTCATTCGGATTGACTATCCTGCTATGGGGGATGCACTAAATCACAACCCCACATACGCAGGACTAACAATCTTGATAATGTATTGGGTACACTCAGTCACAGAAAGAACCAAAGCACAATAGAGGCCTTGACCACCCCATAGGGGTTGTTTTGCCACCTAAGAAGAAGAAACCAATTTTCCCACAAAAAAATTTTGATAGATAATGTCGGATGGACCAATTCGTTTATTGATTTTTCTAGTATCATCGTTTTTATCTTTCAACTTTTTTTCTGCTTGTTTTTATCAGAAATTGGTTAATGGTTGTTTTATTATGAAACCTTATCATTAGCTTTGCTGTACTTTATCTAAAACGTCTGCAATCGACCGTTTTGTGTGAAACAAACGGAGGACAAATATTTTTTTTTTCTATTTTACCAAACAGTAGAGATTGAAGGAAAATCGACATTACGAAATATCAGTATCTTAATAGTTTTTGCAGTAATTGCGGAGCAGAATTCGTTAATTTCGAATATTTAAATTTTTAATAGCAATGGTTTAGTAATCAGTTTTGTGAACGTTAAAAAATAATTAAAAAAAACGATTTGACACCAATTTTACTTTAAAAATATTTAACAGTGTATTTTGACCAAATTATTAAACTTTGTTTAAATACGCAGATGCCCTTGTCTCACTTCGTTGTTCTCACATTCATTAGCATCTTATCAATTGCTTCGATGCACTTGACGAAACGCAACACCCCTAGATGATGTACAATTAATTGACTGTCCTTGAGTCATCCGTGTCATACACATAGCCAACCAGTTCAGGGCGAATAAGAAGGGTGAAACGGTTGATATTTTAGCATAAAAACGGTGATGTGGTTGACCTGACAATACACTCTCATTTCAATTACAAATTCTCTTGAAAGTTTTCATTACCTATACAACAAAATTCCAAAAATGTCATTTTTCAGGATACTGCAACATTATATGGCTTAATAGCTAAAAGGCAGGTGCTATCTTGCATCATGAACCTGACATCTTACACTGTGGTTCCTGAAAGAACGACATGGGAC
Organism: Anopheles epiroticus; assembly: GCA_000349105.1. Taxonomy (NCBI): domain Eukaryota; kingdom Metazoa; phylum Arthropoda; class Insecta; order Diptera; family Culicidae; genus Anopheles; species Anopheles epiroticus. Next base: position 155,543 of record KB671743.1, read on the forward strand.
TTTTCTATTTAATTTTCATTACAATTTTACTTTTGTTGCCAGATTTTTTTTTATTTGGTAGTAATGGCCAGGCCGTATTGCTTAGAAATCATTTTACACTTATAACATGTATTGTAAATACTTTTGTTAAATATTGCATTTCTTATAACCTATGTAGTTGTATATTACAATAGTCTGTCAATTATTTCAAAGATTCAACCTTAAGATTTTTCTAAACCTATCTTGTTGCAAAAATAAAGCATAGCTGTATTAAATCATGCAACCAAATAATAGTTATTGTCCTCACCAAGGGTGAACAGTCCGTTACGGATTTTTTTACCCTTCCCACCCCTCCCGGTGCTGTTTTGTTAAATAGTAGCGTCCACCACTGACCATGTCCAATAATATTACACTATTTATTGTAACAAACAAAAAAGATTGCAGAGTAGAGACCAAACGATTTCTAAGGAAAAAAGTATGTATATACTATGTATGTATAAAGGTATGTATAAAAAAGTATGTGGGTATAAAATTTTAATATTTTTGTAACAAAAAAGGTGGATGAATTTGTATGCATGTCCAATCTGTCCATCCAATCTGCGACCATACACTAGCAAGTTTACAGTTTGTGAATGACCTCAGCACGTCTGAAATAGACTAGTTCATGATTCATTGTACTTAGCGGCATCGGCTGTATCGTTGTGGGATGCTATTAACCTAAAAATCACCCAAACTAGAACCCAACGGGTTAGCTAAAAACCTGTCGATCGACATATGGTGCTTACGTAGAAAAAAAGATGATGATGATGATGGTAGAAGGAATAGGTAAGTAAAAGTATAGATACATCAAACAGTTTAGTGATGGCTTGAGGCTTTTCCTGTTGCGTTCATGATGCACCTGTTAGTAAAAAAATGAAGGTACAGGAGATTCCCGAGTTACACGGTTCTCGAGTTACGCGGATTCGGAGATACGCGGTTTTGGAAATTTGACAGCTTCATGGGCAAATTGTACTGATTTGACACATAAATTGTCAAATGGAAAATAATTTAAATTGTTGGCAATGTTTTAAAATAACGAAAATAGTTAATTACATGGAGATTCTGTACAAATCCATTTAATAATAAATGAACGAGCTGAAAATATATTTTACGAACCCAAATTACACGATTTTGACAGTATTTCCGCTGATTTTGGTTAGATTCGAGTTACGAGCATTTTCGAGTTACGCGGTTTTCTGTGGAACGCATTATCCGCGTGACTCGGGAATCTCCTGTATAGTAGTTTTTCTGTTTATTACATAATAATTTTTGCCCTTAAAATGTTTTCCGTAAACAATAACAATTTCTGTAAACTGTTTTAAAAATTGTATTTAATTATAAACTTTATTGACACTCACAATTCAATTTAAATATTCTTATTTATTACATTCAGATGATGGTAGCCGGGCTATAATATAACAGGTTAATTTAAATCAAAATTGCATGAATGAGATAAGATATAAGCAATTTACCGCATACATTCTTTTTAATTAGCTTTATTGGTAATAAAAAATAGTATACTTCAGAAGCACTATCAGTTTTCTGACACACAATGCTACATAAAAAATCATAGAGCCTTTTTATTATTTACAAATGTCTAAATAACAAATTAAATTTAAAACATTCAAAACATTTGCGCTACTCATTTTAACAATGTATTCTCCCAGCTTTTTTAATTAGGTCATCTAGTCTTGTTTGGCCACTTCAAACTACAATGATTAAAATAGCCATTAATTTTCAAAAATAAACGATTGATTCCAATTTTTAAAAGTTTGTAGTGCATTTGCACATACCTTGAATTTGTGTTTCTGTGTTTTTTCCTTTAATATCCAACGTTCTCTGGCAGTAAGCTGCAGTGAAAAGTACAGGTTATCTTTCAATTTTTTTAATATACTTAACATCACTATATGGTGATTTCTCACAATAAATCAGTCGTTTTTCACCATAGATAATGAGTTACAAAATGAAATCATCTCATCCAGTAATCTTGCAAAGTTAGCTTCTTACTTAGTTTAGAAAAATTTGCGCTAACAGATAGATGGATTTCCTAAGATGAATAGATAGATAGATATTGGATGGATTTACTTAGATGGAAGGATAGATGGATAGATAGATAGATAGATAGATAGATAAATAAAAGACACGATTGTTGATCAAGGCTTGTTCTAGGCGCTAAATTGGTAGGCTTTTTGTCCTATGCTAAGGGTAAGTTATGCAACTGGGAATCGAACATCGGCAGCACTTGTAGAAATCCTTGGCTAGTGACGATGTATCACAACGCTTCCCTCTTGCATACCTTTCGTACACGGAAATAATATTTTTATAATACAGCTAAAGTATTATTCCGCAGGTATTTAGAACCGTTAAGCAGCACATCCGGAACCGCTTCCGCAAAAAAATGCCTGCACTACACGAAAGCAGGCCATTTTCTTCAATTACTCTTCGAATACTACTGTAGTCAAGCATCTTTACCTTTAATTTGCCGTGGGAGAGAGGATATTGAAGAAAAAGGTTCCGTAAGATCCATTGGAGCTCACGTATAATGATATGTTTTAATGGTACTAAGAGAAAGCATTTAAATTACCGCTTCGGCTTAGCAAATATTTTTTATGTTTTTATTGTTTTTGTTGAACATTTTTCCAACGTCATTAATAATGGGTGGTTATGTTACAAACCCTCCACCACAGTTTTTTTTTATGAAAAAACATGGTAAATGTGTAATCTTTTGGAAGTATACATACAAATGATAGATGTTTGCGCATATGCTGGTATTAACTTCAAATCAATGACAATGGATTTTTTAATGCTTTATGTTAAGCAATCAAAATAATTCGAATCGAATTACATTATCGAATAAACCTTCATTGCAACCATATTTGGCCTGCTCTTAACCTGCATGTCTCAAAGACAAGATATGGTTTCCAATTTGTCTCCAAAAAACTCGATCCAAGAATGAACTCGGCTCCTGCAGGAGAGACTTCACATGATCGAGCCAGGGTATATGAGCTTGTGGTTCATCCTCATTTTCTACACGCTCTGCTGGCACAATCCGCCAAAGATAGACCTAAGCATTTGCCGCTCGAAGATGGTGAGCAGTGTAGCACACATAAGCTAATGTGTGAAACCATTGATGCTCGTTCATCCTAGAGCAAGCTTACTTCCAGACACCTAGTATACGATTATGACTACCAACTCGGCACTCGGCAATAAATTTAGATCAAGTGAATTCGGATTTATTGATCCACTGTTTAAACTGATTAAGGCATACAACTCTCTTGATAATATTGTTGATCCAAGCGCGAGTTTACATACCTTGAAAACTATCTTACTTAACACTTTTCGAACAATTTTACACGTTGTTTAGCTTCGTTTGTCGGCCTTCATCGTTCATCGTCTTCAAGTTTTTGACCGTTTCATCTAAATATTTAAGATTGTTTTAGTTGAAATAGAATTTAAAGAAGTACATTGAAACCTAAATAAAAAAAGAATCCAAGGGGCCTCGAAAAAATTCTCTCACATGAAGAATACTTTAACATGAATACAGTTTTGACAGTGCAATATAATACTTTAAATGAACATTCGATGTTTATACGGTTTATGTGGTTCAAACTACAAGCAAAACTATTATCATATAACTCACGTAACAATCATCAGGTTAAAAATTTATTCTATCAATGCGATTCGAGTTTTCATATCCCGGTTTCACTGTAGTTATATATGACTCATTAAGCTCGTCATTAAAAATTTTATTTTATTTATAAACTAGATAATTAACTTACATATTACTAATGAAACATATTTTTGCTGCTAAACAATTTTGCTGCTTGGTTCACTTAAAATGCGAGTGTAGTTACAATGCCTTTTTCAATTGAGGGCTCGTTTGAGCTTACAGCAATAAAAATCAACTCTACACTCATTGCACAATCCACGGGAGACTGTAGTGCATTGAAATACGCGGCTCGAAAATCGAACACCACTTAGCCGCTTGCTCTTCGACTCTTCGAGGGTGGGTCGCCTGGCGGACATTACTACCACAAAAAGATCGGAAAAATTCGTTAATGATCTTTGGACGTACGGAAAAAAATCACTCAAATGATACCCGCAAAAGTAAACAGTGAACATCCGCCAAGGAAAGTAGCTGCGCTGCTTTATGTTCTACGAACGCAAGGAAACGGGGGGTCAGTCGGAGATGATCGTAAAAATACGAAGAAGGTAGGGTTGATCGACGGCTAGCATAAACTACCGTCTTCCAACGCTTGGGAATGTATGTTTTCTTTGCAATATCTCAGGTTTTACGACGCCGTCTTGTGGATTGATGATTTCCAGAGAACTCAAATATGCTGTTGGAGCAGAGTTTTTCGATTTTGCGACACTCTACATCCACCACGGAATTCAAAAATGAGTTGGACAACTACTACAAAAAAAAAGCTTTTCCGCAGAGTTAAGTCTGTACCATTTTCTAGGGCGATTTCATTCAAAAGAAGAATCTTTATTTCGAGTTGAAAGAATGATGTTTGTATCCTTTATTATGCACGTTACGTTCAATGCAAATATTTTGGAAATATTTTGTTCTTTGTTTGAACGAGACTTTGTAATACACTTATACAACCATTATAGTTTGTTAGATTAGTGTATTTTTAATGCATTTCAAACAAAGAAAAATTATTTGAAATCTGTATCAAATCTTCATATTAAAACACGCAAAACGGGTTAGTTGAAGTACAACTTACAATATTAATCGAAATAGGTGGCGTAGACAATCGATTAGATCGTTACAACGAATTTCTCACGCTTGCCCTTTTTTCTCCTTTACTGTCATGCGTCATCAGAGTGGATCCGGGGAGCCGCGTGATAGGGACAAATGTTGTACTTTTTTCTCAGTGTTAGAAGTTTTCAATGTTTAGTACGTTTCAACTCATTTGCTTCTAGGTAGGTTGCGCAAAATAGCGCGATAATTTTTAGGGCCCTGTTAATCCGCTCAATATTCATAGCACTAGCTTTCGTTGTGCACCGCCCCACCGTGTGCTGAATCGTCGGTACAAACACAAACGTAAGACCATGAGGCCTCTAGCAACCTGTTATTACCTTCTAGATCTTATCAGTACACCGTCTCTGCTTCGGTGTTCCAGTTTTTATTCGCTTTTGCTTCACGGCATCTTCCTTAGAGGAGATAACAATCGCTGAATCGTCAACGACTCCGATTCGGTTTGAACTGTTCCCAAACACACTCTTTCAACTAAGACCATTACGAGAATGAATGCATACCTTAAGGACTGCAGTTGTCCCTGTCGATGGAGGTAGCGTGACCTTTCCCTGCATTCTTAGCCGTACCTTTGAAGTTCACTGTTGGCTTGGTTGTCGCCTGGTCACCAATGTCATGCATTATTAATAAAGGAAGGGTCAGTTTTATGAAACGTTTAATTTTAGGGATCTCATACGTAGACTAAAGGGTGTTTTCAGCTATTTGAAGACGTTTATAGGTCGAACGAAAAACTTGTGGAGATAACTGCATAGAAGCATACAGCGTTAAGATACATCGCGTGACGTTTGAAGGTCCATCATGACCTCAAGTGAGATAACATTTAACTGTGGACATTAACCTGCGATTAAAATAGCCACACATACCGAATTTAGAAATTGAGCACTCATCATATGAGAGCTAGTGATTAATGATATAAAAGTTACTTAATTTTACACGACAAACCCGTAGCGAGCAGTTTTAATGTGGAAACAATTTCAGCAGTAGATCTTGGAACTATGGTGTGCGACATCGAACTAAATTGCTCTACTGTTCACGACCGAGACCTCGTTCTCGATTTCGCGTTCAAGTTTAACGGTCAGTCAGGCAAAGGCGCTGTGGCGGTAAATTGCAACGTTTCTATGACGGCTATGTAGCTTGCTCCTCCCGTTCTCCTTATTGCCAATACCAGTCATAGTATAAACGCATCAATAGTCAGGGTAATTGAGCCTAATAAAGTGTTAGTAATGTGTTAATTTACAATAGCTTGGCCGATACACATTTTTTCCAAAAGTAAATGCAAGTTATTTTAAGCTACTGCCTAAACTCTGCCGTTTCTTATACTTAAAATGTCTAACATTTTTACTTGTTTTTGGGCCATCTGTCACCTGCGATGAATATGCCTCCTCAAGCAGATTCTTCACAAGCATAAAGGCAATCATAATAAGAGAACTTCTTCACATTCCCTGTACCCTCTCATCGTAAGCTTTGATCGTGAGAACATTCGTGATCAAAGAGTAGCCGAGAACAAAAATGCTGCTTAGACGACGATTTTTTATGTGCTCAACAGTGGGACGAATCTGAAAGCTCCGTCAACTGGATTTTAAGTGGTTCAAACAACCATTCATTCTGTTTCGTTGACGATGTGCTTCAAAAACCTTTTTTTAAGTATTGTTTAACGCCATCTGTTATATTTGAAACTATATATACCGCTTAGAAAAAATCTGACCAAGAGCTGTCAGTTAAAAGTGTGGAATCTGATTCGTCTTTTTTTGTATTCGGTAGTAACGGCCAGGAATATCATTCGTCGGAACCGTATCATTAAACAAATAGATAATGTCAATGTTAGTGCTTTTATTATTATTATTTTATTTCATTAGTGCTGTCTTAATACATCTAAACATTATGACTTAGCAATGTTGCAAATTAATGCTAGCAAAGCCTTTCTATAAATAAAATGCAACGGTGTAATTAGAAACGATAAAATCAACAAAATATTATAAAATAATTTCAGTATGTATCGAGTGGTAAACAGAATCTATTTAATTTTTTTTTGCATTACCAGATGAATTTTGATCTCTGTAAAAGAATATTGCACCTCGACATGCCTTGCAAAACTGTTGTTTAATACTATTTCAAACGAAGCAAACCAGAACAACTCGTGACGAGCCGGGCATATTACTAACATTTGACAAATGACCTGAACAATGGACAACAATAACTCACTCCCCTGGGATATCAATTCGATTTTCGGACCTGATCGATTTCCTCTCATGGATGCCCTCTTGTCGGTGCCTGTGTTTATGTTGCCTACTGATGAATAATTTTCGCCCGTTCCTCACGAGGCATGTGGGATAGCTAAAACAGATAACCATCCTAGAGCATAGGTTTGGCTTCGATTAGATTAGATTTATTACCGATGGGAATAAACGTACAAAATCAAGATTAATATAAATAACTCCCATACTGCAGAGAGATTTTATTCTCAATGCGTACACTTGTTTGATGTTATGTTGGTTGGATTGCGAAGACACCGCTAGACTTCTTCCAACGGACACAACATACAACAGTCAAGAATGAATCATAGTTACTTTAAATATTTATGATGATTTTGATTAAAGACTTCTATGAATCGATTACCAGTATGTCAAATCGGTTTGGTATTCGTGCAATGTAGATTGTAGATAGATTTTATGCCTAACAATATGTCCATCGTGTATGTCGGCGGTTTGTGTGGCTATAAACGATAAAGTTCGTGCAATCAATATTAGTTGAAATCGGTTAACGTAAAGGCGTACAAAAAGATGGAAGCAAGAGTTTAAAACGAAGACGACGCGAAAGTTGTCCATGCCGGGTGAATCATCATTGTTACCAGATCATAAACCAGAAATGAGAGCAGAGAATGGCCGTTTTGCAAAATGACCAGCCAAAATACTGGTCATTATCGATGATGTGAGTCCATAGGTCGGTCTGGATTGGCTACCGTCAAGTGTTCTGAAGAGCGATCCGGGAATGTTTTCTCATTTTCTGCTAAATAACTTCAAAAACATTAATTGAAAAGCGACCCACTTCCTGTCCTGGTCGTGGTCGTCATGATGTTTCCTGTCATGTGTGCCTTATGGGGTAAAGTTTTCTTGCCGGTCGTCGTTTCGTTATTGCTTTCGAGCAACTGGCTTTGGTAGTGGATGCTCATCCGGAGCGACTTTCCAGGCATGGATGGAAAGTAATTCATAATTTACCTTCACCGTTAGGAGCATTCAGTGACCAGTACCATCAGATGTTGCCCATCGTTTCGTTTAGACTTTTTCTCTGTGAAACACATCATTAGTTTAGCAGCCGCAGCTCATTACCGTTCATTGGGCTATAAAATACGCAGCTCAACAACGTGCGTTCTAGTAAGTGAGTATGAACCCCGATAAAGTTCATTATTCTTAAGCTTCATGTTTTGCCTTTCTTGGATTAGTCTATTTCAAAAGAGCTGCGATAATTGACAAATATTTGTTCTATTTCAAATGAGATTTGATAGTTTAGTCACTAAGCGATACAATAACAACGCTTCATTATGCAGCAACGATTAAAATGTTAATAATAATGCTACAACAATATGTCAGAGGTTTACAATGCAAATTTTGCCTTCTATTCAATTGTTGTCAATATAAATGTGTCGGAAGTCATACAACATAACACTGAAATGCGTAAGAACGGGAGCCACGACGTCGTCATGAGAATTCCTAAGCCACGGAAGTTTCAAACAACACCAGAAACGGACATAGAGTTGAAGCGACAGAAAAAGGTGCGTCATTACAAGAAGCTATTATTTGTCTAACGCCTTAGACTAGCTTTATTTGGTGGCAGCTACACTGCTGTCTAGGGTGCTCTAGACAATGCAGGAAAGCTACTGTTGATGGTCGTAACAACGACAAAGATGATGAGGCTGCTAACGAGAATCGCTTGATATGAGATTACGAACGCAATGGTAATAACACACATGAGACATAATTACGCATTCATGAATGAAACAAGCTCAAGCAGCCTGGCCGTCCGTTACGGGAAGTAATATGTCTCTCGTTTCAGATTCCTTTACTGATCGACGTACTCCACTATGACGACGTCATAAACAGTGGGATGGATTTCGTCGTCGAAATTAGGCAAATTCCCACGCAAGAACGCAACGTCAACGTTGGTCTATTAATGCATAATGCGTTCAATGTATCGATCAGAGTTATATTTTTCCTACACCATGATTTGAGTACGAAGTTTGGTTGAGGAAATGAAAAACGTAATCAACTGTCACATTTAATAAAGAGGTGCAATTTAAAAATGTATTGACATCTATTCTTCCTTCGAAAATTTAGCAATTGTTTGTGGATGAAAGTGGTTTGCTTTCATTTTCAATTACAAATAAAAGATTTCTTTTTTTATTTTTTTATAGAGACTTTGGCTATCTTCGTCTCGCAAAAGAAAACATGGTGCTGCGCATAAATGTTCTATTAACGTTTAATATAAGAGAGCGGCTATTTTTAATTCGATTTTGCACGCTTTTGTGTATTTTTTGTTGCTGAGCTCGGCTCGTCTGATTTTTCTCTCTCTCTCAACACACATTCTTTTTATCTCTCGCAGTTGAGTTCGGCTCTCAGCATTTGCTGAGTGGCAGCGCGCAGACGCTTTGGGTAGCAAGCAGACGCTAAAAAACCGGTTGTTGAGTGCAGATGGATGTGTGTGTGTGATGCGTTTGAAACGGTAAGTTGAAAGTAAACGTATTGCCAGAGCGCTCGTCCGAAACTGATGAGCTCTTAGCATAAACAGAGACATCTGCTCCAGTGGCGCAATTGGTTAGCGCACGGTACTTATAAGACAGTAATCGTTGCTTGGCTATGAGCGATGCCGTGGTTGTGAGTTCGAGCCTCACCTGGAGCAGCTCGAGATTAGTGTTGAATGAATGCGTTTACACTCGCTCGAGGATTTTTTATTCGACGATAAATTATTTTTAACGGACATTATTATTGTACCTTTGATGATATTTTGTATCTATGTATATTACACATTGCACTCATGTTCATTATAGCCCCTTTTAAACAAATCGCAATGCGTGTTTTTATGTGAAAGATATTTCACGCAACGTTGCGAAGGAGTTAATTTGACACAATCCGTGTAAAGCTTTGGGTGGGGATACATTGTGAGTGGAGATTAGATGAATAAGTACGAGAAAATCATACGATTTCAGACAATTTCTCTTTCAAGGTTGATGTCATCGTCGCGCTGCCTATAGATGCGCTTGCCAACCACACATTAACACCCAGAGGTCGATGACGGTCCGGGGTTAATCTGTGAGTCCCCGGGGTCATTGGAGCGGAACACATGAGACCGAAATGGCGCTTGACGCTGACAATTGTTGGCATTGTATGTAAATGCGACGTTACCTGTGCGTCTTCACAACTCCGAAACATTCGAGACAGAGCAGGTGAATTCATTTGTTCTCACCAACCGGAAAAAATCTCAAGACATTTTGTACCATCTAACCAAGTGAGGGACACGCAATACCTTTACGTCAATTGGCGACAAAAGGAATAGAATGTAAGATTCATGTCGTTGTGAAAATTATTCTTCTTACGAAGCAAACGTCAGCCTAGCATGTTGAACTTATTTTGCCATAAGGAACAGATCCTAGCACATCCGGAAGAATCTTGCTATCTGAAATAATTAAAATTTTATATGATCTTGACTTTTAATCAATTTATTTTGTAAGTAGGAGCAATTAAATATCAAGCTGTCTACGATTTTGCATGTCCTATTGCACTCTTTAGGAACGAGTTTGGTAGTATTAACAAGGAAAAACATGGTTAATTACAATTGAAAGAATTGAAATCAAATAAAAAGCAAATAAAACTTCAGACTGCTTTGATAGAGAAACACTGCAAGCCCTAGTGTAACACGACCTAAACAATCTTCCTGATAACCAACTTTTATTCCATGATAAGCCTTTCCCTACATGTGCAAAACGTAGGAAGAATCAGCAGCCCAAGTTGAACTGTCCCGCCGACGCATACGTCTATTACGCTACGAGGAAGTGCGTCAAATGCGTACGTGGGTGGTATTATCGTCGAGTGAATGAGGGAGTTGAAGCATTGCTATTTTTAGTCACGTTTGGAACGCCTCGTAAGGGTCATAGATTTTCTAGCTCTCACGATTATTAGGTGCATTCCCCCTTGCTCTGTTCAGCAGTTAAACCATCTCTGCACCATGATGCTGCGGCTCCAATCGAAAGTGGGTACAATTAAATCTCCCTTTTGCAGTTGAATGCCGACTCACAGCATAGATATATTCGAAACTATTGCAACGTTATTGTTGTTTTTTTTTGTTGCGTATATTTTCCTTATCGAGTGAAGTTAAGTAGGCAGCTGTCTCCACTAGTTGTGGGAATGATAAAGGGGCTTATACTACTAGGTAGTACTTTCCACGGATTGATGAAAGCGAAGAGTCTGCACTGCAAGATGAATGACTTGCTACTGAGTCTGAAAGATTGCAAATTCATTCCACATATGCCAACATGAGTTCAACATCCTCGACATTTCTTTCATCCAAAACGTCTTCCTACCCATTTTCTGAGTTCTGAACACATTGCAATTTTTGATCGATTTATTGAATTGAAACACCGTAAAGAAGATAACATTAAAATTCAGGTTAAAAATGACCGGATATCTTCCGCTATTGAAGTATGTCTGGTCAATGATGCTCCCACAATTATTGTATTCACTTTACGTGCTCCACGCAGAGCTGGAAATACATGCAACCAGTCATAAAAAAAACTATAAACCCTCGCCGATCAAGGCCAATCGGTAATGCGCGAGATAAGTTGAATTTGATCAATTAAGAAATTTCCTCCTTAAAGCCAAAGCCCGGAGCGGACTTCCGATCATTGAAAAATGATGGAACGGACATACTAGGTAAAGAAATTTGATAATTTCTTACGAATCACTTAATATTCACAGTTGTTATTCGGTTATTTTGAAGCCTTTCCGCTGAAACACCAACAAAAGCTGGTACTGCATCATCATCGCAAACTTATAAAACTTTTAATGTTTAGCTAGATTTTCTAGTTATACAGTTAGATTTTGAAGAGTTTAGTTAATCGTTAATCTAAATATATTTTGGAGAGTTACCTAGTTTGCTAGTGAATGTAAAGTAGTAAAATTTCCCAAATAGCTTTAGTAAGCAGTAGATGTCGATAAAGGGTTAAAAACTATTTTTATATAAATTACGTTTCAAATATTATATTGTTTCTAGCCCAAAATATCTTTGTTGAAAAGAAAAGATACTACCAATTGGTAGGTTTTTATATAACTTCATAAAAACTAAATAACGTAGATCAAAGTATCCCAGAGCTCCATAAATTATATTCTCCTCACACTGCTACGATCAGATGAATCGGTAGGTATCATCATTATAACTTAGAAGCCACTCATTCCCATTCGGGAACAGTTGTGTGTCTTCTCGAATGAATTATGCATTAGAAGATGACTGTGTTAAAGCAGGTGCTGTGTTATTATTTTTCCGTATTACACTTAATCCTCGCGCGTATAATGAAAAAGTCACCAAAGCAGGGATGTGTCCAGCAGAGGCATTCGAAGCGTGACACTGGTAGAGTGCAGCCTTCCATAAAATGCCACCACCCATGCGAACGGGCGCCAAAGGCGATGTAATGACAAACAGAGCAGGAATGCTCGTGGCCATCGCAGTGCGAGGTGTGCACCATTAAAAAAAACTACGATGCGCAGCGAGCAGACCGAACGCAAGGTACACTGTGTACTAATGTGCGCTACGTAGACAGAAAGCAGCCATCACCAAGTTCGACGCACTTTTGTGGTGGGTTTTGCGACGATAATGCGACGAAGAGCCAGCGATAAATTGGCGAATACTATCAGAAAACCCTCTGTACCATAGTAAAACCCAAGAGCCAAGCGTAAAACAGTGTGTTCGTCAGTAAGAGAGGAAAGCGCAGGAGCAAAGGGCTGCGTGTGTCGTCACTTTCAAAACGGCAACTATGCTTGATAAATTACGAAGGTGTGCAAGCGGTGCAACAGAATGAGCAGAGACGACGGGGTATGGGAAAACCGCAACGCAACCGAATGCACATTTTCATGCGCGTCGAATCAAAGTAGAGAAAACGATGCGCCGACACGTCATGCGTTATGCCATGGTATTTAACAGCATCGCGAAATCATACTGTTTTAATTGCGTCAACATAGCTCATGGGTAGCAAAGTCTTCACTAAAGCATAAAATATGATAAATTTTAGAAGATGTTTAAATGTTATAACAAAAGCCACTATAAGAAAAAAAAAACAAACGTATCATATGCGGACAACAGCAGCACATTTGACAAATATGTGAATGCTGCATATCTGTTTCGGTGATGGCCTATCAATTTCTGCCAAATGCAACAATCAAGATGAGCGGATTTTAAGCCGCCCAGCTAGAAAATATTTTTAAAGTGAAATTGTCTGCGCGATATAACAATTAAACTGTGTTTGCCTTCTCCAGTGACGAAAGATGGCGCTGACAAGAAAAGCCAGAAAGCCCCTGTAGACTCTGTAACAAGCGATTTCAGTCACGCGTATCACAAGGTTTATTGTTACACATTTTTTACTCACAGTTTCTAGTCAATCAGCGTCCGCACGTCACCGCATAATGCGCGATGGCGTCGCTAGTTTGCGCGTGTGGCGATGGCGTTGCCGACTAGCGCGTGTGCATGGATTGGTTTGTACTTTTTCTATGTGATACGCCTTTGATGTTCCTTTGAGTTGTTTTTATAATTGCTAAAGGGCTGCATTCGACTAAAGCGCCGAGTCCGTAGAGTCATGCATGACTTTTTCTCTGACTAGCAGGGCATTCATTTTGTCGTTGCCGTACTTAAAGTAAACGGGTACTTAAGTATAGGGTAGGAAAACTCAGTATTGAAAACGAGTAAAATTGTTTAAATTCTTAAGCGCATCGGGCTTGGTTAAAACATATTCATGATGCGATTAAAAAATCCTAACGTTTGTGTCGATTGTTGAGCACTTAAAAGAGAATTACATAGTGGACTGTTAATTTGAGTTAATTTAATAATAATTGAGTGACAGTTTTGTTTATTAATTGTTTGTTTTTTATTGCTCAGTAATTTTTCCTATAAAGTTTGCTAAAAAAAAGTTACTACATCAAGTAATAAGAAAAAAAAAGTATTCGGAAGCACCCCTCGTATTAAAATATCCCTGAGGGGTTTTGCACAGATGAAAACATATACAATGTTTCGTGAGATGTGGTTGGCAGATGCTGAACTGTAAAGCCCCGGAACCAGCCCGGAAGCTTAAAATAAACAAAAATAATAAAAATACAATCGCACACGTGCCAATGGTTTCGCGTATCGTTTTCACGTTTACCATGGTTCTGTTGCGAAGTTAGGAAGGTAAAATGTCTCTAATGGATGTCCTGCGTACCGGAATCGCTACACGCAGATGCACAGCTTAAATGCTGGTTTATGACAATAGCCAATGGTAAGGCAACATGTAATGTTCAACTAGAGAGTTTTCCCAGTCTCATGAAGAAGGATATGATAGCTTGATCGTTACACTTGATTTTCCTTCACACAATCCTCAATTTACATGGGAACTGTTTTATATTTCATTCGTATTTGTTAGTCCTGAGTATGGCAGGGTTTTCCTTTACTGTAATTATGCTTTTTCTCCCTTTTCTCGTCATGCAATCGCACCCTTGACCACACGCTCGCTTTGATTTGCCGCAAAATCAACGAAACCTCTCGAATGTATGTATTTTTCATCTGAATTGTGTATTTGACTGTACAACATGGGAGATTTATGTTTTTTCGTCGTATCTTCGGAATGAAAGTTTGATTAAACAAGTCATTTACAGTACTGACATGTAAATGGCTAAGAATGATGTATGCTTCCAAAATGATGGTTTTCTGATGTGCGATCTGATGTACACGTGCTCGTTCTTCCGATTGTACTACACAGGCACCTTTTCCTTTTGTTTATCAGTCATTTATTAAACATGAGCATCAAGTTATGATTTAACTAGATGGAAATCAAACCGTGCCTTTTAAAAAGTGTCAGAGAATCGCAGCGAATTAAGGTATAAGGACAATTTTTATTATTGTATCAGGACAATCATTCAAAACTGCTACACAATTTCTTTGGTATAAGTTTTCATATGCATACAGTAATGCTTAACGGAGAGCTGATCAGTATTAGGTGCATCATTTTAACCTGATCACTCATAGGTCTGAGAAAAGAAATGTTCCGAAAACTGTAAAGCTTTTAAACCTATATTTTAATATGGAACTTATTTGAAGCATATCGCTCGGAGCGAATTATTTACTAGTTTATTTAACAGAAACTCGACTCGTTCCTTGAGGCTACTACAGCATGCTACCATAACAAGGTAGGCTCTATGGTGTTCGAATTTTTCAAGCCCTCCGATAAGAAAAAAAAAAGCGAAGGGCTGTCGATGCCGCCGCTAGGCCGGAACGAACGGAATGATCGTCAATTATCGCTCAACGCCTGTAGCTGGTAGATCTTTCCTCTAAGTAGAAAGTTAAGAAAAAAAAGAATTTTCTGGTGTGATCTACCATATCAAGCCTTTACAGAAACCAAATCGCGACTTGCAGGGAGCCGCATTATGCGCTAAAGTGTTTCACGCTCGTTCGTGTCGCGTTCAACTGTGAAGAAACGACGAACCGTAGAACGAAGCTTGTGGGGAGTTCAATATATTTTCTTGCGGAACGAACGCATAGCGCAGAAGAAGCAATGATAGTAAAGAGGCAACTCATATGAAACTGAGTCGATTTTTAATGACTAACCATAAGTCCACGAAGTGCATATCCTGAGTGCAGCGATGACCAACACAGCGACCGCTTCAACGAAATCCACGTTTGTGCCTCTGCCATTGGTTCCACTGTTGCGCTTGCATTCATGCGTCTCCAAAAGGAACCATGTTAATTGTTCTAGATGAATGTTTGTTTAGTCAGTGGTCCGCTATTGCACTGCACAGGTTTGTAAAATAATGAGGAGGAAACTATCTATTTGAAAAAAATAATTCTTTGGCAATTTTTCATAAAACTGACCAACAAATGCGCCAAACGTTCAAAAAGTAATAGGTAAAAAGTTTAATTATATTGTTCCTTCAACTATTGGTCTGGTATATCACTCAATGTAATTTTACTTTGCCTAGATCTACTACAGAAAACTTTTAAATTTAGATATAATGTCAACGACAAAAAACATTTTTATTTATAAAAGGAATGATGTGCGAGAGAAATTATTAAAAATGAGTAAACATACGTAAGGTGTTCTAATGACACAGAACGTAGTGTGAACCTGGCGTTTGGATGGGTGTGTAACGTATGTAAAACATCCCCTCTTTCTAATTTCTTTATCCAACAGCAAGATCGTGAAGAACCAAACAATCATCACAGGTAAATATTTCGATAAAATAAACATTCTTTAAAAATAGCATTGGTGCTCTACTGATATGGTCCACAAAAAATGTTTAAACAGTCCCGTCGGCGCTGCCGTCTAGTGAATTAGACGCTCCAAAAGATCCCAAAATCATAACAAAAGCATTAGGTAAAGAACGAAAACGCGTAATGAAAACTCGATAAAAAAAATTGTTCAAGGCTTTTTAAGAGACACAGTTCATGAAATATATAAAACCATACGAAACATTTCTTTCCATAGAAAATTGTGTGACCTTTATTACTCTTCAATGTATATTTTTACATTCATGACAGTGTTTAAATAAAAAAAAACAACCTAGAACATGATATCTTTTAAGCTCAAGGCCTTTCAAAGCATTCGAGAATAAAATTGCCTGTCAGCAACCTGACGCACCGCATCAGCAGATGCTTGTATGTGTGGTGTGATTTGCACTTGTGTGCGTCAACGCAATGGCAACAAGAAAATATTGTTTTCAATTACACTTCATTAGGCTGGCGTTTAACGATCCTTTCATCTTGTGATCTAGGAATGTTTCGACTAGAATGCTGAAAGGTAGAGACCAGCATAGTCTTTCTGTCATTACATCTAGTCTATTTCAGTCCCGGAGCCTCTTTGTTTATTCTGCTAGGTGCGGTTTGTACCTTCATAGATCAGTTAGCAGTTCTATTTTTTATGGTAAAATAATTAAGCTTGATTGGTTTGCCTTCTAGCCTTCTGTTTTATTGGATTTTCGTTTGAATTCCGCCGAATTACGGTTTGGAAGTATAACTAAACAAAAACCAATAACCTCAAATGAGACATTAATTAAAGATGTTTTCTACGGAATAGTAACATCCATAGCTCAAATAATAAAACACTAAAAATATGTTTCCACCAATATGAAGTTTTATACATTATTGTGTCATGAGGAAAAGTATTTATGAGTTTAAAAGATGAAATGATAAAATGAAAGAAATATTTATTGTATACAGTACTTGCAGGATCATGATATAATGTAGAGCTTAAGTGATAAAATATTCGAATCTCTGAACTAAGAATGATTAGTGACAGCGTTCAGTCTGTCAAAGAATCTAGAGTGTGCTCATATAAACCCCTTGCAAGAGCGATATCCAGACACTCGGGGGAAAGAAATATCGTGACACGCTCGAGTCACCACCAAAAACATGAAACTTGGCTTTCTTAAGTTTCTGTCGTGCTAAAAGAAACTACCCTTACTCCCTGGAAAGAAAGAAATGCTTTACCTTGAAACGTTGGTATCTCAAGTTGGGGCTTACTATCAAACATATCATCACGGACGCACACGGGAATCGTGTAATGAGCGGCATTATGAGCGTCACTGAGCGCGCACATAACTAATGAGGTGATTAAATGCGAAGCCTATAGAGAAATCGTCAACGGTCTTTCTTGGTGTAGGTCATTAACCACAGGCAGTTGGCAGGACAAGTGGACATACATTGGAAAGCAGTTCTATTTGAGTGATCCTGGACAACTGCTTTCGATAGTTTCAGCAGGATGCATTACTAGTGCACTACGTTGGCAGTGGCGGATCATACTCTTTGGAGGCCTTGAGCGGACTTTCAGTAGCGATCCGTTTATGTAGTAAGAATACCGGGCTCTCTGACCGGAAAGGTCCACATAATCGGCGAGGTACCTGGCGGCTGCCAATTCCACCCATAAATTAATTCGCCACTGTACATTGGAAAGTGAACATTTTATTTATTCACAGATCGTTCAACGTCTTGGGTTGTGATCCAAATCACTAAGCTATCTACACAAACAAAATCTACAAACGTGTCTCGCAGGCAGTTACCTCCACATAGAGGCTCCTGGCCCCTGGCACTCTCTCATTGACCCATCATTCATGTTGAAACTCGCATCAGGAGAGGTAGTGGCAACACCCCTACCGTTTGCCAAATGTCCCACCGTCTTAAGCATGCATCCATTCTAAAATTGCGTGAAATTATCTATGCAAATTGTATTCGCGCTTTCAGAGGGTTATGACTATGATTTGAAGTGCATCACTAACAGCAAGTGCATTGCTGCTGCTGTTGCTGCTGCTGCTGTTGCTGCTGCTGCTGCTCAATAACGTTCACTTATTGCGTTTCGCTCAATGCTCCGTCTCGTGATACTCGTTCGCTTTAGCGTTCGACACGTCGTTTTCTTCTCTAATTGTGATTATGATGGCGGTGATGCGTCTCTGACATTGTCAGGCTTTCATTGCTCCCGCCAACTCTGCACGCATCATGCACGTCTAATGCACTTCTGCGTTTGTTCATTGCTTTCTTGTTTCACTGACTATCTCAAGCCAATACTAATTATTTTCCCTCCTGCTCACTTTGTACAGTGGAATCGTGTGGAACAACTCTAGTGCACTTACCCCCGTCTGCCATTGGTTTACTTAAATAGTGTGGTTTTTATTCGCTCACTTCGTGCCTATCCCTAGTGTGCATTAGCCCTACAATCTTCACACTCGGCGAAGCTGTCCATTAATGGCTCTTCTTTCTTTTGCAGACTACCCTGCCTATCCTGCCTTGTCGGCAAAAAAGATCAAATAATAAGTTTATCAACTTTAACTGGGATGATGTTACTTTATTACACGACATTTAATTAAATTATGGGTTATAGTTGAAGGTTATAGTACGTAATAGTTGTTACGTTTATAAGTTAACTTTTTACCCAACATTTTCGAAGAATGATGAGAAATCCTCCAGAGCTGTTCATTTTTTACTATTCGGTGTCATTGTCATCAACAAAGAATTCGTTCTTACCTGGCACGGTAGAGTGCACCGACCGACAATGAAGAATATATTTATTCGTTATCATAAAATTTATTACGCCAATTTTGTCTCTTGGGTATCTTATTTCCCTTTTTCAGGAAACGGGTGAAGAATGCAATCCGTTCATGACTTTCCATCGTTGTTCGACGACGGGACACCGTGACGGAAGTTAGTGAAAAAGAAGGTAGAAAAATAGCTTGCGGCACTTAGTTCCGTGTATCGCTCTCGTTCGAAACAGTCGCGTCTCCGTTTCTAGACCATTTATACTTCATGAATATTTATTCGTCCGGTCTGTAAGTTTCCCGAGCAAACACATGATTGCTGGAATATGCAAGACTCTGAGAAGTATATTTTTGAACTAGAAGAAAAAATCCAAAAGCAGTGAAGCTTGTGCAATGTCAACTAAGAAATGTCCACACATGATTTGAAAAGCGGACTTCCGTGTAAGCGAACAATCCAATTGACTTCATTTCATTCAGCACCGTTCGTATTAAAAGATTGTAATAATCACCGCTCGTAATAAGAGGCTGTTTACGTAAGATTTTAGTTTTATGTTTACATTAAAGTATTGTGTGCGCTTAACTTGACACTATGTTATACAAATTTACAATTACAATTAAAACCTCTAAAATATTTTTAAAAAATAAAATGCGATGGTGTTGCAATTGTGGAAGTGTTTCGTTAACTATTTGTTAGGCTAATTAGACAAGAAAGTACTGCATAACCTTATTTTTGGAAAGTCACCATTGGATCTATGGGAATATAAATAATGGCCAAATAACATGGGTTGAAAATTCGTTTCAATGAGATTATTAAGATTGAGCAATGTACACACAAAGCATCTCGTTTGACCAATAAATAGGTTTCTTCGAAGCACCCCTTTTCTTAATTACCGCACATAAATGCGTTATCGACACACATGCATGCAGCTGTTCTGTGCATTGGTCATCCACATGGTATTTTTCGGTAAAGCAGTGCTACATAGAAAGAAGAAAAAAAAAACAGAAAACAAGCAACACGCAACACACGCGTTCGATCATGTTACGTTTGTGCGTTACTGGCTAGAACTTGAGGTAGCCATCAATTCAATAACAATGAACCAACTTGGATAGGTTGTTGTAAGATTTTACGCGTAGAAAGCAGAAGAGGGGATCTGTACATTTTTCATCATGCTTCAATAACATTACTGGCTGGACTGGGTGCATTCTTTGATACGCACAATGCATCATCCTTGATAACCAAGAAGTGAGGTGTAACGGAAAAGTTGCAGCTTGATGCCTTGATACGAGATGGTTGGCCAACCTGGCGGGTTGTTTATTCTGCTGGTACATTTTATCATGTTGTTGTCTACAATTGATGCGAGGCGATTATGACATAGTTCAATGAATTACTGAACATGGACATACAGGGTCAATATGCAGTAAAAACTAAGAATGTAGCCATGCGTATCATTTTTTACAACCCACCTTACTTAAAAAGGCTTTGCACTAAAGTTTTTCGCACAACAACCTTGACAGATAGGGCAGTTCAGTACTTAAAAGAAGTGTGTAGACTTAATAATGTGCTACAAGAGAGTTCACGTAAGTTTAATATTTAATTTATCTATGCGGGCGATATCCGAAAGTGTCCATCAATAGAAGAAGAGTTAGTGGACTACTCAGCATGTTCAAAAAGACATTTGTTGGTGGCACTTAAGGCTTGTTGTCATTTAGGAATCACTCAAAACGAGACAGGAGAAACTATTATAGCATTTGAACCAGTTTAAACTTCTCCGAATGGGCAGCAAATGATTTCCCACTGCATTTATTACAGACTGGTGCACTGATTTAGAGTTTCTCACGTGTTACAGAACATGTACTGAGCTACAAGATGAGTCGTAAAATCATAAGTCTGGAACCATTCGAACTATATGACTTCTAATGTTAAAGATTTCCTATTTGCTTCACTTTCGATTTACTGTTTAGCACAAATGAAATCGTTTCGCTAGACGGCAGGAAAGAACATGTTTTTATTATCACTTTATGCTTGGTTTCAAGCATTGCACTTCCGATGATGTCAAGTTAGACTTGGCAAATGAGTGATTTATGCTCCGCGAGGTTCCTCGAATGCAAGCTAGTGAGACCCATACGATGGTAGCTTTAAGCTTTTAGTGATGACTGATATTCACCCCTTACGTTGAGCCCCATGCGAAATTGTCTCTGAAACATGCCGAAGAGTGGTTCAAGAGCAGGAACACAGCATAACAAGAACACGATCGTAAAACAAAGCTCTCTTTCGTCATGCTGCCGACAAAGCCACCACACGCTGAGTGTGAGGATCACAAGGAAGACCCGGTTCAAGCGTCGATCCGACAGCGACATAAAAATCCTTCCCTGGATCCTTTCCCGTCTGCTTCAGATGCATTAAGCAATAGCCCGAGGAAGTCCTTACTATGGGGCCTCGTGTAACCAAGGCGAGATGGAAAAACGATTAACCACCACCAAACCGCGGTCCGTTCAAATCCATTTCGCAGAGCCATGACTTAGGCAACCCCATGACAGACTGTGACGACCCCATCGTTCACGGTCGAATGTGCCCCCAGGATAGAGAACCGTTGAAACAGAAAAGAATTCGCATCGCAGTCGCTTGCTTACCTGTTTATTCTCATTCGCTTGCTCGTGATCTACAGACTGAGTGATGGCTGAAAATTTATGTCTCCCTTTTTTACAAACTTCCTGAATGTGTCGCGGTGCGTCGCCAAATCGCCAGATGTCCGATGACCATGACACATTCGCGAGTTTAAGTTTAAGTTAAGGTACTCAAATACCGAACTGAAGTCCAACGACTGGCACGCATTTGCCAAGCATCGTGACAGCCTGGTTGGAATTGTTCACTTTCCGAATGCTCGCTTAGAGTGCGTGCACAGCGAGAATGGAGAGAGATTTATTGGTATATAATTAAGATGATTGATAAAAAGGTGAAAATATTTATGGCACAATCCGGCATCAGCCCGGTTACTAATCACAACGCTCGGAATCTGAACGCGCTATGCTTTGCTGTGTTTCTCCATATCTGTGCTTCGAGGGGGAGTACCCTGAGACACAATGAGCCAAATACACGCATTCCATAGTCTTGGGCTCATGCTGTCATCCATCAATAATCAAACTCTTCCACGCGTGTTCATAAATTCGACTAAAAATCCAATTATACGTTTATGTTTGCTGTAACGATGCTCAAATGGTTCAATTTCCTCTCGCCACCCTGCCTGTATAAGCAATGGTTGTCATTCATAAATGACAACGATAATGTCTTTCGATGTTTCAACACATGCCACCATGCACGTCGAAATTGAAAATTGTTTGTTGGAATATAGCGTGACAAATAGTACACAAATCTCTTTGCTGTCATTGTGTTGACTACCTTGGGGTCTTCACAGCAGTTTGTTAACACAGACAACATTTTCAACATTCTTTCAATTTGTGAGACATTACAAAAACTATGATATTTATGTAGGGATATTTGATATCATTTATTCCGTCTTGTTGCAATTGGTTGATTTAGTTATATAGTTATCTATATATTTTACAGTTGTAATTTGTTTATTTTGAAAATAAACAACTTATCTTCATGTTGCCAATACACACATTTCCGATGTCGAACAGAATATTTCACCTTTTCGACACATCTACGTCTAAAGCTCTTAGACCACCGAGGCGTCCCTAACTACTCTGGAGCTACTCATATAATTCTACAGCTCTTTACAGTTCATTTTAGTAGCATAACTTCAATTAAAATCTGACATTTTATTTCCGTCAAATATAAGTATAAAATATGAAACATTTAATTAAAAGCTAGATCATATTTTTTAGTTTAATTGCAGACGTTGGGTTTTAGCAGACCTAACGCGAATTCTAATTACGGGGTCATCTGTATACCTAACTTGTTTGTTATTGCGGTTTGCAAACCTAGTGGTCCTTATTGGTTCAGACCAGAGCAACCAATCCGAGAGCAGTCTTTTGTCACCCTTATTATGTACATTCCTACCATTCAATCCCTTTTAATATTTATTCCCTCTCTTGCGTGGGAACATGCGACAATTTCACCCCCAGACTGTGGGCATGTCTACAGCAAAGTGTCATTTGAGTGTGGTTCCCTTTTTTGACAGTACTTCTTTCTACATTTCACTAGCGATAGATGAATAGATTTTTTGTCGGTTCTCGTTTCTTTGCATCCCATTGGCCCTTCCAAACAAAGCGTGTGACAAAAAATTTCCACGATTTGGTGCAGTGATTCACAGCAAACCGAGCATCAACAATGGATTCCCTCTTCCCTCTTCCCTCTTCCCTCAATTTCTGCGTACGTTAAAGTAGGCTGGTAACATAATGACACAGCCCAGAGAGCTTCTGATGTGCATCGGTGATTTTTAGAAGTTTCGAGGATTGGTTCCCTGCCGAAACGGATTGTGTTTCAACAAGCCCAACCCAGGCCCGTTGTCTATTTTGGCGTGATTGTAAACCGCTAGCGATGCCTGTGTAATGTCGACAGCATTCATAAACGTATCCCTCTGGCATCAAAATCCGGTCTCTTACACAGCGCCTTCAGGCTGCTGTTGTAATGGCTGCTCCTGTTAGCAAGGAATCGACCAGTTGCGCACAATGCAATTCCACTCATCCTAACGTGTGCCTCAAAACGATTGACAAACCCTCAGGAAGGATTCAGTACAAACATCCAAGCTAATCCCCTACGCTAGATTCATGCCCTAACTAGAATGGTCCGCAAAACAACCAGACCCCGTCCTGATGAGCACGATGATGAAACATAAAATAATCATGTGCTTACCGTACCTCCGGCCACACTCTTTTATGCTTCCCTGAATTTTACTGTGCGGCGCCGAAGAGTACAAAACTATTTTCGTCCGAAGGGCAAACAACGGGTAGAAGGATATCGACACTCATCACTCGACAACGGTAGCACTTCAATTTTCTAAAATATTATCGAACCGTGAACTAATAGAAATATTTTCTACTTCTCTCTACCTTTCATAGTCTCTTCTTTCTCGCTCTTCTGAATTCTGTGATTGATGCAACCGTCGTCTAACAACAGTAAATCGAACCGATGCGCAAAGGATCAGTTATGTCGAAGGATCAACCGGTAGCAGGAGGTGATTGCAGGGATTATTAGCATTTTTGTGCTACCTTTCCTCTGAACATGTTTTCAAATGCCGCTTCTCTTCTTTTGCAATTCTCGACCTTTTTGAGCATATTTCTCCAACTCCTATGATGAAATTGAAGGATCCATTTTGTGTTTCCATTGTTGTGAATTATGTTGAAGAACGTTTTGACCATGGTGATGATTAAAATACTGACCGTTAAATCTCATAAAGGGCTCATCGAAGTCTAAAATACTTTGATGCATCTAAAGTGAGGAATAACATTATTTTGCAATTGCTTTGAGATGATTTTTAACTTAATGTAAATTATACATCTAAATTGATGATTCAAAGACAAAAATGATTGATTAATGAAAGACAAACTAACTCTTTAATGTTTGATGATAGAAGTAGGGTAAAATATGAAACACAAAAAGTTGGTATATTAACAAATACTGTTCGCTGCTTTCTCGCTGATGAAATTGTACCTTGACATATAATTTGAAAAATACTATCAACACAACGACACGAATGATGCAAATATGAATTACGAACATAAATGAATCCAAAAGGTAGGAAAGCGTAGCGCTGAAGCACAATGTTTAATAATGATGCTTATGCTGCTGGCAGTCAATCAATCCTAAGGAGCGAAAAATATGCTCAATCATGGGCTTTGTGCGCAGCTGGTTGAAGTGGAGCAGGATGTTATTTTTTCTCATTCGTGATCTAATGCTGGCTTACATAGGGCATGAAAAGGCGTTTTGATAGTGGTATGTTCTCTCTAGGTTCAACCGAATGTCATAATTATCGATGGATCGATCGTTTTATTTAAAATTATATTTTATGCGTATTCTGACGGGTGCTAACAGATTGTTCAAGAAAGCAGATGGCCGTGTACCCATCATAGATCAAATCTAAGATAACCGATAAATCACACTTTCCAACTGTAACTTTATGTCACTTGTAATGCGTTTTCATGTCAGCATTCCTTGTAATTTGTACATCTTCTATGTTTTTTATAAGAAAATATCAAATACAAAGGATTGTATAGAATATATAAAGGATTGTTGTCTTAGGTATACCATAAGTTTTATTGAAATCATTCCATGTCCTGATTGCACTAAGAAAACATTATTGTCTCACAAAAACATGAGCGTAATCCATCGACATATTTATGTACAAGTCCATATTTTCAAATGTTTGCCTACCCATTTGAACCAGTGTTTGCTTACCCATTTGAACCTTACAACACTAAAAAGAATTTTTTTCACATGCCATCAACCAGAGCACCATAGATAGCTAATTAAAGTTTTCTATTTTATGTTCTATTATCTGTGTAACTCCTCCCTTTTGCTTCGAAAATTCGTTCACGCAACACAATTGTCCTCGCTTAATGCCTGATGTTTCTAGCGACACATCCTTTTGACGGTATTCGAAAGACGGTGGATGGATCGTGGCCTCTGCTTCATACAGATGATGTATCAACTGAAGCGTAAAAGTTTGAGCCTCGGATTATGGCTAGATGAATGCAAAAAATCTTTTCCAAAGTAGAGTGAGAAACTCTATCTCAATTTCTATAGAGGTTTTTATCTACAGCTCAGCAACATAAGGTACGAAACCCAAGAAGATATCTTTGAAAGGTCTCTGTCATCATTTGCTGGCTGTTTCTACCATTTGCTATGAGGATAGTCCTCCTACAAAGCACGAATTGAGCTATCGATAACGAGGAAGCTAGATGTGCCAGATGTTGTGACAATAACGGCCCACGGCATATTTTCCCATCTTTTCCACTGCATCATTTTCAAAGCTATCGTTTCTCTTTTCATCACGTAGAGGATACCAAACATCTATTAGAAGCGGAAACGCTGATGTGATCGTGTAGCAGTACAAAATGGCCACTGCAGTTGTGATTTATTCAACCAGTCTGTCACGCAAATGCGCCATACTTAATCCTTTCTGTGAAAAGGATTTGAACCAGTAGTCAGTCAAATGGCACAATTAACGACCAAGAGAGCACTCTATTTCCCTCGGCACTGTGACTCTTCTTGCAGCTAATGCTAGACACCGTTTAAGAGGAAACCTTCCTACCTAGGGTGTGTAGAGTCTTCCCCATAAAAATAAACCTCATACCGGAAACGGCTGTACAATCAAAAGTTTTCAAGAGGGTAATTTGAATAACAAAAGTTGTCAAATAAAAAAATGAACAGGGTGCAAAATGGATTCTCGTGCACCCAACTGTTATGAGCTGACTACGGCATCTAACAAAGAGAAAAACTATATGATTCTGAAGCTTGTAGATGGCTAAGAAGTGTTGCGGTTCGATAATACCACCGAAGGGTCGTAAAGAAGGACTTCTACATAGTTCATAAACTGTAATCTAAGAGTTGTGTTTGCTAATTTGCACATCTAACATGCTAAAATTTATCTGAAAATAATGAAAAAAAATCATAAGTTTATCAATAAATCGACTAAATGTTTACACAATTTCAGAAAATAATGTTTCACCAACATTTTCAAATCAATTTTTTTTCTTTTGGATGTTTTACTCTAAAAAACAATACTTAACTTCAAAAAACGATGAAAAACGATGAAATATATTTTAGTAGTTAAACAAACGACAACACCGCCTGTCTGAATGTGACGGGATAGCCCAGGTTAAGAATGATAAAGGTTCACAATACAGAAAAATATCAAGCAAAGACACTTTTGGCAAAAAGGACCAAAACCATAAACGGTTCTCGGCAACGCTGGCCGGAAATCGTCCATGCGGTCAGTCAAAAGCGAGGACGACATTCTGTGGGCGTTTCTTAATTTATTTTCAAGATCGCTTTCGAAATCTAGAAGGTGGCCGCGGGACTTCCAAGAAACAGCAATATATTCCATTAATTTCGGTAAACTCAGACTTTGAATAACTACCACGGTCAGGCATAGTCTAGATCGAAAAAGAAATCCAAAACTGTAGAAATCTGTTTTTATTGGTATTTTAAGAAATATTAATTATAAAGATTTAACAGTTCTAATTAAGTGTTATCTAAAAACAGTCTTAACTTCTCTGTTTCATGAGTTACGATTTAGAACAAAATTTAATATTTGTTTCGCGAATGAAGGCGCGATACTTAAATGGTTCAAAACATTATATGTACATTTTTCATTGTTTTACTAAACCATTAAACAATTCTTTTTGCTCACATCTTGTTTAAACCAATCATAAGACTGTATTGGGAGAGTTTGATTTTAAATCGTATTATTTGTTTACGTGTTTAAAATAAAATGTTCTTAGATAAAAGAACATTACTGTGGCTACTTAGGGCAGAAAAATAATAAAACAGAATAAAGTAGAAATTACAAAAACTCGATGCTTCATGATGCCTTCTCACGTCCGTGCTAATACTACTGTGTAGCAAATATTGTTTAAGATATCCAGGCAAACTAATTAAAGTTCAATATAGTTTTAGTAAGCTCATAAGAATAGCTACTACAGGTGTACAAAAGAAATTTCGTAATGATCAGCATAACATCTATGAAAAATACTATGGATTAGAGCGATCAATGTGAAAGCGGCTAAGACACAAGTGAATAAGCCACAACGAGTAACCACGGATCGACATTCAACACTGAGTGCTAGCTGTGGATTGAGAAATCACTTCCGTGCAATGGTTGGCTGGTTTTCAGGCTATCGTCACCTAGAAGTGCTCATCACAAGCTGAATGGCGACGCTCAAGGAACCAAAACGACGAAGGAAGTCACAGACTGTGAATAGGTGTATCGTTAGAAAGCGAATCACCCTTCTTCTAAAAACCATCGTCACGGTTTACCCACTCGTTGACGTCCACCCAAACCATCACGGTGGTCATCTTTAGTCTCGGATGAAACTGTACAATCTGAAATGCGTACCTGTACGGCAACCGTGCAATTGTACTCGTATTGTCTTTTTCCAGACCAGTGCTTTTGTTTTCCTTTGGTCACTGCAGCACGTCAACTGCTGGAGGATCGTTTTCTGGTACATGTTTTCTAAGGCTTTGAAGAAACGCGGTACACCAGTGGGTGGACAACAGTGACGGAAAACTGAGGCACTTGACTTTTGCTTTTGTTTTTAAGAGAGAAAAACAATGCCACACAAAACGCCAAGTGATAAACCTGGGTTTAATTACCAAACACTGGTGTCTTTACGACTGTCCACAATCTACTAGCCTTTGCTACTGTTCTACTGTTTCTACGAGATGAAATCAAAATAGACCATTTTTTATGAGGAAAAAAAACTGTCTGTAAAATCATTGCCGTTTTGTTTGGTATGTTATGTTGAATCTTCCAGCTTTTCTTTCAGTTGACCCTTTTATAGGAAATAAAGTAGATTTTTTTGTTCTTAAAATGAATGACGAACACGTAAATATGTAAGTAGTTAAACGTATAGGATAACCCTTAGAATATGACTTACAATTATAATACAATGTTCAGGAATACTCTCAATTTGAGATAACATTACACGTTTGCTATGTCAGGGATTGATTTTTAAAGCAGCTAGTTTTTTTCTTTCAACTGAAAATTTAATAGACTAACGCGGTAGACGTAGATCGCATTATTGTTAACAGGAGGAAACACTTTGCAATAAAAAATATTACTATTAGCTTTTAAATCGCTGTGATCCTTCATGCTATTCTTTTGTCGCTCGAGATCTGCTCATTTCCCATATAATAAAATTAAACCTTCAAATCTCATCAAAAAGGACACAGAAAACAAATTATTGTCAAACATCAAAGCGATGCCGCTAAGCGCAGGCGCTAAGAAATTCACAAATCCTTTTGGGTTCTTAAGGAATCAACATCACAAGGCAAATGCCAAAGACAGGTAAAAACTTAAATCCTGGGGTATTTATTTCGAATATCCCTTTTGTCTGACCTACCGAAGAAAATTTGTCTCTTAGATGACAATCGAAGTCAGGTGCATGTACGAAGGTGTCATTTGTCTCTTTTCAAGCATTTCTTATTTCATCCTCCGCTTCATCTATCATCATTATGAACAGCGTGCCCCTTTTTGTACCTTTTCATTTCGGGCGACGAACCCAGAAAAGTGACAGTCAGTACAAAGAGGTATAGAATATGTCATTATATGATTGTTACTGTAGATTGTTGATGATGCATAGAAAAGCGTAACGCCTCGGTAACATGCGTAGGAACACCAACATTTTAATGGAAGACAAATGTATCGACGAAGTGTGAAAACGAAGCAGTTTAAACATCAGAATTTAAATGTGAACTATTTTACTGAATTAGATAACAAATTGATCAATTCCAATTTTGATACAACAGGCAAAAACCTACAATAAAGAAATATTATTATTATTCACAAAAAAGCATGAATTTCGATTTGCCCTAAAATGAACCAAAAACAGTTTTTGATGATGCCTTGAGTGCACCTCTCTAAAACTGCATAATGTGTTGACTTAAACTAAGGTAATTCAAATATGCCTTTTATTTCCATTACTCAATACTCCTTGAGTGGTTGCCCCCTGATGCCGACAAGTAATTTCTTGCAAACGATATTTTCGATCCTTTGTTTTTCTATCCTTCGTATTGTAAATCCTACGTCATTAATCTTTACGGCGGCATCGGTATGATTTTGATGATTAGACAGTACCGTACAACCATCTGAACTCTCTGAAAGAATCCTAATCGGACATTATCATACATGGCCTCTTGCTGTGGAAACAAAATCAGCGCTGGATGTGCCAGATAAGACGCATTAAAAGAATAAAAAAAACATCTCAAGTTTGTTCGGGTCCAAAAAACAGCAGGAGAATAATCTATCAGGCAGCGGTTACCTAAAAGAAAGAAAGCATCCTCAAAATAGCAGACGGCAAGAAAACAACAACACAAAGGTACACTTGTAAATGCCATAAAATAACAAATGTCTCTACAATCATTTATCTTTCCGAACTACCTCAAAACGCGAGCAGCTTCACCGTTCAAAATAGCTAACGTTTCGTCAGTTCGTCAGTGGCGAACACGTTATGTCATGGTTTGCCTTACATATTTTACCAGGGTCCCGAGGCAGTTAAGGTACTTTCAATCGGTTACAAAAAAAAAGAAACTGTTACAAAATAACAATAATTATCGCTTTATTCTCACTCACACTCTCAGTCTGACCATTATGTCTAAGGACCTCAAAAATCATAGTGATGCACATCACTCCTTGCATTTTCCTTGGTAGAAAAATTAATGAAGTTCCTGTTGAAAAAAAAAATCACACAGGTAAACGGCGTGGCCAAGATGGAGAAAAATGGAAAGAAAAAGGTCCGACGATGACAATGCAACACTATTCGAATAACAGCTTCCCACATTATTATAAGTATTGGAATCAGTCATATATTTGTAGATCCTGTGGAAAATCTCTAGAGTTTATCTGTAAACAAAAAAAATCGTGCTCAAATTTGAATATGTAGCACATGTTTATATGATTGTAACTAAAACTCAAATATTATTATCTATAAGTTTATTGTTTCAAAGCAGCTTGTAACCGAAACCTTGTTTCGTTATTTTGTCTGGATTGTCGTGATGTTCAAATGCAGCAGCAATATCATCAAGAAAGGACCACTATAATGAACGACAAAAGACTTTATTCGTGCAGAATGTGAATAAGGTTATCTAGATGAGCTTTAAATCATTCACTTGAGGATCGCGTAACCTCGTCTTTATGTTTGGAGTGAGCCTCAGAGAAAATGAAACATAATGTTTAAAAGCAAAAGCATTAGGAAATCTTGACAGAACAATGGATTCCCTAAGGGCAAATATTGGTAACATTTTCCGCGGTTGAGTCCGAGCGTTTAATCTCTTACTGCTGTACCCACCAATCGCATGCATTGCACATCGCTATCGGTTGTCGCAGTCGTGGCGATCACGATTGTCTGGTTGGATCAAAATCGGCTTAAGGCTAAACACCCGTAAAATAATAGTGATTCGCTCTCAGTTGCCGTACGACGACAGTATCCTTCAAGACATTTTGAAAAGATAAAAATGTCCTAGAGAGTATAATAGATATTGTAATCGTCACAGTTGTGTAGAGAATGAAGGAATTAGAATTCATTACAGTAGATTATTGTAGATTATATACCAGCATTAAGACGTTGCTGTTCCAATGGAAATAAAGAAATCGTGATATTACACAGTTCTATTTTTTAGCTTTAAAAACTTTTCTACCTTTAAAAAGAACAGAAGGCCGCTTAACGATAAATGTCGTAGCTTTTGTTTGAAGTAATTAATACAATCAGGATCTACCAACCCAAGATTTTTATGGAACTTCTTTTGGGTTGTCGCTCTATACGAAGAAGTGACTATCGTGCTATTCAAGTATACCATGTTACAATTAAGCCCAAGATAGATAGGTTTTGCCTGCATCCTCCCTTAAACATAAATACCATAAAAAAATGCTTCACGTTTTTGGCGACGCTTCACATTCCGGTCATCGATAATTACGACGAAAAGGTCCTGTGATCTTTGCGACCAACCAGTTTATCTAAGTCACGCGTCATGGCATGACTGTAAGATTGCTTTTTTACAATTCTTCAAACCGCCCGACCCTAGCATAGACTTGTACAAATGCATCCAAAAGGATACCCAAGTCACCCAGCCCTCAATGACATGCCCTTCGGCAATGTCTGCCCTACCAGACTCTGGAAGAGCGAATAAACAAAGGCATGTCTGTCATCAAGATACAACGTGTTCACATATAGTTACGTGAGTTTACCATCCACACGACACGGTGAGCGATGTTGTTGTGATCGTCAACCACATGAGCCCTACAGGAAGGTTAGTGTTTCAGAAGAAGAGTAAGAAACACGGAATAGAAAAAGATAAAATATGTCAGAAAGCAAATCACCCTCGAAAATTTAAAAATCCATTAATATTGTTGGATCCGCAAGGATTGGTCGTGAAGAGCAGACTTTCAGCACAGCCCCAAAAAGATCTCAAGAAAGCCACTGGAACCTTCTGAAGGCAGTTCTCGACGTTAGCAAAGACTGAATTAAATTAAGACTACGAGAATCCAAGCCAAGCAGTGTCTACCTTTTTTAAACCCTCCCTTCCCAGTGCGCTTCATCCTGTATAATCCATCGTACGTAAAGTGACTGATGGCCCGACAACTTGTGGACTTGACTGTGGTTGGCACAATTCAGGCACCCCGACTGTGATCTGAGCCCTTCGCCGTCGCGGCGTCGTGATGGAAATTAAAATCTAAAAGCTGATGGCATGATGATGAACGTTTCGATTTACTTCGAATGCTTTTCCCAGCCATGGGTCATATTGAAGATAGTCCGTGAACGATCGAGGGCGGTTGCTGATCCATATATTATCAATCTTTTTTCGAGCATCCACACCGTTTCAACTGTTACTGGGTAACCCCATGGTGATGGTAAAAAATGTATCGAATCAAGAAATATGTCCCTTACAATTTTTTCTTTTCATAACAAATAACTGAAGAATCTCCATCCATTCTAAATCGATCCTTCTTTTTTACCATTTGTTTATGAGTGGCATACAAATTTGCTGTACCTCAACAGTCACCTGTGTTATAAACAAATTAAAATTAAAGTCACAATCGGCCATACAGTCTGAGAATATACTCAATAAAATGACTGTCAATGAAAATACAATATTTCAACAGACACTAGAACCAATCAGAACTATTCGCAACTATGAAAACTAGTCGAAAAATACGCAGGAGCCAATTGAACTAATTTGTTTTATGACCATCTGTGGGCTACCAAACTACAAAGAGTTTTTTTGTAGTGTACATTAAAAAAGCAAAAATCCCTTCTAGCCTATTTTTATTCCTCTATGACTATGCCCGTCTTTATATTTTCTCTTAGTGATCCATAGGATGAGGGGAAAGAGTAATTATTTTTTTACCGGTTCTCTTTGCGTTTAAAGTTGTTACTTGCTTTACGTCTAAACATCATATTCAGTCACCGCAGAGTATGTGAGTGCTGGGAGTAGGAAGGAAATTTAATTTCTGGGCCATCCGGATCGGTACGGTACTACCGACTCGTTTGTTAGACGATCGCGCCTACACGTAGCCCATTTACGATTTTAGAGCTTCCAGGACAGAAAACCTTGTCATTAAACATGGCTGATTTAATACGAGTAATGTTTTACGTTTTTTATTCCGCAGTAACGGCCAGGCAATGTTTTACATTTTCTAAAGTATAGTTTTAGCTTGAATTGATGTTTTCCTCTCTGAAGTTTAGTAATGAGATGAACGGTCGACTCTAGCGTGAGAAAATGTTCGCTTGTAGCGCCATCTCATTAGTACTAGCTGCTCAGCAAAAATGACGTTGAAATAGCTTCTTTCTTTAATATTCTTTCCCAATAATATGAAGATGACCAAATATTGTCAAATTGTTTTAATTCCACACTTGTATACGCTAGTTGCAGAGTGGGTGGAGTTTAGTAGGTGTTAATAAATATATTATTATTATTATTTCCCAATCCCACAATTTCTATGTTAATGTATAAATTAAGTTTTTTATCAATATCATGAATAAAACGTAAAAAAATCATGCATCTTAATGAAACTCTTTCTACGCGTAGAGTTTTAAAGTTATTGTTTTTATCATTCTGTACAAAAATATTAACCTGTCAACTGAAATAATCTGGTTACATTATTCGCTATAATCCTCTGGTTTTTTCTTTGTTTCATTGCTATGTAATCGATGATTGCGACGGTGATAATAGTAATTTGAAACAATTGCTTGATATTCCTCGCTTCTACGTTTTAATCTCCTCATTTTCTGTGTTCACATCGTCCCACTTGTACTTGCTGCGCTCCTATATATTTTTCATATGCTTTCATGAAGTTTCAGGCGAACTGGCTTAATACAAAGCATCCCGAATGAGAAGTAAGAAAACGAAAAATATGACGGACAATAAGAACACCGTAAGAACCGAGTCATCTGGAACCATATGGAGCACGGTGTGGTATCGTATATGGGATTGAAGGCATTCACCGTCACCATCACCTGCACCACGCGCTTCAATACCATCAGACGATCATCTCGCAATTACCGCTTACGGCAAAAGGGGTCATGGTGTGGCGTTGATGGAATTTCGGCGATAAAACACCCTGGACGTAGGGAGGCAGTTGGCTGGAACTCCCTCCGCCATACTAAGCTTAGTGGAGATGACCAATCGAATATTGACCACGGGTTAGAGTCGTCACAATAGCAGCATCACCGGCCATAACATACACGACCAATACACCATAAAGCTCCTCGAAGCATGGAGAAAATAATTAAGATCTGTATTTAGATTAGCACGCTGTGTAACGCTACACACACGCACAGTCGTCGATGAAAGAATATATGACGTGTGGAGGAAACAAAACGTGCAAGATGAAATTCAGAAAGATGTCAAAGAGGGTGGGCGTTTCTTAAAAATGATTTTGTTTGTATGTTTTACCGATGTGGTGATATTTTTTTACTTTTTTTTTGACGAAAATAATCACAAAATAGCAGCTTTTCTCGGTCAAGCGTTAATTTCGAAGCAAAATGAATTAGAAAAATAAAGGATATGTTTTGTATTGTACAACCTTATGCGACAAATACATATAGATCTCTGATGGTCTTTACAGAACATAACGGTGCACAACTACCAGAATGCTATTAGTATAACATTGTGAGCATTTGTCTTGCGACTCTTGCGAAGATAGTGACGATACAAACGGCGGAAAGATAGCTTTAATCAGCGCATAACATATGCTCGATGAACATCAGCATACGGCGGGCATCAGCATAACTGTTCAAATGGATAAAAGAGCGAGCAAAAAGACGGACGTAATTCCGTTTTTGTTCTTCTTTTTTCTTCAATCGGCCATGTATCAACTACACCTCAGACAAGTGTTTATGCTGGTTCCAATGCCTAGCGCGTTTGAACACAGTTCAGCTTGTCACGACAGATGCTTCTCCTTGGCTTCCAATCGGTCATTCATCTGGTGTTTTCAAGAGATGAATCAAGAGTTCTCAGTTTTCGGTTCATGGTGGCTCATCAGAAGATCCATCAAGAGGGCTCTTCACCGAACATTTAGCCTGCCGGTGGGCTGTTTCACTTAAACTAGCGCTGTGGGAAACGACCATAGTGTTGTACCTCGTTTCTCATAGCAAACTAGTTGGAATATTTTTGGGAATATTTACATTACACACCGTATAAGTCAACATTTCGGGAAAGT
The DNA here is from genome assembly GCA_000349105.1 of Anopheles epiroticus. Taxonomy (NCBI): domain Eukaryota; kingdom Metazoa; phylum Arthropoda; class Insecta; order Diptera; family Culicidae; genus Anopheles; species Anopheles epiroticus. Next base: position 190,912 of record KB671743.1, read on the forward strand.
ACATCACATCAGCCGTATAGGATCAGAAACTATCAAATGAAAATCAAGTCAACTAATCGATTATAAAAAGTTTTGCTGACTTTACATGTTTTATTATAGACAAGGTGAAATTCAAGATTTTTTGTATTTTTTTCGCGGGTTGTTTTTCTATGTTTTTATTATTTTTTACTTGGTCATTTCACGATGCTTTATTCTATTAAATGGTTTTCGTGCTTAGCAGAATATAATTGTATTGTGATACATAAAACTAATATCATATTCATATTATCATCATATATTATAACCATATTGTCAGCTTGTTACCGATGGTGGAAATATTTTTAGACATATCGCATATATGCTTATCGTTTTTAAGAAAAAAAAACTATCATAAATAATTGTTGATTCATCAACATGACGAGTTCATTGCCACCGAGGGGTTTTAACACTGCTGCTTTCTGATCTACAGCGATTGACGATCAAATATCATTGTATGAAGAAAAGAGAGACGATCCATGAATTGACAGTAATGAATTAGTGTAAGTGCCTGTTTTATGATCACAATATTGTTTTCTGTGCAGATAAAAAACCAGTTCATCTAACCGTTCTTTTTATTGAACAACTTCCTTTCTTCACTCTTCCTATTCTATCCGCGTTTAGTCGCGTGGCTTCGTCTTATAGGATCCATTTTCGGACCTTCAGCATTGGCATAATGTTTATACGGCAACCTTATGCGGTCAATCTCCGATCTATAGGATACGAAAACTTTTCTAGAAAACCAATTAAATGCGTCTGATTGGGCGTTAAACTGGCAAAATCTTCTACTATTACAGCGTTGGTGAAGATCGCATAAGTTACGCACGTTTATCACCGAAACGCAAATATTCACTCGATCTCATTTCGGTGTATTGGTTCGACTGCGATCGTTTAATCGATTATTCAGTCCAATCGATGAGTGTACATCGAATTGCAGGTCTCGCATCTCCCAATTCCTACACCGAATACTTCAATGATTGATCGCGATCGAATCTGCCAGAGGTTTGTAGGTTTATCCCGATTAGATGTGGAGTTTAGGCATTGCGGCTCTGAGTTGAAATTAATGTTTGTTTGCGCTGCTCGATTCAACCATCCCGAACCAGAAATAGGCAAAAGGAATTCAGTACAGTATTGCATTGGCAGCTCAGACAAGCTGTGATGATAACGGTAAGGTACAATGCGTAGTGTGTTTTCTTAAAGTTGAATGGTCTCTCCGATAGGAGAAGGTGTAAAATGTTAGTCCCAGGGTAAATGTTTCCCATGACTCTTGTGTTAACTGCTTTTTATGCTAGTTTTGTTAGACATGAGATTTTGATGAGTTTTTTCTTCTTCTTTTTCTTGTAGCAAGTATCGTACATCTGTGGTGTGGAATAGTGGTTGTTTTTCATATAGACCATGCTCCAAATTTTCAATTCATTACTATACAGACATTTTTAAAGCTTCATCAAGAATCCATCTTGCTTTAATCGACACTTCTATAACAATCCCTCCGATTCATCAGGAAAACACGCATTCTAAAAGTTCGTATCTTGTTTAATCCCTGACTCGGTGGTCTTTGCGGTAACGGCGTATGCCTATCATAGCAGGCCCGGCGTAGTATCGAATCCCATTTGGACTGCTGTCACCCCCAATAGGCAGAATTGACTATCCTGCTATAGGAACACTTAGTCACAGCTCCCGCAGAAGTATACTTGTCTTGCAATGGGATAGGTGCACAAAGTTAGAGAAAAATCCAAAGCACACTAGTGCTCTGGTAGGCCCTTAATCATACAGGGGTTGTTGTGCTACGAAGAAGAAGATTTTGAGTAATTCTGTTACTTCAAGAAAGAAGTTATAAATTTATGATTGATCAGTTTATTTATTCATCCGAAAGCACAAAATTATAAAATCCAAATATTAATTAAAAAGATGTGAAAGAAATGCATAAAATACGTTCAAAACTTCGATACACTTTTTTCAATACCTGCAAACACATAAACATAAACCTGCATGCATAAACCTGTCATGAAACGATGCAAAATGATGAGACTTATTGCTTTGATCATTTTAAAAGTTACCAAAAAAAAACTGTCGTTTTTAAATTTACGACTTTTACTTGTATTCTTTTTCTCTTATTACTCCTTAGGAAGGAAATTGTTTGAGGGCAGTTGAAAACATCTTTTAAAAATCCGTTCCAAAATCCGAAAACATCTTGTAAAAATCGATCCGTTTGAAATGTACAACATTAGAATAATTAACATAGTTTTTATTTTAAAAAATCTTTACACACCTGATGCCGTTTAAATTTAATTCAAATGGAATACATCTCAAACATGGCGTCGGTAACATTTAGTTGTTTTGTTTCGGAGCTCCTGCAGTTTTTATCCAATCTTCCTAGATGAGATTGAAATGCCTTCTTCCATGGCACAGAAAATTTCAAAATTGTGCTACTTTTTTGTGATTTGGATGATTTTTTTACATTTTTTAAATAACTGAATTTCAATGTTAAATGTGAGAAATATGTAAATAATTGCTAATCTGCAGCAAAAAAACGAATTGCTTAAAGGAATTTAATAAGATGGTTTACTGAAAACATCCCATTCTATTAAATGCTAATCTAATTTGTCAGTGTGTCTACTTTTACATAATACAAAAGATTTAATGAATCTAGAAAGGATTTGTTTTTTGCCTACTCTATGTAACAGTTAACCCGATTCGGTGGTCTGAGTGGTAACGGCGTAGGCCTTTCATAAGTTCATGCCAGACGTTTTATCGATCCCCTTCGGATTGTTGTCGCCCCTTTACGCTAGATTGACAATCCTGCTATGGGTACAATAAGTCACAGTACCCCATATGTAGGATAACCATACTATTTTCCAAAGGATGGGTACTTTAAAGTCACAGAAAAATCCAAAGCACATTAGTGCTTTGTTAGGCCTTGATCATACAATCGTTGTTGCATCAACCAAGAAGAAAAAGATGTCATGTTAAATATTAATCTAAGTGAAAATATACTTCTTGATGATTGTTTTTAGCTATTTCTATAACAATAAACATTTACTCGGTTTCACTTAAAAAAGAAACCTCGAATGAATGCCAATAGTTTTCTATGTAACCCATTTGCAGTACATGTATGCATACATTTCCATAAAAATGTTGCTGCTATGTGTGTATTGATATAAAATAACATACTCCTTGTGCTAATGTTTGTCTACTGGATGCTTGAGCAAAAAACAAATGCTCACAGCAAGGACGAGATCATAGCACCGTTCAAGTGCAGGACAAATCTAGGCAACTGAATGCTATTCACCTGCAAAAAAGGAATGCTTCTCGTACCAAAGAGCAATACGTAAATTACGTTGAAGTAAAAGGTTGCTGGGTATTGTCAGTGCTGAGCTATTTGCAAAAAGTTTACCTAAAGGGGAATTCAGAAGACCGAAATAAAAATGAGCATTTGCCACAGGATCACAAAGGAAAGAAAAATGAACAAAAGGAGTAAGCGCCAGCATTTTGCCGATCCTGGCAAATCTCATTAGCATAGGATATTCTACTTTTCGAACCTTTTTGGTGGTTGACCATGCGAAGACGATGTTGACCACACCCTTCACCCATCTATTCATGGTTTCATTTTGCATTGCGGTTAAAAGGAAGTTCCCGGGCAAGTGGAAAATTGGCAGCAGCAGAAAATTAATTTTCTAATCCTGCGTTGGGTCGGGCATTTAGCCTCCCGAAACAAAGAGCTCGTGCAGGTTCAGTGAAGAAAAAAAAGCGTATAGCACAAAGAACAGACCACCAAAAGCGCATGCATTCTGGACGGCATCTAACAATGATAAATTTGCTAGCTGAAGTGCGCATTAAGTGATTATTGATTTGCGCCGAACGGTACGATTCCTTCTTTTGTGCACTGTATGGACGACTCTTTGTTCCAACTCCAGCATTTTATAATACTGACCTGGGTTAGAATACTGTTCTAAATCCGCATTGTAGGTATTCTTCGATAAGAGACAATATTTACAAACGGATATGTGCACTTCAAGATGCATCGAAAGGTAGAAGTAAACCTTTTACGAAAAGGTAGGAAAATCCAGCTGAGACAATCGCGCACGAAGCATGTCCGAGTAATTTTAAGGGTAAGTTCGCAAACCTTAATAGTGTTTGAATCTTCACGCTACCTCATAAAGCTATTATTGTTCCATCTGGCGCTACCATAGATCCTGAACTGGTAGACTTTCATTCAAATTGCAGAAACAAAGCCGCTCACATGCCAGTAAGCTGTCTTCGCGGGCGTGACTAGCAGCCGGAATGTCCTTTTTGTGAGAACGGTTGCGGTAGATGTGTTACGCTTTTGCCGCATTCTGTGGCACTTCAACCTGAGCTATTTGAGTGGAGCAATCCAATCCAAATCAAAAAGGCTCATTAAACAATATAAAAAATGAACCACCAAGCACCCTCCAATATTTTCCCATGTTAGGAATCGTATTTTTACCGCCCAATATGTGAAACATTTTGTACAGCACCTCGATATGGTGCCCCGAGCAATACATACGAAGCTGAAAACACACGCGCATAGCCGAGTAAAACTCCCGCATTGACGCTTGCCAATGTGATATCCGTAATCGCACATACATATATCCTGCCACAAATGTCCTCCAATAGACTTCTCCGCTCCATCTGCTTGTCTCCCCATCAAGCGTTTTCATTGTTTTGCATGTCCTTGCCAGATTCGGTGATACGCTTGTCACGTTCGCGCCGCTTCACGATGATGGCATTCGCTGCTATGCGCTCTCGAACAGAAGCATACATAAAAAATCACATCCTCACTTCTAATAGTCAGCGAGTGCTTACATACACGATTCTGGCATCCTTCTGGCTTGTAGGTGAAGAGAGGAAACAGCAATCGAGACACGATTATCGATACTCCCGGTGCGAGACAGAGGCGTTAGGTGGAGGTTCGATTCGCACATTCAATCGCTTTGATGCAGCACTCTGGCATGTGTGTGATTTTTCTCTGACACTTTTCGGATATTTTGGTTGGCGTTTCGCGATATATGTACCTTTCCCTCTACCTCGCTCGGTTCAGTTGGCACAATCATCTCTAGCACGGTTATCGAGCCTTCCAATACCATCCTACCGCCACCCGGTTCAAACGCAACAACAAATGCTTTCAAAACTTTCTCACCCTTCGTTCGGTTGCCACGATTCTGTTATGAGTAGTATTGCTCCCGTTGGTGGAATTCGAACAGTTCTTGCAATTCTATATGTGCGTTTTGTGCTATGTTCTTTTTATAGCGCATTGTATCGCCTTTCATCCATCGTCACGTATTTTATTTTATTCATCATATCAGCAGCGCTAGCCGCCCAGAGCAGATTATTTTCTGATGTGGCTTTGTGCATCAGTGCGGAGGTGATAAAAAAACACCAAACAGACAGCGTATGCAAAACATGGACGAATTATATAAATTGCTTTTGAACTAGCTCATAACTGATACTTTAACCAAATTCGATGATGATGTGTGTTGTACATCGTTCGAAGTTCTACGGCTAATTGCGAACTAATAACTACACACGGAAGATTTGAATTTGGACTTTTCTCGTAAAGGATTCCCGTGGTCGTTAAACTTTACAAAGTTTTGTTAAAATACATGACTCGCGTGAAGAGAATGCGAGTTTATTTTTTGTTCATAATGTTTCTTTTTTATTTCATTGTTTATTAATTCGTCCTAGAACCACCAAAATATTTCAGCATGTAAAGCTATTGGAATGAAGTCTAAACTGGATTCAGGGTAATGACCCAAATCCCGGTCTACATACGTGTATGTTTAAATCAAACTCTTCGGTTACCTCATTGAATCGACAAATCATAGCGAGAAGAGGAGCGTTTGCACCATATCGCGTGTATCAGAATCAATACGAATTCATGTAAAATACGATCTAAATCTAGAAGGTTGACGAGGATTCCTTAAATTAAAGCCAAGGTCCATCTTTTCTATTTAACAAAAAATCTGAAAGAAAGCAGCAATAAGAGTCTCATTTCCACCATTTCTATTCCTACCGTTTGAAATCGTGCTCTGTATGGAAGAAGGTTCTCGCTATCATTTCAATTTAACCACCGTTTATCGTAAATTACTTTACATCACCTCAATCCTACTGACTCAATTGTCTGTTTAAGGATACTAGATTATTGAACCGTATTCTAGGATTTAGCTAACCAGCAGAATAACGATTTTACGCACCTAGAGTAATCAAAGTAACCTCTCATTCTTAAAAGAAGTCCAAGTTTTCTGTTTGCTCGTCCTATTAAGTCCTCATAGTAGAATCTACAATCTAGATTAGAGTTTTAAATCACGTCAATATTTTTTATACTGTCACATCTCCTAATTGAGGTTGAATAAATTTTCAGTTTTGTTAACTTTCCTCTCAGTTTTGCTAACTATTCTAGGATCTAGCTAACCAGCAGAATAACGATTTTACGCACCTAGAGTAATCAAAGTAACCTCTCATTCTTAAAAGAAGTCCAAGTTTTCTGTTTACTCGTCCTATTAAGTCCTCATAGTAGAATCTACAATCTAGATTAGAGTTTTAAATCACGTCAATATTTTTTATACTGTAACATCTCCTAATTGAGGTTGAATAAATTTTTAGTTTTTTTAACTTTCCTATTTAGTTGAACTTTAAAGAAGATGCCAAAGGGAACATGTTATGTATGCATTCTGGGTCAAGAGGATGAAGAGTTGTCTATCAATTAAAACTCTAGCGATGCCAAACGATTGTGGGAGAATTTAAAAAAATCCTAGGTCATTGTCAGTGTAAGCAAAATGATGAAACAGGTCAGTGTATGGGAAAATGCATTCACGCATTGGTGCCAGCACGCACGTCACTGCTGCACTCGCATATCGATCACCAACGGCAGATGTAAGTAGACGGCTGACATCGTTTTTCCACCGAAAAAACCTTGAGTAGAATTGTTCAAGCGCAAATTAACTACATAGAGTTCTCGATAATGCACCTTTGCTGACGACGTCAGTGGGTCGATGTCGTTTGCGAAAAACATGACTACGCGAAGGCCGAACGTTTCTACCTCGCTAGCCACTGGCCTTCGCTGTTCGTGTAGCAACACAACTTATTATCAGTCAATGGAGCGAACGCTTGGCTAAGTACAGTGCATGGGTGTCGATGTTATTCTGTATTAGGCGTGACCCAGCTGGGAAAAATGCTAATGCCAATGTGCACCTTCAATGCAGTACGTTCCAAGACACACGCGACCTGTATTATCGTTAGAAGTTTTTATTTTCACGTATACTATGTTAAAACTCGTCGAAATTTGGCATAAAATTTCAGCGGATGTTGTAAGAAAACAAAAATTTTAGTTCTTCCACCTCCAGTGTTGTAAAGTGTAAAAAAAAGCATTTAAAGATACTGAAAACCGGTCCTTTTTGTGACTGTTAGCTTAATTATGGCCTGCGATCTGTTCTTTGACAATTGACACTCTTCGGCATTGCGGCAAAAAGGATGCTCTAATTGAATTGCTTTATGGTTAAATTGATGGCTGAGCATAGCAAGCGGTTGGCTTTGTGATGTTACCGAAAGCTTGTAAAGGATCAAGTCGCATCATATTCAAAGGAAGTACATACAGGCTAAATTGAATGAAAAAACTGGACAGAGTAGAACGAAACATTTAAAGGCAACTACATGAATACCAAAACTGCGATAAGAAATCGAGGACCAAAGGCATTGTAAAACCATAAAATTTTATTGAATGGTACCGAAATCTATCCCGAGACACGTTATTGGAGTCTCTTTTACCAAAGTCCAATAATGCAGGCATACGTCTGCCCTTATATCTTGTGAGAAATAGCTCCTAACGAAAAAGAGTCATCATTATTTTCTCAGATGTTTTTAATTGGTGCAATATCATTCTCTGCGCATTCGTTTGAAGTTTTGACAAGAATTTTGGAACATCTTCTAGAAATTGTTTAGATCATCGAATAGGACCAACTTAAAAATAAAAAAAGATCAGCAAGATTTCGTTCGTGAATTTGAAGTTCGATTCAAAGAATAAAGTTCGGTGAATCAATACAACCAGGCCACCACTGATGCCTGAAAGTTATCATTAAAATTTCTCACTCATCCTTTATTACAATCACTTTAACAATACTGTACATGATTTCATTTCCAAATTGAAAGAACGTGAATCTCAGTTAAGATATTCCTTTTCGTTGCAATAATCAGATTTGGTTGTTCTGTTGTACACAATTAATGTACCCAACGTAATTTTCACAATTATGCATTTAACAAACCTATATCTAACATGCTTTAGAGAGGATGGAAACATCTCAGATGTGATCAAATCATTAGTTTAGCCATGTATCGTGCTCTGCAGCTCTTTAATACCTTTGAAAAGAAGTCATACTAATAAGAGAAACCTGATTGAGACAGAAATTATTGTTCAATATTCAATCTACACGCGTTCTTTCCTGCACCGGAACCAGCGCCCGCCTTTAATGGTTCTCTTGTTGCTACAATTATCTATAATTTATCATAACTATCAATTTTGAAGTGCTAGAGATGAGGACTACCTCATGCAAGTACACCTGAAACGCGTTTCGATAAAGAAAAATGACACAACAAAACATTCCACCTTATGCCACCTCTAGTGCACAATGAGTAAGTGACCGTGGACAGTACCCATCCGACTTCCTCGCTTCATTAGACTTTCTTCTTTTCCCTCCATAGAGAGTTTAAGCCAAGCCTAGAAGATAGCCATTCAATGTGGTCACTCCGGGGGAGACGATATTGAACCATCCCGTGAAAGATCCAACAGTGAGACAAGCCACAAAATGACAAGACAAACGAGTTTGATCGTTGTTTATGGAGGGGACGCTTTCAAACTAAAGAAGAGGCTAAAAAAACATTACACATCCATACAAACCTAATGGGCGAAAAATAGAACAAGCCCAACCTTATGAAAGGTAAAGCCAAAAGTAAACCCCATAACAGAGAAATAAAACCGACCATCGTCTAAAAGAAACCATCGAGAAAACAACTGACACACAACAAAGGTACAACGCCCCGGTAAATATACCGATTGTCGGCAAGCCAATGCAACGCAGTTGTTACAATAAAATATTTGAAAATCTTCATTATGCCATTAGCCCGTTGGGTGGTCTCCTTTGCTTCCCTGGCCAAAGGCTATCCTTCATTTGCCCCTGTCACTGTACATGCTCTTCTGTTTCTGTTGTCCACCCCAGGTGATCCTACCGAAACGCTATCTGATCGACGTCTGGTCGGAACTTTTGAGGTTTTGCGAGATGCCACATAGGGCAGACTTCAGAAAAACGGGACTATTTCTCGGTTTCTAACACTATCATCGTGAAAAAGGGGTCACAGGTCTTATCGCATAAGCTAGATCAACAATTACACTATTTTTTATTAACAACACCGAACTTTCCTTTCTCTCTGGCGATAGTGTTAATAGAGCTTGAGGAAAAGGAAACACAGAGATAAATGTTTATAGAACGAGACGCGTGCCCGTAACACACGCCCATCAGTAACGGTAGCATTTTATTTCTTTTCTGAGGTACTGAATATATGTGGTCCATAACTGACGTAAAAGTATTTTATTTGGACAAAATCTACGTATCTATCAAACGGATACGTTGTAACATTTATGTCCATGAATTCAATGTAATAGGTTGCAAATATTTTTGTTTTGTTTAACTTAGAACGATTTGGCTGCAAAATTTAATCTGCAAAGCAAAGCTTCAATCTTAGGTTTAAAAAACAAACGTTTTGGCAATTGTAACTGCTATCTCTAAAACCGTATCCTTATGTTCAAAACATGTTTTCTAATTTAAATATGTTGTGATTTGCTAAATCATATCGTAATGCTATAGTCACACTTTTCATAAAACTTGTTCGAAATTCAAAGAAGCATTTTTTTAACTAACCTGGTAGCATAACATCATTTCATGTTGCTTGTGTACATACAATCAAATTTTGTAGAATCATAAATAAAACTTTTGTGCGGAACCCAAAATAACATCGACTCAATAAAATTTGCCTATTGTATCCTTCCTTTCAGTTCCACCAGGTTGCCGCATTTCTGGCAAGACAATAGCATTACTCTGCTAACACTGCCAACAGATCACAGTTTGTTGCTCTTCATTCCTATGCCAAGAAAGCAATTCTTTACCGATATTGAGAGCAGCATCTTTATCTTTTTACAATACCCTAGAATTGGTCTAAGAAAAATAGAATGAACTTTGAGGAGGAGGGAGCTATGATTTTTGTATGCTCCTAATTAACCCTTTTCCTATGTACAGCCAACGGATCCTTTCAAAACATCCGTGCTGTTCGTTTTTTACTTATTATTATTTTTTGCTTTGATCGTCGGGATCCACGGAGAAAAGGATATCCTCACATCCGTACCTGCAGTGTTACAACACTTCGCATGTATCTCGTTCGTTAGCGGTAAATTTCACAACGCGTATTCGAGAAAGCAAAACGAAGGAGGCTGTTGTTTTTCTTTCCTTCGTCCATAATTCTGGCACTCTTTTTGTTAGCATAATTTCTTCCCTGATTGTTAAAATAACAACAGGTTTCCTCCACATGCACATATTCAACTCACAAGAATTCGGCCGTGACGACAAAAGGTTGTGCTTTGATTACCCTTTTAGCAGTGGTAATCTAAACACAATGAACAGGTATGCTTCTTGTTTTTGAGAGTAGAAATCACCTAGGATTTTAGATGATCAGCGCCTTGATTTTTTTTTTATTTCCGTAGTAACGGCCAGGCCGTATTGCTATCATTTTGAAAATATTTCGTCTTAAACATGTCTTAAAAATCAAACTATAGGAGATTGGGAAAGGAGGAGATTGGGGATCCAAAATATTTTAAATGCAGTTTCTAAAAATCTTCTATTAAAGTTTTGGAGAACATAGGATATTCAGCAATTCTTTTATGAACATTGTTATAACGAGCTTTTTGTGTTCCGGGAAGAAGTAAATAATCAAACGGTAGACAAAAAAATTGTGTCGCATGGTATATTCGTTCTCGCCCGATGGTACGTTCGTGTGCGGCTGTGACATAGAAAAACTGTTTGCAAGTGTTTGTGTTTGTGAGACAAAAAGGACATGTTTGCGTCACATAAAACCACATAAGAGCAGCAAGGACTTGTGCACAGTCCACCCATTGAAGGTATATGCGAGAGAAAAGGAATTTTAAGAGACAATCGTTTTGACTCCAAGAGAAAAAATCTGAGTATGAGCAGGATGTGACTGCGCTGAGAGAATGCTGTGACACTTCAGCGTAGAAGTCGCAGCATCCCTAAATTTAAAAAGTAGGCGTCACCACAATGACAACGAAAACAATGCGACGTTTCGTAATATTGTCCCCGTATTTCCTTATTTATTTATCCTCTTTCACCCAACATTCTGCAAGGACACTGTAGCTCAATATAACACTGTTTATGATGGTTATATATGTATGTATGTGTTAGTTACTGCGATTTTCTAAAAAGACTCTTCTTAAATAAAAAGATTATATGGGTGCTGTGTGTGAAATGACAGTTTCGAGGCTTTGCAGAGTGTGTAATCGGTTAAGTTACGAACATAAAGACCGCAGACCCAATTTGAACCTTCTGCAGGAGGTGCTAGTAAGAACTTTTGTACAGCTCTAATTGAATCAATTATTTTTTTTATCTTGTTCAAGTACATTCAACATTCTGCTACATTAAGAAATTTCGCAATATCTGTGCCAAGAGTCTATGTATGTAATAATATCACTGTATTGAATAAAAAAACTAGCAAATTTCGAAAAGTATGTGGCAAAGTTGTCGCATGTCGCAAGGACGACGTTATGAGAAAGAAGTATAACCCCCGCTTCACGGCGGGCGGTGAAACTATGGATGCTTCTATTGATTTGAACGGCTCGGACATCGCCTATATACACAGTTGCGTGCCGTCGAAATATCTTTGTTGGTGTTGGTATACAGCGAGATGCGCTATGCAGTAAGAGGGATATTTTTCCCACACAGCTCCCTTGTACCGGCTTATGTTTTTGTTCTCAGAAGTGCCATTCAGCACCAAAGCGTTTGACGGAGGGAACGAGAAACACAATAGTTGGCGTCTAGTGCAAGAACGGGAAAGCTGGTGCTACCCGGCCACCTACCTAGGACAAGACGGGTTGTTTCACTGTATTAGCAGTACCAACACTAACGCATAAGTAGATGGACGGATTTTCCTGAGACTGCACACGGTGACATATGGCAAATGCAAGCCAAACCCCGTCGCGTGAGGGAAGGAAGCAGCTGAGAGATTCCAGTGACAATCATCTCATGCGCTCTCTCAGCTTGCGAGAATGAACGGAGCTGCTGGTTTGACATAAGCTGGTGATCATTTATTTGCTCGGTGACAAAGTAAGGACTTTTTCTTATTTCCCCAACTGACCACACATAAACACTCTCACACATATACAACTTCGCGCGTTTATATACATAATAATTACGAGACCCACCGCTTTGACGACACAATCCGGTGTGACAATCGCCCAGTAGGAAGAAACGAAGCGTAACCGACCAATCAGAACGATTCGTTGGGAGATGTCGCTGTCGTTCGCGTGGTCGAACATTTGATGCCGCCTACCTTTTGAACCACGTGCTCTTTACTCAAACTAAAGGACTTCTAAAGGATACTAGTTTAGAGACAACCTGATCTTACTAGAACGAGCGCACAGCACACTCTGTTGAGGTTGAAGGTTGTTTTGCCTCGAAACAATTGTTAAATGTTAGAAATTTTGGATCTGCATCTTTGGACTGTTTTTAATATCTTTAATATCTGGCTTAGCTCAAAAACACATATTACTGCAAGACGCTGTGTCTTCAATGCAATCAGCTGCTTTTGGTCAATATACAAACCATGGTCTTCACCATTCGACTTTGCAGCAGAAAATGTTATAGTTGGTCTGTTCTTTTAATTCTAAGATTCACCACGTGTCAGTCTACTTAACACTGGATTTCAGACTCAAAAAACAATGTGTGATCGCCAGAATAGCAAGTTAGATATACCAAACAAACAATTTGTACCTTGAATCTCAGGAAAAACGCGTAATTTAGATGCGAAGATTTAAAACGACAGCACCACTACAACTATACCGTACGCAACGTTCTTTAAAAGCGGGGAGGTGGTGATACATAATGCACATAGCAAATGTACCCACTCCGGTTTATTCTCGCTTCTTCGTTTAGCACACATTCTGTTACGCACTTGAAAACCAAGCTTCACCTGACTCGGCAAACCAACACAAACACGCTTCGTAATCGGCTCGACTCGGCAGTCTTCGGAAAAGCATGTTTTACGGGTGCAAAGGGGTGGAAAAGAAGAGCAGAGGGTACACGCGAATGAAATAGCAGCATTATGAAGCGAGTGCTTTTTCTCTCTGGCCCATTACAACCGCTTCATGTTGCGCTACACGTAAAACGAGTTTCTAGGTATGTTGCTTATGTTGAGCGCACCTTACACTTTCTAACAATACGCTGTCATTTATTCGAAGTCCATCAAGCGAGTGAGACCGTCGGGCTCTGCCTCTACTGGTTGAGGCATTTACTTGAGTTTTCCCGGTCGATAGTGGGAGCTTCAAAGGATCGTTTGATATACAGGCAAAAAAGTGCTCCTAACCAGTTCAATGACAGATGATAGTGAAGTGTGAATAACTTAAGTGTGCAGCTATCAATTATTGCAGATTTTTGTGTGAAAGCAACTATCCCAGTACGATGCACGACATCCAGTAACATTAAAAAATTGTTGGAATAACTAATGCTCTCATATCAATATCGCAGTTTGTTACATAACTTTGGAGCATTTTTATTCAAGTAAAGTGAACCAAAGGTGAAAAATTTACCAGCAGTGGTGGGTGTTGGAACCCAGCAGAGTTTCTGCATTCTTCTATTCATTCAGTGACACAGTTACAGTGAATTACGCGATCTTAAGTGAATCCGTGCGAATTCTGTTTCCGTGAAAAGAAATGAATTGCATGTTAAACAGCATTCGATGCTGTTTGTTGTACAAGTGTTTAAAATAATTCGATCGGTTAATAGTTCTTTTGAGTATGGGAAGGAATGCCTATTCCGTGTAACAACATGGTGTCAATCATGCAGCCTTCATGAAGAAAAGGAGAACGCGTAATGATAAATATTGAAGTGAAGTTATACAAGTGTCCTCAGTATTACCTACGATTATATAAAAGTAGTGAGCATTGCAACGAAAGGAAAATCTACTAGAACATGAAATACAAAAACTGCGAGACCTTCGGGAGTATTGTACATCCAAAATGGCAAACTACTGTACAGTGAACATAAACGTGTGAGTGCTCTCGGACTTTCTTAACAGTCGAGGTAAGTTTCAAAATTGGCATTCTCCCAAATGACCTTCCATTTATGTTCAAGAAACGTGCCTTGTTAGTGATTGGAGTATGATAGTCTAGTGCACAGGTCATGCAAGTTAAGGGGAAGAATATTGAGGAAGACCGCATGATGAGATTGTGTGTTCACTGCAAGTGTCAAGTTTTTGATTGACGTATCGCAAAGCAAATGCATTTTTTGCGGCTTCAAGACGCATCCTATAAGTGTAGACCATGTCGGCAGCTGAGCTACTGATAATGTGTCATCGAGTTCGTCCGGATCAACATCGAGGGCATCGTAGGAGGGATTGAGACCGGAATACAAAGTGACTGAAAAAAAACGTAACACAGTTCCATCGCCCTGTGTCACAAGGTCCCAAATGTTCGAATCCTAGAAGATGCTGGAAACCATATGCCGATTAATGTGGCGTCAGCCACAGCTGGCAGACCGCATCTGATGTTTACAATTCGCATGTGTGCCGTAACGTGTCACTTTCTTTTGTTTTGCGTCGACAAATATTATAACAAAAAAAAAACGAAAATCCGTGTACTAGCTGTGATTGAAACGGCAACGTAAGATGATTTTTCTTGCAATCTCTGCAGTTCGCATGCACAGCAACTGGAATCAATTCCATTTGACGATAAGCGCCGGACGCGATCACTAAAACGCCGACTAAAGCCTTATCGAAGGGGCTAGGCCGCGTGCTATTTGTATTAAAAACAACAACATTGACTGCGACACTGACATGCTGTCAAACGGCAATACCGCCATCGCCGCCGGGGTAGGAGGCAGTGACCGCGTCTTCATCATCATCGTCATCGTCGTCTTCTTTGTCGTGATCATTTATAAACCTGCAAACGGGTCTTATCGCTTGAAGAGTGTCAAAAGTGATCAACCGTACAAGCGCTGGTAGTCAACGCCAATACCACTTTCTGGTGTCACTGCACAACAAGTTGTCACAATGAGATTGGGTGTGCAGAGCAAAAGATGGAAGCATGTAAAAAGGAAAAAAAACATTTTTCACGCCTTTTAATGTTGTTGGAGCCATTAACCCACAGCGCCATTGATTTGCGTCACACTGGAGCTCGCGCATCATTTTCTGGGCTGAGAAAATTTCCTTGTCACATAAGCGTTATAAAACAATTTTAAATAGTGGTTTCCAACGTTTTTAAGAAACAAGTATGTTCCAGTTGTGACTCTTAACAACCACTAACCCACCTTCAATAAAAACTTTGCTCACTAACTTTTTTATGTAGATATATACATGTATAAATTCTTAGGTATATATATATATATGTATATATATATTCTTTTTACACTATCCTAACTATCCAGTGTCCCATATAGTAAACTAAACATATGTGCAGCAAATTTCGACATCTGTACATGAAAAGATCGTATATCGTCGGACTGGTGACAGAAATAACTCTTCTTTGGTGCTGCTAAAGGAAATTCAATTTCCGTGGCAGATAGCAGCTTACGCGAAGCAATGTTTTCCAGATGACGCAAGGTTATTTTCATTTGTCACCAGAACGTGGTTCTGTGTTGTTTACACGTTCGCGGTTTGATCCATTTTCACTTTTCCTTTTTTTCCTTTTTTCATTTTGTCGATCGTTGAAACGTAGCGTCAAAAAGAGCTCCCATATCTGGTCACCAACGGCCGCTAGGCATAGTGTCAACCCACAGCAGGACTGCGGCTTGCCCAGCAACGTAGACGGTGCCGATCCATCTGAATCTTGGTTTGATTTGTTATTGTTATTGCACATTGATTTGTTATGGTTAGCGTCAAACGGAACGAATCGGCTATGGTTCAATCAGATTTAGAATTGACGAAGAGCGTTGAAACAGACGAACAGGAGAAAACAGAGCAGAGGAAGGAAATAGAAACTGATGGAATACAGAAACACTTGGCGACCTAGTGCTGTGGTGGAATAAGCGAGAATGTCACTCATTTAAATCGTGGACTGTCATTCCGCATTTAAACGATCGTCGGTGTGCGCTACACACATTGATATCGATATACATACCCACGTACGTAAAATATGGAAAGCGGCGCGTAAAGGGCTGGTCAAGATATTAAAGCGTGATAATCGGATTACTTATCGTCGTTTTGTAACCTAGCAAGCCCTCTTATTGATGCTTGCTAGTATGCAAAGAAGAAAATAACAGAAAAAATCAAATATGTAATATCAGCAAAAGCCAAACATTGTTTTTGACCTTTTTTGGCTTTATCACAGTGAGAAAGGATCTGTCTCAGTAGAATGAGTTATGAGTGTTGAAGTATTTGTAGGTAACAGTAGTTGTCACGAGTTTTTTTTTGCGGGTAATGCGTGTACAAATAAATATAATTCAGTTATTGGGTCGTTTCGCGCTACACAAAGAAAGTCAAATATATTGGACCATTACATTGTGCCTATTGGTAATTACACGAAACGAGCTTGTCGAAACGTTGAATTTTAAACAACGCGAGCATCTGTAATGAACAGGCACGGTGACGATGGAAAAAGAGTTGACTGGGGCACTTTAACGCATGCCCACTTAATTAAGACGTTCGCCAGAGTGCGCCAAAGCAGGAGTGATTTTGTGTGAGCCACGCTATCATTACTTTTCGGGCTTCTATCTTTCAAAACGAAAGAAAGTAAATGAAAATCGAGCAAATAGTCAAAAACACTTTAAATTAATATTAAAAATAAAGCCAGATGATTTCTGCCAGACGCTACCAAAAATCCAGTGTGAAAATGTCACCGGTTTATGTCAGATTTTGTAACAGCGGCATGCGGCAATGGCATTGAAGAGAACGATGACAATCCAAAGGGTTATTAATATTTTATTGAACAACGGCCGTCTATGTTCGTTAGGATGATGGGGCACGTTTTTTCGATGACGCGACGCGATGTCGTTTCTTCTTCGTGCTTCAATCACAAGTTTTTCATTCCGGAATCCCCGTAACCAACGTGCGAAGACAATCTTGACGGGTTCTAATTGTACAGGCTTTCAGCGGAACGATACGACGCAAGACGAGTTCTTCTCGCGATACCCTTTTTTATGGATCAACGCTCAAAATCACATCCGTCGCAAGCGGCAGGACTCCGATCGCTGCCAGCCTGTCGATCATCCTCTTCGCCTCCAACTCAAATCACTACCGCCCTTACACCCAACACACTTTCGTCTTTCAATTGCACATTCCCTGCATCTTGTTGTTGCTGCCTTATTTTAAGCCATTTACGACACTTTCGGGCTTTTTGGTGGCCGCTGACCGCAAAATGAACGATTCATCATCATCATCATTGCCATCCGCCCGTTCGTGGAGAGTTATCTTTTCGTCTTACGAGTTGTCTTCGGCGTGATTGTGTTCTCGTGCTATGTCAACCGTAGCGTTGCTGCGGTCGACTCCTAACAGCGGGAAGGTAGGAATAAAACTTATTATTGGTCACCAATCGTAAACCTGGTGCCTGGCCTCCTGCCCCTTTTCTACCTTCGCTTTGTTTCGTGTGAGGGATCATTCTTCAGCCACGAGGCTCTAGAGATGCGAGTGGTAGGAATTTTTAATTTACAGTTGACCAGCCGTCCGCCGGGAGTCGGGAGTTTTATGTTTTTATTGCTCGGTCACCATGCTTCATTTGCTTCTCTTAGGGACTTGAAGCGCAACGGCCACTGTTTTAGCCCCTTTTAGCTTCAAACCAGGACATTGTAGCAAACTTCCTAGTCTCACATTTTCTCGCAATGTGGACGTCCATAAGAGTCTGATTTAAAAATCAACCCCTATTTAGAACTCTTCTGGGGATTGCCGCAGCGCAGAACCGCACAGTGATTATCGCTTTATGGGCCACAACCACATAGTGGCTGTCTGCTGTGCACGGAATATCATCTTCCTGCAGTACCATACACTGTAAGGTGCGTCTTGCGGAAGAGAACAGTAAAAATCTGTCGCCTTCCGTCTTAAGAGAGAAACAAGAGACCCAATAATTTATAACTAGCAGTTCACGAACACCCAATGCTCGGCCGCGCCGACGATCAACCAATCCTTCTTGAATAGGTGCTGCAAATTTTTCCCGGAACACATCACAAAAGATTGAATTTTGCGAGCTGCCATGCACGAAGGGTATTTCCAATACTTTAAACGAGCAAGGTTGGCGAGCTGTAGCATCGTAAATTTTAATTTGTCATTCCAAAGAATGAGACTTCACTCAAAGGTGGCAAAGAAGGTAGAAAAGTGAAATAACAATATAATGTGGCACGCCGCCTAACAGGACGCCTTCACGATCAAATGGAGAGATTAATCACATGTTCCTACGGTTATGTCCCTAACGCAGTCATCTTCTTGTGAAGACAACACAGGCATTTGATTAGTTGTCCAAGCATGACGATTAGATAATTTATCAAATAATTAAGACAAAAGAGCGCCCGACCAAACGGTTGAATCATGCTAGCAGTGACTTTGTTTGCTCTCATCTCTTTGTACACGGTTCAGAAAGATGAATAAAAATAATAATATTAGGATCCAAAACTCTACAAAGCAGAACGCAAATGGACCCAAACATTAATTCTCTCTACTCTTAAACTAAATCAGGTAGGCCCCACTTTGGTTTTGATTAAAAGATCCATCGTCTATTTTGACACTTTGATATTCTCTTGGTTCCGTTCCTATCTGCAAGTAGTTTCGACGCCGACGGTTAGCCGAATGGCAGCCTTAAAGCAAATTCTAGGTTATGAGCAGGCATTTGGACTATTGAAGAACTTACAGTGGAGCTTTTGTCCAGCAGTTGATGGCGTATGTCGATACACGAGTGTCATAAACTCAGCGGTCAGAACATTAATCATCAGCATTCGCCATGATGATCGCAGTTCGCTTTCATGAAAAACAGAGCCAATGAGCATTGGCTGTCACAACCTGAAGCACAGGAAGCATTGGATCAAATGAATACTTCAAACTCACCTGTATAATTCTACTCCACAAAGTTTGCGGAAAAACAATAATACATATTATCCATGATGTGGCGTGACCGCCGAGAAAACGTGGCAGATAGCGCCATGTTGACGTTTTTTCTATTAGAATACAAGCTTAATATTGAACAGTTATTTTGCTTATTTAGTATAACAACGATTGTTGGTGAAGGCCAGATGATTCCTGGTAGGTCTGATGATAGATTGCAGATTTTGGATTTTGTCCATAAATGACCAAATATGTGTGAAAGAGAAAGACAACATAACCCAGAAGTCGATCGTAAAAGATGATGGAAATCGATCGAGATTTTAATAGCTTTCTGCTGTTGAGTGCGATTTGTCTCCGACAGAATGAGACGCGTACAAAGAAAGACGAAAACATGCTAAGTAAAATAAGCGGTCAAAAGGAAACACATAAAGTGAAGCACGAAAGTTGTCAGGTTTGGTCAGAAAACGAATTTCATCAAAAATCTTCGTAAGGCTAACGTGTGAGTTAATTACTCTCATCAGGATGGCCGCAAGTCAATCGTAAATTGATTCCGCTTCACTTGAAATAGTGATGGTGAAGAGTAAATCACCAGCTTTAGATGAACAACCTTTGTTTGGAACACTGCTTCTCACATTTATGACACATTTAACCACATAAAAGTACAACTATAGAATAAAAAAAAATCTTTTTACGATTCTGTCCCGTAAGGCGGCTCTTTGGTTGATCTGCCAATCCTTTACGGATTCTAATGTTCGAACTGCTTGCACGTTTCATCATTGACGGACTGCACACTGATCTCGCGATGATGCTGTCGCGACATTACCGCGTCGCGATCTACCTTTTTGTATAGGTTTTTGCTGCTCAAAAACAGCCGTCAGTACTTTACCCCCACATCCTCAACTGACCCCTAGAGCAGATTTCACTAATGACAAATGATTGATTTGTCCCTCATTTTCGTTGAAAAGGCCGGTCGTTTTTTTGAGACACGGGTAAATTAATTGAAGCGTGCATACCATACGGGCCGAATGCGTGCTGTCATCAGATCCGTCTGGTCCCATCATTTCGCTTTACTTCGTTTTATTTTGAAGTCACTTTGTAAATTTTCAACAGTTTTTGTGAACACAATCTTTTCAACATTTTTTGTGATAAATCGTTTAAACAGGGTATTACACATTCTATCTCATATGAACGTTTGGCTTAAATATTCAGTTTTATATGGTTTTAATACTGTTTGAAATGTCGACAATAGTGAAGGTGAACGGGGCTTAAAAAGAAATAATGAAAAAGCGACAAGCTCTTAAAATTCCATTACAACCGGAAGGAAGCTTCATTTTTACTTCTGTCGATAAATCGATGTAATTGTGCTTAATTTTGTAGGGGTCTTTCATCGAGCCGAAGGTTGTTTTCGAGAATTTCTTGGAGATAAATCAATAACCCGATCTTGAAGGTCTTTAAAGTTGAGTCTGTTAGGATTCGTGCAGACAACAAATGAGTAGCGTTCCCCCAAAAACAATCTCTGGCCCTAGAAAACATTTGCTCCTCAGCAGAAGTATGCGTAGTGCCGCTACTCTGATTTATGACAAGGGATGACACTTAATTAGAGGGTACAGATAACGTCATTCATTGTATGCAGTTAAGTAGGAAGGTACTGGCACAGAAATCGCTCGTTCATGGTGTTCATTTGGAAATTAAATTTTTGACAAAAAACAGCTGCACTGAATGTGCTGTACGCCACTATGGCACAGAACACCTAGACCATTAGCACCTACAGCCTGTACCTTTGCTTTTATTGAGGAATAACGACCTGTCTCCACTAAATGAACATGAACGCAGCAAAAGTAGAGAAAATCAAATCTCGAATTGAAAAATAAATCAAAAGTATTTGAAAACTTTGTAAACTTTGTCTAGCCAAAAACAGTGAAGCACGAATAAGAATTGAAAATATCGTTCAAAACACAGGAAGTTGTTTTCGTTAAGAGGTAAAATAACACGCCGACCTATATTCACTTCGAGCTTTGTTGCCAGAACAAAATGACAGAATGGCGCCTTATTTTTTCTAGTATGAAATAATTGGTGCTTTGTCTGTGTCCCTCAATTGGCAGACTAATTTCCAATAATTCAAATAGGGGTTGAATTTCAACCAAACCCGTCTGCATACTAATTCCATACCAAAAACACCACCACGTCCATTCGATGTTGAAGATTGGAAACCATTAAACTGTCGCTCTAGGAAGTGACGTAGAACACCCGACATTAGTCGAGGAATACGTGGCTCGACATCACCGCCTCAAATACGATGTCACTGTGTTTTACAATTTCAACGTGTAGTCTAAACACGGATCAAAATTGCGATGCTAAATCTTAACACCTTTACTGATATTCGCTTCCAGATTTGCTGGTTTGTTGTAAAACTGTTCCCAGGCCGTTCGATTTTTTTACCCCAAGCAGTATTCTGTACAAATCGAAAGTACGCTTTATTTTAAAGTGAATTGATTTTTGCACCCCTTCGAGTTGCTGACGTTTATATTCTTTTCTTCGGTTCACAGTTCCATGCAGCAATATTAGCCGTCATCGTGTATCAATTCTATAGTGAATAAAAAATGTAGGTGCGAGAATTAAAGATTGGCGCAAAGTTTTCCGCATTTTATTAATTTACAAGCATGCGAAAACGTACGTCCGTATTCACGTTGTTGATCGATCATAGCGCCGAGTAATGATCATGCAATCTCGCGCAAAGTCGATCATCTAGACGTGTTTGTGAGATCTACAGTGACCTGCAGTGTATCCACAACTACAACGAAAGAACAGGTTTGATTCGGTTCATATCTATGAAGTTTGAAATCGCGGACTGCTAAGAAAACCGCAGTGTAGGACTTAAAAATATAGTCAGCAAAATCAACGAGGCAAGGAACCTTAGGACGATTACAATTCCAGTATGGTACACCATGGGTGTTATCTCCTTAAGGCAATCGTGTCATTTACGATGCGCTCACGCAAGCTAGGCTCCTCCGTTTGTTGGTCAGTAAAGTGCTCATTCCACGCTACAATCAACATCAACTTGCCACACACAAAGTTGTCAGGATGACCGCCACTGCGATCGACAGTAGACGAAGTGCTCAAGTCACATCATTTTTATTAATAACTGCAGCGATGCAGCGAACGTCCGCAGACCAACCGACTGGATGTTATGTTTTATTCCATTATAGCCACAGTTGTGTAGTGGACTGGGAAGAGCATTTATTGTGGCTGTCATACACCCAGTTGGATCATGCGGGATGACGTCTATGCTCATCCGGCCAATGATCTTTGGGCGAAACAGCAGATCGATTGAGGAAAGAATATGATTTTCTCGTTAAATGACATTCCACGCCGTTTCGTTGCCTGGGCTTTTCAAATATCGTGCTATATTTCCTGCAAAGAGCTTGCGAAGAACGACTGTAGTGTCAGTAGAAGTGAAGGTTAATCTTAAAATAATTGAAAGGCACATACACAGCGCCCAGGATGATGCGGTCCACTGTTGTAGACGGCCACCCGTCGATGCATGCAGACAAACGCGCATGCGTTGATGTATGGTCACAAAACTGCATAGCATTACGTGGAAACTACCTCCACGTCGTTTCCCTGCAAGTGCTATCGTCGTTGTGAATTTCCATTAAACAGGAACTGTCACTGCCGTTGTCTTTCCCTGCATTGGCTGCATCAATACGTCAATACTAATGATGGTGAAACGCCGTTCTTATATGTCGTCGTTGTAATCGACAAGCGACATTTCGCCTGTTGCCATTAATCTGCTCAACTCTATAAACACCACCAACCGACACATAGGCTCCACAGCACTCACATAGCTTTAATCAACTCTGTAGAGCGTGCTGAGTCGTGATTATCATCATTACCCTTTATCGTTAATATATATTTTTATGCAACTCAACCAGTTTGATTAACTATTCCGCTTTAACTTCACCAGTGGTCTTAGAAAAATGCTATGGTGACAGTATTATCAGACCATTATTTGGGTGAATTCTACCAAATATTACATGTAGATAATGCTGAATGATTCCAATAATGTTCCCATTGTTATAATAAAGTTTATCAACAACCGGTATGAAACCGGAAAATGCTTTAATCTTAACTGGTCAATGATACATTAGATTAAATACTACAAAAAAATTCAACGCAGACACATTTAAAGACCGACCAATTTTAAATTGAAACAGGTCCACCTTGGCTATTTTTAAAATTTTATTTTTTAATTGGTTTTCAATAAAAACTTGTTGAGAAATATCAATAAAGCTAGCATTAAACAATTTACCGACGGTATATTTTGACCAACAAACATAAACTTGATCTATTACAAGATCATGGCTTCCATCTAAATCTGGATAACATAATTTCATATTGTTGTCAGATATACACCTCTCAACGATACGAATACCTCATTTAGTTATTTTATCGTCATCCAAATGAAGCATTGGCGACATTAATCGGAAAGCGGATAGTGGTCATAAAGATCTAAACAATCAAATGACTTCATTGACAGCTAAATCGCATTAGCAGCTACGATTTAAACAGGAAACACTTTATATCCATTCCCGTAATAACTGTTGTATTAGTAGGGAATATATGAATTCTTATCTGCATACTGAATGCAATACAATGCATTTACGTTATGTTATAAAAAATGCTGATCTATGCTCTTCACCTGAACGTGTTTTGTTTCACTACGTCATCCTCACTCTTGCCTAAACATTCTTGAGGTCTTGAATGTTGAAGATATAAAGAAGACACGCTGCCAAATAGAAGGGATATAGTGTTTTTCGTTTATGGTCCATCTTCCTGTCGCTCTGTCGTTTTAAAGGTATGTCCTCTTTTATTTCCCTGACCGAACATCGGCATTGATGTGCGCCTGTTTCTTTTTGAAAGGCAAAATTTCTGAACGGATGAAACAATAAACAAACCATCAACCTCCTGCAACTGACATTTGACAAGCCTCGACTTCAATGTTTAGAAGCGTTGTAATGCCTCTGCCGCACCCAAGCTTTTCGGAAAGGAGAATCAAAGCAGGTGAAGGGGATTGTGAAAATCAAACATTTGATTAGTGAAAACAATTAATCTGACCCCATACCAATGCATGTGAAGGGTGCGTCTCGCACACAAAAATAGTCGTTAGACAAGAAAGCTGCAACTCATCCTACCCTGGATCGATTATTTAGGTTCTAGAAGCGAGAACGAATAGATGGATATGGTTTTCAAAGTAAACTATTTGGGTGTAGAAATGGATGTGGGTTGCAGAAGGCACTTCCATGTAGTTTAATGTGTCTAACAATCTCTGTTTTCCTCGTTTTTCATTGCAGATCGTTATTACTCAGCACAAAATAAGCGCGACACCCTCTCTGCGCAATGAAACGGCATCATCGGAATCTGCAATACATTTAGTGAGTAAGCGATACTGCAGCACACTGCACAGTCTGCATAGTTAAAGTGATACGGCTGCAACTTTATCGCTTAGAAATACTAACGGTCGACGACGTACCAAACATTAAGGCACCCAAATGGTTATGTCGCCCAGTAGACGAGTGTCTTCGCCAAGTATCGCTGCCCATCCAATAAATATGCATCTGAGCTCTCTGCAACTGAACTCACAGCTGCAACTAAATGCTCAAATGCACCAGAAGTTCACAGTCGGTCTAACTCCGAACCATATGAGCGGATTTTTCAAGAGCCCGTCGACTTCTCCGAGCAGTATTAATGCGAATATGAGCAACAGTGGCGCCAGCGCCTTGACAAGTTCCAGTCACACATCGTCCAACTCCGCTACTAACGGTAACAGCGAACGCAATTCTCGCGACAACTCTACTCCCACTGGTGGCAGCAGCTGCAGTAGTAACAGTAACAACAGCATGCCTTCCGTGACGGAACTGTCTACACATCCGCTCAATCGGCTGCAATCGATGCAGCCGTTTGATTTCCGCAAACTTTCGGCTGCTGCTGCCAGCCTCAGCGGTTTCACGACAGCAGGTCTGCCACCACCAAGACTAAGCCCCGAAGCTGCAGTTGCCCAGCATCATTTCAACCAGCAGCAGGCAGCGGCCGCTGCTGCTTACGCTGCCAACACAGTCAAACGACGTAACTCACAGACCTCATTGGATGCACAGGCGGCAGTATCCCGCGAACACGCTGCAGCTGCGGCCAATTTCATGAACCTGTCTATGAGTGGTCATGGACTACCTTTTCCCCTACCACCTCCACCACCTCCATCGTCGGTAGCCATGTCGTTGGCAAACTCACTGAACCACTCGGCCGCCGCGATGGCTGCTGCAGTATCCGGAAACCCTTTAGCGGCTAGCTTCGTGGCCCAGTCGTTTCCAAACCTGTTGGCAGCGTCAGCCGCCCGCGACTCAAGCCGTAGTAAATCACCTCACGCACACCACAAACTATCTCAAAAGGCAGGGTCGCATGAACAACACAAGAACACTTTGGATAAAAGCTCTTCAAATGATGCGGGAATCGCAAGAGATCATCGATCTGGAGAAGGCGAAAGAGAGCCATCAGGAGCACACCATCATCAGGAACAACGTGATCGAGAGCGAGAAAACGTGCTAAATCTGAGCCGTGACTTAGCAGCGGCTGCAGCGGCTGCCAATCGCCGTCTTCAGCAGCCACCCATGCAGCCTGGTGCGGCAATGTCTCGCATGCACCATCTACCACCATCGTCTGGAGGTCATCTGAAGAAGCCTCCTTCATCCCCAAGCAGCAAGCGGCAATGGGGTGCTATCCCACCCAACCTTGGCACACAGTACGTCAACCCAGCAACGGGAAAGAAACGCGTTCAGTGCAATGTTTGCTTCAAGACCTTCTGTGATAAGGGTGCTCTCAAGATTCACTTCTCTGCCGTGCACCTGCGAGAAATGCACAAATGTACGGTTGAGGGCTGCAGCATGATGTTTAGTTCGCGCCGTTCGCGGAACCGGCACAGTGCCAATCCAAACCCAAAGTTACATTCGCCGCACCTGCGTCGCAAAATTTCACCACATGACGGCCGCAGTGCACAGCCTCATCCTATTTTGCTCTCCACAGCAGGCATGCCACTTCCGAACGGTCTCAGTCCGTTGCATCCGTTTGGTCCTGCTTTTCCCCTCATTCCTCCTGGAGAACATTTGCGAGGGCATCCATCGCTCTCGGCCCTCGAGTTCAAGGCAAACATGGAGGCAAGCATGCATAGACGGCTCGCTGCAGAACACCATCACGCGCAAGCGGCAGCCGAAAAGCATAATCGTGACACTGCACGAGTCTCTTTGAGCCCCGAAAACTATCGGTACCGTAGCAGTCCTCATAGTGACACACCTGATCGGTACATGGGCTCTTCATCGGGCGCGTCCTCGGGGGTACCACATCTGAACAGTTCTGGAAGTCGACTGGATGATGAGTACGGAGATGAAGACGAAGACGACGATGACGATCGCAATGGAATTGTCATTGATGGTAATGATGTCGATGATGATGTTGAAGGGCACCAATTCGACATGTCACTAAGCTCAGAGTCGGAAGATGTAAAGTCTTTTGGACGACAAGAGGACGATGAAGATGGATTTTCTGAGCGGGGCGAGGAGGAACCACAAGACTTCAGTCTGTCGAAGCGACAAAACCGACCGTCTACGGATGTAGATGATATTGCAAGCAATAATGGCGATAGCAACGGTGAGGTAACTCGTGACGATGTCAATGCGTTCCTCTCAAGCAACAAACGAAAACGCAAGAGTCTTAATCCCACCAAATGTGCCGTGGTTCCTCCTTCTCGGCTGTCAAACAACGAGGATAATGAGGAGAAAGAGCCTGCAGTACGAACAGAAGAAGAATCTCGTGAAACATCGATTCCCTTGGTGAAAAAAATTAAGATAGAATCAATCGATGATGATCAACCTGTAGCTTTAGTGAGTTCGGGACAAAAACCATTGCCAAGACCAAATTCACCCCTTGAGGAGGTAGCTACAGCGCTCTCTCCTTCACAGCAAAATGGAGATGGCGGTAAAGATGGCAAAGAGTACAGTGATCACGAAATTGAAAAGGACGAATCATTAGTCCATAATCGAAGACCCTCGGGGGACGAAGAAAAAAACGTGCAATCACATGAAACGGTTCGTGTTAAAATGGAGCCGGCGGACGAAGGACAGCAAGACACATCACCTACAGAAGTCACCGATCTGTCGCTAGATCTTTCTAAAAAACAGTCGCGTTCAAGTCCCGACGTTAATGCGAATGAAAAGTTCCAGAGCAAATATTCCATCGACGTTCGGCCCTCGTCCGAGCTGCTTGAAAATCCGTTATCCTTAATTCGTCCGAAACAGGAAGCTACGGAAATGGACCACCAGCGACCAGGTTCAGCAGACAGTAAGAAAAGTACGGGAGAAAACTTTGACTCGGCCAGTACGCTTAGGCGTCTCGAAAATCTTTCTCATGGACCGTTGAATGATATGATGATTCAAAGAGCTGCTGGACTGCTCGGAGGACCTCAGTTTCCTCCGTTGAGTTACTTGATGAACGCGGCACCTCCAAGTCCTGCTAGATCACGCAGTCCCTCACCTGCAGTTGGGCAGGATCAAGATCTAGATGAATCTGATGAGAACGTAGATTACTGCGAGGAAGGAAACTGTTTCAGCGATCCAGATGTTCCATTGGACAAGGACAACCCTAAAAAATGTTCAGCCTGCGGTAAGCTTTTTCAAAACCATTTCGCGGTTAAAACTCACTATCAAAATGTGCATCTTAAATTGCTGCATAAGTGTAACATCGATGGATGCAATGCCGCATTTCCTTCGAAACGCAGTCGTGATAGGCATGCTTCAAACCTAAACCTTCATCGTAAGCTTCTCTCAACAACAGCTGATAGCAACGAAACAGTACTGCCAATGGAAAAGCATCAACAGCAGTTTTCTGGAGCTGGAGTATTCCCAGCATCAACTCTGCCAACTGAGATTTTGGCCCGTCTGTATGCCGATTCGCAAAAATTTCCCATAAACTTGGAGGCAGCATTCAAGAACCATGCCCTCGCTTCTGGTGGAGCGGCGTACTCCGATCATTTTCTTAACGGATCAGCTACACAAAGCAGCTTCCCATCAACCGCAGCCAATCCTTTCTTGTTCCCACCTCTACGAGGACTCGCCGGTTTCCCTGGGTTGTCGCAGTTTTCGCACCTTTTGCCGCACCCGTTGAATGGTATCACTTCCCAGTTATCCGGTGATGGAACGGCTGCATCTGCAGGTAACTGTGGTAGTAGCGGCGGAGGTCGAGTATCAGCATCTAGGTCCGATTCTCCGATATCTGCTTGCTCACCACCGGTTACCAGTAACATTCCATCACCTCTATCACAGCACGACAGGACAACACCGACTTCCGGCAATGGAGGGTCATTTACCAGTTCAACCTCTGAGACACGATCATCCATAGCAGCAAACAACAACCGATGCACACCCGACTCATTTTCGTGATCGACAGGGGAAGAGAAACACCGTTGCCTTCTAAAAACCGAACCATAGGTCTGTTGTCATGTCATTCACAATGATCTCGTTTTATTTTTAAACATTCGACATTTTCGGATAAAATGTGGAGCGAGTTGACTCATAGCTTTTCATCGAAGAGATAGAACTTGTACTTTCTTAGCACGGATCTAAAAACAGACCCATTATTATCTGTAAATTCTTTCCGTAAAGCAGAGAGATGAATACATGGTATAGAGAAGGAGAGTAAAAGATAGAGAGAGAAAAGAGGCATAAATGCTTAAAGTAATGACATAATGAAACTGTTAATTGAATGCGATGCCCACAAAACGACTGTGTAATCTTAATCTCAAGTAAATGAATTTATCAAACAGTTAATCGCCGAATTCTTTGAACGGTCATGATATAAACGGGAGAATGTACCAAAACAATGCGTATCTCGTATCCTAATTTATTATTAAAAACCTTTCATTGATAATCGGGGCTCATAAATAAGCTAAACTTAATTAATGATGCTTACTCTTCGTTGGTACTATAAGTAAAACTTGCTTTAGCTTGGGTTGATGTGGATATGGGTAGCTACAATTAGAAAGTAGGAAATGCATTACCTTTTAACTTGATCGTTGCGTTAGGAAGATCGACACTTAAGATAAGTGCCCAGTGATATAAATTGATATGTATATTTAATAGTCGTAACCGACAGCGGACTCCAATCAGTAAGACACTATAGGGTCATAACACACTTGAAGTAGAACCAATGTTGGAAACCATTAATGGTTGATTGAATAAATAAACTAACCATTTCAATAAATGAAAATTTGATTCGATTTCGAATTTTAGTTAGTACCTTCAAAATAGGCTCACGTTAAATTTCAAAGTGCAGATACTTCAAACAAACGCAAATAATTAAACATTGATTTAAATTGGATCAGGTAAAGTTTAGAATAATCCTTTAATTTTAATTATTAGTTTTTTTTCTTACAAATTAAAATACTATATTACATTTATGCGGTTCCTAATGGTACACAAAATACAAGAAAAGAATACAAACAAGTTGTACATTTTATTAAATAATGAGTCTCATTACAACGATATAGCAATATACGCATACATAAGATGAAGAAATTTGAAGTATGTACCTCTGACTCTGTCTCCAAACTACTCTAGTTTTAGCGTTGAATAATACACAATAAAGACGCAAGAATCATTGTACTTGTCGTAAAATAAGCACATCGCTGTCAGCAACACCAAAATCTTCCATGATTTAAGTTTAGTCCTAGGGGATCATAAGAATGAAACGCGATTATGAGCAATAAGGCAACGTCGCACAAATATCAAAACTAATCTTGAGAGCTTTTCACTTTACCTAGGTATTCACAAAGTTCTCCATCTTACTGGAGGTTATTGATTAAGCGTTCTGCAGGTGGTGATTACAATCACAAATGTCAGCAAACGTTGCGTATGCAGCATAAATCCTATTCATGAATGTGCAATATTTTAAGTCTCTATCTAAGACTGCGCTCAAATTTAGTCGTTGGGATAATAAGGTAGATGTATGAATGGAAACACGGATGAAATTGTTGAATTAGGTTCATTTTCATCGGTCACACGCGGCGGTTGCAAGCGCTGTGTTATGTTGGCCAGGAAACATGGCACAATTTGTCAGGCATAAAACATGTAGTATGTAACGTAATAAACCGAGGGTAAAATTTGTAGACAAAACAAACTGAAAGCATTTTCAAACACGCAACAAAAATTTAATGTCAAGGATTTTTTGTTTCCTAGATAAAAATCAACGAAGGTCTGTTCGAACTGATAAAGTCTATTTGTATATACATAAGAGAAGTAAAACAAAATCTTATCTAACTTAGGTAAATATTATTTTCTACCGAGGAGGGAAACCCAGTTCATTGTACTATCATCACAAAACAAAACTCAAGCATTAAATTGAATCTTCCCACCTTTCGATTGAATGAGGGGAGCAAAGAAAAATGGAAAAATAAAATACATTACATGAATCTAAATTCAATCTTTAATATCTTTTGTATAGTAGTGGAGTATGGGGTATAAATAAATTGAGAAACAATTGGTCCACAACTTTCGCTTATTTTTACTGCAACGTATGTTTTGAAACAAAATAATTGAACATACAAAGAAATACATATTTGTTTGATATAATAGCTTGTAGCTTTGTTTTGATGTTTCCACCACAATGTTTCCTTTACAAATTAATCGTTGCAATATCATTTTCCACATGATCACCTTCATCTCAGATATGAATCCAACGATGGGGGCATGCAACCGGTGGGGTAAATTTACACAGCATTCCAATATCCTGTATTCGATATACCAAGCATTGCATTTAGAAGAACGCATGATGTGTTGGTATCATCCTATACGCGACACCATAGGCTACAGAATAAATAAACAGATCCTCCAGTACCTACCGCAATTTGATTCTCGGCCGGCCCGCAGCTCAAATGAAGGGTGGGCTGGCCGTTGCTAAGCCCCGAAAGTCCCTACAATGGATGTATGCATCAGAATCTCTAATGAAATTGGCACCGCCATCAGTGACCGAGCATGCTGTGGTCATAGGAGAAGTGCAGTGCAGCTACACGGAGAACATATTCATGGCATGTCCACGAAAGCGCTTCCGGTTAAAGGGAACGAACTGGTTTCGAACAAGGGAGTCGATAGGTAAACACTGAATTTGCTGTTACTGCTCCGCTATTATGCGCCACATAGTTTGTGTCAATAACAGGGCTGTCTGGCATGGTTCGCTTTTTGCCCAAGGCAAGGGAATACACTTTTCGGTGGTGTTTGCACATTGCTGCCTTCGAAATCGCGAACAAGCCATATTTGCGATTTGCCATTTGAGCGTTCCATGTTAAAATGACTGAGAGACATTTGTTCTGTATGCGCACTAGAACGGGTTCACACTATAAGGTGTGTAAAGTGATTAATAATATATGAATACATTAGACAGGTGTAGTTATCCGATCTTGAAAAAATACACACTTTTCCAATGGGAATCGTAATATTGAAAGTATCCCAAATTTTTCACATCTCAACTATGTTTCTTCTTCTTCTTGGTTAGTTCAATAACTCTTCGCATGGTCAAAGTTCTACAAAAGCACTAATTTGATTTTGGATTTTTTTCTGTAACCTAGAAAATGGTAGCCATTACTGCATCAGAGGGCGGAGGCAGCAGTCCGAATGGGATTCGATACAACGTCGGTCTATATAACCCAACGCCAACGCCAACGAGCCCTAGTTTAAGTCACCAATATTTTTTTTTAAATCTTATTAACTTGACTTTTGCCATTGTGTAACTAGAGAGTAAGATAATCAATTCTGTGTACTGCCTACCTAGCAACTTCTAGGAGATCGCCATTAAAATAAATGATTACTGGTTTGAGCAGAATTTATTTTATGCTTAAGAAAGAAAAGTCATAGCGTCGAGAAGCAAGGATCATACAGAAAACTTTTTCATTATGTTGGTTAATACTTTCTTATGGATTTAAAGATTAATGCAAAGTCGTGCACCAAAGTCCCCACGGACCGAAAAAATAGTTCTAATTAAATCGGCAACAAACGAACAGGTTTGTTCCAGTGCTGTGTTATCCAAAGCGTTATTTTTTGTATTTTTCTTTCTTTGATAAAATAATATTTTTTATGCTTGCAACATCTTTTTTGTTAATTTTTAAGATCTCATAGTGTCACATCAATTGAGGATTTACATTCCTTTGATATTTTCATATCAAGACACTATTTCTTGGGTTATATAATGTAGCAATCAAAGCAAAACTTTAAATTAAAAATAATCAACATGTGAATCAAAATCAAACCTGTATCGCGTATCTTCTTGAATGGGTGGAGTTTCAGAAGAAGAATGCATTATGGTCCGTGTAGCAGAATTTAAAAGAGACAAAAGCACGTGAGATTGAGAGCGACGGAAAAATCTGCGAAGCGGATAAGGATATTCGTTTTTCGAGAAAAGGAATTCAATCCTATAAGTGGGCGCCGTACGGAAGAACGGGAACATTGTGCTTTTAGCCTTGTCGCACACATGCACGAACACAACGACGGTTGTCATTCTGTGGACCCCGCCTCGCAGAAAATGTTGATGCTGTGGTCAAGACCGGCATTTACTTTTATGCCCTGCTCGTTGAATACGCGCCATATTCCGCGGTTTATCATCATCACGACCACGACATCGGCGATTTGTCGCAAACGTTTGTTGATCAGGAAAAAGGACGGCAGGGCGCTTTTAATGACAACGTCACGAAGCCCCAGTCGGGTGTTTGTTGCTGTTGCGCTTATATACGCATCGAATGGCTGGTAATATTGAGCCGGAGGAAGTGGAAAAAAATCAATCCAAACATGTTTTTTCTTGTTTTTTTTTTTTGTATAGTAATTGTCTTGCTCATAGCCCAGCCGGTGTGCTCAGGGACGCAGAGGCCAAATACGAATGTGGTTTTGAATTAAATTTCAACTATAATATGTTTTCGGTCACGAAGCAAGCATTTGACTTGTTGCTACAGTAGAAAGTCTTTACATATTCATAAAACTCCAGAATGTTACTAAACTTACATTGACATCAATTTGATACTTTCCTTTGAAAAAAGTTATTATAATTCATCTTCTTGACACAAAAATGAATGTGCGTCAATGCCTGCCTAAGTCGCAAACAGTGTGGTTTTCTATTACTGTTGCTGTGTCTCCAAACAAGAAGGTTCGTCCTATGTATGGAATCGTAGTCTCTTATGTACAATAATTACACTGTTACAATAATTATTAATCCGAATTTGAATCATCCAAACTTCTTTGGTGCCATATGAATGATACATTGTTCAAGAGCTTTAATCGTTCACTTAAAAATGCAGTTCGAGAGTAATTCTATTTTAGATTTCGCTCGTCATGGAATGCAAAAGTCTTGAAAAGGTTAGGGATTGTCGACTTCAAACCCATGACACACCATACCGATGATCCAGAATCGCATCATTCGTCATCGTAAAATCATGGTTACGACGTGACCACCTTATAGTTATCCTTCATAAAAGCTTTGCGATTTGTACTATGGTTGTTTTCGCATTTTGATTTCATATTTGTTGTAGTACAAAATTGTAACCGACAGGTTACTAGAACTGTCAGGCCCGTGATTTTGTCGTTTTTGGCCATTTGTTGAAATACATTTTGTAGAAACAGTATCGTGGCCGTTCATCTCCAAATCGTACGGGAGAAGGTGTCCGTCGTGTAGCGATCTGATCCATCAAAAAATCTCATCGATTATTCCGGCAATACCGGCCAGTACCTCTGCCAGGATTTAGATTTTTTTTTGCCAAATCATGCTCGTTCCGTCAACAGCGATAAAGATTGTCATCGTTCGTCATTTGTTATTCTTTCAGCGCCATAAGATGCGGAGCGCGGTCATTCGGAGTGTGGAGGAAGAAGGAGACGTTCTTCGTAATGAAGATGACGGCTACAAAAGCAAACCGAAAGCAATTAGTCATTTGAGTGCCATTTTGGTGATTGATTTCTTTTCAGTTTGAAGGATTGACTGCATTACAGTTTGTTTCTTAACTGGTCGATGGGTTTTAGTGTTATTGAGCTTGCTGTGGAGAATCCAGTCACACTATACAGTAAAGTGCTTTAATTTACGTGATTAATAACGTTTTAACGTCAAAGTTGTAAAATGAGAGGCAAACAGAACGTGACAGTTTAGGGTTTTAAAAAACGAACAAAAACAAACGTTCCTTAAAGTAGATTGATTTTGTATGTTTTACTTGTTGGCTTTCGTCTTCCGATTACTTTTTCGTTTTAAGAAGGAAGTTTTTAGGCAAATTTGTGTATAATTCAACTTTTCAAGACAAGGTTCTTTACCATTCTTAAATAAAGTTTTACAGGTTCTTCAGATATAATAACCTTCGGCAAAACTTTTGTATCTTTTAATTGACACTAGTGAAATTTAATGCGACATTATTTTCAAACGCAATTCTTTTCAATAAAAATTGTTTTTTAAGGTGTATACGTGTAACCTTATTTTGTAATGAAATTTAATTAAAAACTGAAATTAAACACGAGAAGCTACAGATTTCTCTTTACATCTACAACGTTCAAAGAAACGTGCTCATGGAATACATGTATTCATATAAAATATATGTTTTCATCTGAGTTGTGCTATCAAAAGAGCCGGAAAATTTATTTTCCTTTAATAGCCATGCTCAAATTAAAAGACAAAGACGAATATTAAAACAAGCAGCTGCATCGGTAACAACACAGTACGGTTGACGGTACGATCAATATGAAGAAATAAATGCCATGAAAAACCGGAAAGCCTGTTTTTTTGTACGCTGAATGTAATCCTATGTGAGCAGGTGATCAATGTGATCCTTCTTTCGGTCCTATGGCCATAGGGCTTTCGAACGCGTGTCTAAATATACGTTGGGTCTTTGGTCTAACGTTTTTTGGTCCTTAAAATGAAAATGGTTTAAAGCAAAGGCTGTTATTTATGATCACCATCGCACATCCGTTCCGCAAATTTCGTTACGCTTCTGTTCCATACTACATCCATCACTTCACATTTTATCATAGAGAACGGATTACACAGGAAACGGATATGCATGCATGGTGCAACAAACAATTTTAGCAGTCGCAACAAAACGCAAGAATGTGCTTCAAAACACGAAAAAACACTGAACACTGTAGAGTTTTTCAAATGCTATGAAATATGTTGTAAAAAAAACAAAACATAATGCCTGTCTTTATAGGTTTCCAATAAAAAAACTCTGAATATTTTGTGCATGTGGCAAACTAGTTTGACTTCCACGTACACTCGCAAAAATGCATTAGCCGTGATTACCAAATACTGAATAATTAGCTCTAATTACAGCGCAATTTCATGATACAATGTTTGATCCAATAGACAAAACTGTGATTAAAAGGCACGTTTTCTAATGGACTTTGAGAAAAGTTTTACAATGTAAGTACTTGAATGGGCTGTACTGCTTCAGGGGCAAGCTTCTTGTTTGATCGAAGAGACACGGATTGACTTCAAAAGCCATGTTTGCATTACGCACCTTCAATCATGCTGCAAACAGTGGAAACGGAAATGCGTTTTTATGTGCGACTCCGTAGACGGCGGCGTACACATTTCGATATCATTATCGGCTCCAATCTTTACGGTAGTTTTCGGAAAAGTTTTAGAAGTGCTACGTTGCAATAGTGCACCGGTATTGTGGTCGTTTATAATTGGTAAACTTTGGACGGATTGAACTACGCGCACCAGCTAAATACACCATGCACCACACTTTGAGACGCATCCTTCGAATACTGGCAGTACCTCAACGAAACATTTGCTTCATATCCTTACGGTTGTACAATTTAACATTGTTTTGATAATAACAATACTAACTACAGAAAGCCTCCGCTACTTAGACTTCAAAAAGTTGGAAACAATCCATGATGATACCAGTGCGCATAAGCAACATTTTGATGAGACTACGTGACGGAGTAGTGTAATTAAAACTTGTAAAATTATTAAATCCATCATGTTGCAATCTAACATCCTGCATGAGGGAAATTCATGAAATTCCTTCAAACTGTTAAAACAGTAGCATAACTCGTACTAGTGTATCTTTGACTCTAGAAAACCTTTTCAAAACTGTAGCAAATACACTTGCGGTACGTGTTTAGCAGAATTTCTGGATTCAGCTGATACAACCTGGAAGACTGATTGACTGGAACCGTATATTTGTTTGAATTTAGCGCTGTGAGCTCAAACTGATTCAAGAAAAGCACACAGCACACAATCATGGTCTTGAACCAGGAACGCCAATTAATAGTTGTTGCGTCGTACATGTATAGGTAGAGGATTTAGTTTAACACAATCATTAACCATCTATATAATTATCAGTGGACACCGGCCGCCGAGAAACATCACGAGACTCAAGTCGTTTAAAAACGGCAGAACGGTAAGGTCTTCTCTTGTGCATCGATGACTGAGTCAGACGCTGGGAAGCGTTTTCCCACGCATTCAGGCTGAAGATCACTCGAAAAGAGAGCACGAGGATACGCCCAGCTAAAACTCGTTTTGCTAATTCTTGTCCATCGTTAGACGCTGTTCGATTCATCCAAAGTCCTGTTCGTTAACTTGGAGCATTTGTGGTTCATTGATGATGAGAAACCTGGAAGTAGCACTAAAGGTTTTTGTGATTATACTTCAACCCAATCTGCCTAAGAGCCGAGCATCGTTTTTGTTACTTTACGATCACATTTTCGAGTGTTTTTTTAATGTATTCCAAGAAACAGGATTGTGATTGTTTCCTGCAAAAAAAAACATTCAATACAGGCCCAAAGATTACATACATTGTGAGTTTTACTAAGTAGTTTTCACTCGTGCTGAAGTTTATTAAACGCATTGTTAGTGCATTTGGCGTTACATAAAATGCACAAATTGAGGGAGACTTTACTAAAAAGCGTTTATATAATGTGGTATCTGTTTTGAGGAAATTTAATAACAAGTTTTAAATTTATTACAATATAAAATCTGACACGCGGTTCGAGCCTCTATCTGAAATCATCCCTAAAATGGAATATAATTCGAAAAGCTATAAGAATCACGAATTAACATCGCAAGCGCCGACAAAATTGTTCTTTTTGCACGTGAACTAGAGATTTTGTTGTTTGTTTACAATAAACCCTCTTTAAATCATCCTAACCGCTATCAATGGCCTTCAACCAAAGTGTAAGAATGGCCTATCGCGTCACTTCAAATTATAAAACAATACTTTCAATCAACCCTTTCCGGAGCATCACACAGCTACTCTGAAATGAAACTCTTCGCCTCCGTGCCATAATACACCTCAATGTTTCTTCGACCCAGCTATCCATTTGGATTTATGATGTCCTTTTTCTGTTTTATCCTAGTGGGGAAACGAAAAATACACCCGCTCCTGAACCGGCAAATGCTCGTTTATATGCATTTATTCATGCATGGTGAAATCTACCAACAAAGCACACATTGCAGCTCAATGATTGAAATTGAAAAGCTGCGGCGTCTGGTAGGTCAGTCGTCTCATTGATGGCTGTGTCGAGGTTTCGATTTATTGAAGCTGAAGGGACAGAGCTAGAAATTGTTTTCACAAGCAATCAACGTCCACTTCTATTCTACACGAGGGATAGAAACTCATCATTGATGCAAAAAGGGTCCTCGTTCATCTGCACTCACTAGCTAGCTGTACTGTTCTCCATATCATCATCGATATCAATCGCTTGCGTCGATTCATTTGGTGCTTGCCAATACGCATGAAGCAGTGTGAGCAACAATGTGTAGCTGTGTGCGTATCTGTGTGTGTGTGTGTGTGTGTGTGTGTGTGTGTGTGTGTGTGTGTGTTTGTATGCATCCGTTTTATTTGCATAACACGCGACCGGACAACATTTTGCTCTCGTCATCGCCTTCCGCAGCAATTGCAAAAGAAAGAGAACGTAACCATCACCATCAAACCGAAACCTTTCCATTATCAGTGATTAAATGTTGTAATCTGGGGATGATGCCATTGTTTGCCCTTGTGGGTTGATCAATCTTGTATGATAGAACTGGAGAGGAGAGAAGAGGGATACCGACCAAAGAATCAAACCATGAAAGTTCCAGTGATCCATTCCACTTCATTGAATCTGCATTTGATTTGGTTAATGACATACGAGGCAGTAATACGAGCCACCCAACCCTTATTTCATCCCTTGTTTGAAAGCTGGTTAGACATTACAAATTAAATAAAATCCCTAGCATCAACAACCTGTTCCTCTGCCGGAATTCTATCAACACCGATTGAGCCAGGCGTTTGACAAACAGTGACAAATGAAATTAGTGGTTTCTCACATTCCCACAAAGTCCACATAAAATATTCATTCGCTCATATCGACTAAAGGATTTATCTGCTAAGCTTCACATAATCCCCAAACAATGCAGCGCACCGTCGCGGCTCTATTGCGGGGCAAAACCAGCACGGGAGCGATGCAAGCTGATGGATTAAAAACCAGCTGTTTAAAATATGTCGGTGCTGGTGGGCTGAGTTGTGTAACATCCGGAAATGTCCCATAATTTCAACACCCCTCCAATGCGCCAACTTCAATAGCAGCAAAGAGAAGCCGATAAATAGCACCGATAGCACTTCCACCTTCGCTGTGTTCTCGGCGCTTTCTGTGAGCCTTCGTGTAGTCAGTATGTCTCGTGGAGTTTTCAGTGCAGCGGAAGGTGGATAGCGTGAAAATAAGCAATTCATTGCCGTTTGCCGGGTAACTCCTACCATTGTTACCATCATTGTTTGCTGCACATCCTGATGGCTGCAATTTAATACAATTTATTTATTCACAACGCTCTTCGAGGGCGACGCATTTTTGCTGTCCCGTGTTCCTGTGTCCTGAAGTTGTTATTCAATGTGGCTTCAAAGGACTTTTGCCTGTCTTGCGCGGTCGTGCAATGACGCCCGAAAAGGACGTACCATGCACATGGTAAGAGAATGCCTCACACTCAAAGGACTTTGGAGGACGTCCTTTTCGAATCGTTCAATTGAAGGTTTGCGTCATGGCAGACGGAAAGGAAGGCTCCTGTTCATGCCGTGGAGGTCCACGGTCCAGGCCATTGGTTTACCTGTTTTGCTTTAAGCATGGTGTAATGCAAATCTCCTCCTTCACTGGCAATGTTCATACCGACCGTCATGTCCCTCCATTTGGGTACAAAGGAGCAGAGGAAAATTGAGCTGGGGACGGTTTGTTATTTATGCAACATTAATAGTAGGAACAGTTTTGTAAATTCGTCAGGGACACGCCTCTGCACCTCGGCCATATTGCAAGAAGGACAAAAGTGCTTCCCGTAGCACGGTGGACAATTATACTCTTCCTTGTGACGGTTATAAAAAAAACTTGGTTGTAAAAGGCTGTAACGATCAATCACATTGGAAAATTAGAGTACGATTCACAAAACTTTAGCTATAGAAAATATCGTTCACAAAACACTGCACTTTGTAAAACATGAAACGATTCAAAACTACAGTAGTACTTTTCCGCCGTTCTAAACTGGCTCGAATATGGCAAAAATATTGCTCTATAGTATTCGAGGAATGGATAATCAATAAACCATATGAACGAATTAATTTTTTTTCTTTTTTTTAAAACGTTAGTAGGAGTTTAACATAAAGTTTATCCGTTTATCGAAGACTCAATCAGAGAAACAATAAAATGTAAGATATGGTATTTATTTGGAGGTATTTTAATGAGATTTTAATGTTTAGCGGTTAATTATGGCCGTCGTTCAGAAGCTATATGATTTTTATGTTGCCATTTCAAGCGTTCTCTTAGAAATCGTTCACCGACTATTCGTTATGTTTCCCAGTCATTCCAGTGAGCGATCCATTCCTCTGCCAACTCCTGAGAACGGACTCCTACTCCTAATAATCATGCTGTTCATGTTCCGTTTTTTAAACCATACCACTGTCGGTTTGGTTTGGCGTCCTTCTGCAGTTTGGTGGGCTGTTACCACGCTTAATCTTTGTGTTTTGTTCGTTGCCACCTTTCTGTACCTTCGATTCACCATATCTTTCGCAGCTTCCACCGAACACGAGTGGTGACGGAAGCGATGACTTCGATACAAATTTTGTGCTGGATGTTGGGCCGCATGGCGCTTAAGTCGACGGCTCGCTTCGTGACGAAAATGAAAGAAAACGTGAGTGAGACGATCCACCATCGAGCCACCGCCATAATGCGCCAGATAATGATGCGTTCCTTTGTGAGTCAATGTATTTCGGGGCTTTGGCAGACACCTGAACAAAAAAAACGCTGTAATAAATAAAGGTCCCATGGCGTCTGGGTGGATAGGACGGTCGGATTTGGTAGGGGCTCACTCGAACAGACCAAAACAGACATCCAAACGTTACGGTTTCTTTCCTTTGTAACAGTCCCGACAAGAAGAAGCACTTCGAAGGAAGCGCCTTGTAAACGAACAACCAGACGCAACAGTCCCTTTGTGCAGTAATGAGGAGTTATACTTTTTGAATCGGTTGGCTCTCGTACCCTGTCGTTGCTCATACTTTTTAGGGATGCGCAAATTCAAGATCTCGATTGGCTCGGAACTTCTGTAGAACCAGATGCATGTAAAGTAAGATTTATCCAATGTCTGCCATGAGAAAATGTTTACCACTTCGAGATCTTCATTTTGGTCTGCCCAGCCCCTCTCTGCCATATCAAGCTTTCCCTGTTGTGATTCAGCTTGCTTCTCATGTGGTTAAAAAGAAACGATCTGTCCGGCCTAGCCAGCCTCTCTTACAAGTGCGTCTAATGATGACCTACACTCGACAGATGAATTCCTCAAGCAATGAGGAGCCAAAAACTGCCGTTGGTTAATAGATATCACGCCTAATTCACTTATGATCGTGATTCACCTCTGAAAGGCACGATGGAGGAGTGTACAGGCGCCAAATATGAACATCTTCTCGGAGGTGTATTTTTATTTTATTAGCTAATGATTACAATTTAGACTACCGAATTAAGGCAGCTTGAAATACTATTAAATGGTCGGAGTCACTAATGTTAATGATTTGCTTCTGATTCTGTTGCTTTGTGAGAGGGATCTACCTCAATTTAAGTCTACCAAGGATCGATTAGATTGTACAGGTATTGCCATCTTTGAAGTCTTAAATAATTGTTAATCATCGATGTGCGATCACTCTCCAGCAGTTGCAGGAACTTGAAAATTGCTCATAATATTTTCTTCTGGGTCAACCGTTACTTATATCCAAGAGTAAAAGTAAAACAATTGAGACTAAGAAGTGGTATAAATTGTTACGAAACATATAAGTATGATAATACAAAAAAATGCAACCATATAATGAAACATCTGAGTTATATTGAATAACTATGTTTTACTTGTGTCTTTTTTTCATTTGCTGGAGATATGCTTCGGCAGCAACATTTCAATATTTGTTTCTCGTTTGAAACCCTGCCGCGACCGGGAAAGGCGCCAATGTCTCGCGCTACATGTGGTTGATGTAGATCATCCGTTTTCTTCCAATTCGATGGTCATTTTGGGACTGCTGGATTCTTGTTCCTGTCCGAACATTTCTTTTCTGAAACAGTTGCCATCGGTTGCAGACCAATCTTCCCCGTTGAACCCGAGTGCCGTGTTGAGCACCGTCATGTGCCGTGTGCTGATTTAAATCGTTATGTTCACGATATTTACAAGAAATTATTATCCCCTACACATTCCCTCTCAGCCGCTGCCGGTTGCCTTTGTGGCGGACAGCTGCCTGAAGTAGTCTCCAAAACAAGTCACCAGCCCGTAACAAGACTTGCTAATGCAGTAGGATCGACAGAACGAGAGACAGGCAGAACTGAGCACAAGATAAACGAGAGGGCAACAGTTAGCATCCCTTGGTATCCACAATAACAAAATGTTAACAGAACAAAGCGATAATGTTTTGATATTATTTCTCCACTGTTCATCAGCTTATTCCCCTTCAGCGCTATCTCACTTTTGTCATGTTTTCTACCTCATTCACGTATCCGTTTTAGTTTTTAATATTTCCCAAGTGTCCACAAAGATACCGCGCATATTATTGCTGGTAGGACGTAAGTCTTCTGCGCTCATGTTTGACAGCACGGATCGTCGCGCGGCAAGGAGCCCATTTTTTGGCATAATGGCGATGTCCGGTGTCTTCCTATATTTGTTTGCTTTTCCTTTCTCCTTTTGCCACTGTCTCTCCAGATTGTTTATTTCCGCCAGATTTTAATTACTTTTCCCCGCGGTGCCTGAGATTCGATGAATTAGTTTACGATCAACCATCGGTTAGCTTTATACGACACTTATTGGATACAGCATTCATTTTTTGTATGAAAGCAA
Source organism: Anopheles epiroticus (assembly GCA_000349105.1). Taxonomy (NCBI): domain Eukaryota; kingdom Metazoa; phylum Arthropoda; class Insecta; order Diptera; family Culicidae; genus Anopheles; species Anopheles epiroticus. The sequence goes on from KB671743.1 coordinate 233,620, forward strand.
GAAATACGGTAAATTGAAACTTATTTAATTACATGTGTAAGTGGTGAGTATGTAGTTTTTTATGCTGCGTATGCGTTTTATGTAAATTTCAAATAACATATATATTAGGATGGTAAGTGCATTGATATTGCAAAAATCATTAGTTATTAACTGAAAGGGTTGATTTTCACTTCGACAAAAAGTACCTTGTTTTTTTTTTGCCTCTTGGGGGATTAAGTAAATACACATTAGCTTTATCCATACTTTCAAAAGAGGTATGGATGATTGTTAAATTTTTATACTATTTGCATGTTAACGGTGGATGTCATTTAGAAAAGAACAGTTTAAAAAAAACAGCATTCGTACAAAATTTACAATTTTTGTTTTGGAATTACTTTGTTCTTTTCAACTCCGCTATTATAGCACCTGTCCTCCAATCTACTGATGGTCCTCAAACGATTATTACTCATTATAATAATTATATAACTCATTATAAAACATCTTTTGTTAAATCTTTTTTATAGGGCTGGAGAATGTGCTTTAAACTTGTATGTGACTTGCCCAATGCAGAAGTAGTCAATACTGTGTATGAGGTGCTGTGACTTAGTGCCATAGCAGTACTAGCGGCAGTAGCCAAGCGAGATTCAATACAACGACGAACCTTATTCCAGTTTTGGGCCGTTAGCACTTGGACCACCAAACCGGCCCAAAGTTTAGTTTGTTCAGTTTTATTTTTGTTCCGTAGATAAAACCAGACCATATTTCTTATTGTCAAGGTTTGTACACAAAATCTAATCTGAGTCACTAATAGTTACGTACACGTTAGATTCATCTTTGTAACTCTATAAATAATTTTGGGATGAATATTCGCTTCTTTTCTGGTTGAGCAGTATCCTAACTAATGAAAAAAATCAATTACAAAAAAAACCAAACAGTGATTTATGGAAACCAAGCATCCGACCACATAAATTCAATTATTCAATTAACCGTTAATTTATTAAGCGATATGCTGCCGCGGGTCTTGCAATGGCATGCTTTCGTACAACATTCGCCTTTCAAGTTCACAAACATCCGTTTCTTTTGTTCAATGGGATTCCAATATGCAGCAGGATCGTTCAAGAAAACCATCACAGAAACACGCAACACCGTAAGGGAAATGAGTTATCACTTTGATGCGCAATCCAGTTCACTTTCAAGTAAAAGGCAATACAGAGGGCAAAGAGGTGAGTTAGCCGACTCGCTTCACTTTAAATACATCAATTTTGCGCCTCAATAAATCTAATCATTATCACACTTTAGCTTCGATGTAGCCATTTCGAGGTAAAACAAAGCAGTGTTCGTTTGTGTCGATTTCCAAGCCCAAACCACTTGTTTGCAATTCCACTCTTTGCCGGTCAATGCGTAGAAATCCGTTTTTGCTTTTTCTTCCCCCACTTTCCTGCGGCTGTTAAAGGTTTTGCTACATGCCACTAAATCGAAGTACAAGACGATAGAGGTTTCAGAGTCTCCGTTTAGCGCACGGAGTCGAATTGCAGAAAACGAGCGTAAAATAAAACTGCCGCCGTAGGGCAGTGCAATGCGCGAGAAAACAGAGCATAAATGATCCGAGAAAATTCACACTAAATCCACCTAACATACCGGTTTATGGTTTACACAATTTTATGTATTTGTTTTACCACCTATTCACTGCTTGAGACAAGTAAGCACTTAATCCATAGCAAATACTATGACAACCAAACAAAGTATGCTAAAGAGCTCACTTCTACATTTCTACAATTTAATTCACAGAACGTTCCTCATACGCAGCTTCCATAACTCATTGTCTCGTTTGATGTACGCTTATCTTAAAAAATCATATAAATTCATTCAAGCAAGAATGCAAAGGTAGCAATAATCTTAGCACGACCGGTACGCTTTACTATAATGCCATCTTTCACCGAAACTCTTATTCATTCTATACACATCGCCAAGCGGAAATATCGCGCCAATCGTATGTGTGATGCAAAAGCGTCGCACGAACCAAATGGTGTGATTCGATGGTGCAAAAGGTTGCGCCTGGGTTATGCTGCATTGGCACCGGTCTTCGCCACGTTGGGGCACCACAAGCTGTTCCGGTGGTAACCAATTCCCGCCGGAAAACATTCCCCAGCATCGTGCCGTTCGTTCTTTACAACCAGCTGTATAGAATCACAGCGGAGAAAAGGCAACCAGCGACGAAGGGTGTCGCTCATGCAACAGCCCTTCCGTCGTCAATGTTGTCCGGTTTGGAACGTCATTTGTCTTCGGAGCACAAACGCCGCAAACTTCACAGAGTGAGGGGTATTGGTTCGCCTGTGCTGATGTGTGTGTGTATCTGTCGTTAGCTTCTTGTGTCCGTTCCGCGGTTTGCGCGATCATCATCATCATCGCACTCGTGCGCTAAGGAAGAAAATATGCTCCACAATGTTCAGCACTGGTCGGTCATGGTAAATCGATCGAGACGAAGGTGTCTAACTTCCGCACCACCTCATCGCAGTCCCGATGAAGATGAAGCCGCGGAAAACTTGTTAACGTTGTTTGTAAATGTTCAATATTTTATTTTTATTGCACATTTTATCATAGCGAAGACGAATTTTCGCAATTTGAGGTAAATATGTTATAATCGTAAACGTGCAGCATGGCTGTGCTTCCACCGGCACAAAGTTTGACAAATATGCAAAGAATTCAAATGTTATAACTAGATGGTTCCTTGGTTTTGATTCTAGCTACTTCATTTTAGGTAAGATTTGTTTGAAAAGCGCATCTTAGTTGTTACGCAATCATTTGTCAGTATTGATTGTAAAACAATATGCATGCATTGCATATTGCATGACAAAAGATACAAGTTATTTAAAATCGATTATGCTACATCTCGTTTCTGATTATGATTTATTTCAGAATGTTTCAGACATGTCGAAAAGTGAATAGTCGAACTATGTCCTCCATTCCCATAGAACATGCCATTCAAATATACATTTGCCCAACTTCCATTGCTGCCAGTACCAACCCTTCCCAAAACCGGTTCAGTGCGTTAAACCATTCAATGCCATATTGGTAACATGACGTACACAAGAAAAACCTTGACAACCGAGGCGCCTTCTGCGATGAGTTGACAGATTTCGCGCACCCTTCGTAAGAGGAAACCAAAAATGGAACATTTTGAACCTAAGTTATCGTATTAATCACAAAGAACAAAGCATTTCAATCACTCTATTCGCAAGCAGTTTTGCAAAATGTCCAACATCTCACTGACACACACATACACAAACACACACACACACACAGTGCCAGCTTCGCCTTTCAAATGTTTATTGATTGAAAAAAGATCACTTGCAAACAATCTTGCTCACAGCAAGAGATCATTTTTATTATAACCATACGACAACATGTATAACAAAATGTTTTATCCATTATAAAAGGATCTGATGATTTACATTATATTTAAAACTACGCTAAACCAATGCCTAGTCCTTGACCTTATAATACTTTTAATCCGCCTTATAGTCTGGGGATAGTTTGTATTCTTCTCTAAACAAATGGCAAACAAAGCCACGAGCCTTTTATTACACTACCTCTGTGATACCGACTCGAATTGGACAGTCAACCTGTTGCAGCTTCTTAGTTGTACCACACCATACTCGACCGGTACAATGGAACGACCAAACAAATCTTTTGGCAAATTGTTTTCCGTAGTCACAAACAGAAGCTGCCGCCACAGACAATAAGAACATAAAACGACCGCTTCCAATGACGATCATGGCATCCTCCGACATAGCAACGATGGTGCAGCATCAGAAACGATCTTGATTTCGAAAGACACAAATTCGTATTACATTTCCAATCAGCAGCCGAGCTATCGCGTGCCTTTTATAGTGCTTCGTACTTTATTTATCCTTGCTTCCTTTTGTATGGGTTTCATTTTATTTTCTCTTTTATCGGGTTTTCTTGACCCGTTATCGTTTGCAGATTCTAAAAGTGGTACCTAATATTTTAAAAACGATATTCGGATATCCGTCACTACCTACTGATACTGCCACATTGTTCACACATTGTTCCATTTTCTACAAGTTGAAGCCTTTTTATCCCAACAAAACTGTTTTGTGCCACTAGTGATTCCGTGTTGTGTTGCCTGTCTTGTGGGTGGTCTTTAGAAGGGCAGAGAATAAAGACGAATAATTTAAGGAGATGAAAATTACTTAAACTCGATGGACAAACATAGCACACGTCGTGCAAATGGGAGGTAGTTTTACACCTTTTCAAGCATGGGAGAAAACAGTAACAGGTATAACCGCAAGCAAGTTAGGAGGCTTGAGGCTTCACACACCCTTCGCAGCGGCCATTACTCAGCGCTCATTATGATGTTTTTGGTTTATGATTTTCACGACTTTGGCGTCTCGACAATTGGCCTCTACAAACATTACTTTGCGGCTAACCGGACAGAATGATAATCCCACAGCGAACTAAGCTAGGAAGAAAATCTTCACCACAACATCTTTATAACTATGATATGCAATCGTCCCTGGTGTAGAATTATGCTTACGATGAAAACCGAAATAACGTTGAACGTGTTTCATAAATTTTCCTCTCAGTACTTTACTCTGTCAACATCGATACGGTATGTAAAGCAGTATCATGTGTCTGTTTAAAAGCTAGGAAATCATAACTAAATTAAGTTGGACGAACACCTCTATATTAGCATCACAATGATGCATCAAGCCAAACCATTTTCTATAGATTTATCAAAAAGCTGCAATGTGTTGCTGTTTTTAAAGATTTTCTCTCTAGCTTTCTTCAGTGTAGAGTTTTTTTGTGTTCGTTCCGGCGTTGAAGGTTCTTAATAGTTTTCCTCTGCGTAAAAGGAAAAAAATGATGCATAGAGTTATTCCAGCGATTTGATATTATAAATGCCCTGAGAATGTTAATTTAGTTTAACCCTACCCACCCTCCTTCACAGCCTCTATCTAGTGAGTTTCGTGACCCATGTCTCTACAGGCAAACCTGCTGTGGTAAAATCCGCCAAAATCGTACAATCCTACCAATATTTCGTCGCCATGCATCGATTCTGCGGGTCCAGAATCCAGCCACGGGAAATGTAACTTCATTTGTCAAATTGACAACGGGCTCATTTTTCACAGCGGGGATGAAAATCATTGACAGTTCGTAGTATCGTTCAAAACTGACTCAATACACCCGCGGCTTGCCTGTAGTCATACATGCGCAATCTGCCACCTTCTCCATTTCCATTCGTCACCCATGGTGCTCATCACCTCCCGTCATCGTTTCGGGATTCCGTAAAGACACATAAATGCAAGCCAATCCACACGGTTCCATCATTTGGCAGTATTCATCCGTTCGTTCGCACCATACCCACAAGCACAAGCAACTCCAGTTTCTCGCAAACCGCACAGGATAGTCCACGAAGCCCTGGTGGGGGTGCGGGATCACAATACAATAAATTGTGATGTTGATATTGCGCGAAGGTGAACGAGCGGAAACGATCGAAGGACCAAACGACGGTGGATCCTTCCTGAACGTCTGTGCCTCTACCCTGGTTTATATAACCATCCTCAATTCGCAGGCCTCAAACGGTTGACAGCGGTCACTGAGCCCTCCCCTATGCTTGAATTTCTGCATGCAACGCGCCCGCCCTGCGCTTGCTATCTAGTACCATAAACCATCGAGCGAGCCTCAAATCGGAAGGCAGCGTGAAATCGTCTTGGCAGAAAGATAAAACAGACAACGGCAACCCTGGAAAGATTGTCCCTTCCATTTCGATATGGATCCCTTCGATTCACACTTGCCGCCTTGACTCAGAGATACACACAAACACACACGCACGGCGGTATCCATACATAATCGCTCCATAAACCAATATTTCATCGGAAGATATCGAAAGCAGTATAAAATAATCATATTTTATCCAGCGGCGTGTCTCCACATGGAGTGTGTTTTTTATCCACGATTTACCTTCGTGCCTCGCTTTCCCAGTCGCGCGTTATTTTGCGGTTTTATTTTTTGTTGTTTGGAGCCGAAAATTGGACCACTTTGATTCTCACTCTTTGCTTGCCCCTCCGGCAACGATTTAACCCAAACCTTGAAATTGATAACTTTTTTTGCCTCCGCGCTCTGCTGCAACACACCCAAGTTCCTCCCCCGCTCGGGCACTGCTCGCATGCTAACGAACTGTCCCTTACCCCGAGGTGATTCGATTATGTGTATGAAGCGTGGTGCTGCGGATATAAACATCATTTCTCATACTTATGATCGCGTCACGTTCGGAGCCCTTTTGTCCGAGCTGATCTGACATCAAAATATTCATTTAGTTTACAGTTTCACTCCCCGCTGCACGGTATTTTATTCCATGAGCCCTGCCAGCTCGCCGCTCTTCGAAATATCTTCTCCCGTGTCATGATTCCATAAATGACCGCCACCATTCGTGTACGCAAAACGTTTCCCTTTTCAGGATAGATTCCCGAGTCCCGATTTACGTTGTCGTGGTCCGTTGAATTCCATTGTGTCGCATCCAAATCGTACCCTAACCGCCAACCGTCGCTCATAGTCCATGCTTCTGATTGTTTGACATTTCTATTTTTCTTGCGTGGTGTTTTTTTGTTACTTCACTGTCATTGTTGTTGTTGCTGTCGTGGCTGATGTTTTTCTTTGGCATTTTCTTCATGTCACCGAATGCTTGAAGGAGCAATGCGTGTCCAAGGTGCGCTCAAGAAGGTACGGCAAACAAGTGGTCCGTCATAGCCCATGTCGTCAGTGACAAGACAGCTTGCACCTAGTCACGACGCCGCATACGATTCAAGCTTGCCGAGCCAGTCTCGACACTTGAGATACACGCTTGAAGGACGCAGAAAAGGATCTGGGAGACCCAAGGAAAAGGGGATCGAAATATATTTGCCGTATCACTCGATGCTTCATGATGAAGCGCTTTTGTAATTTGTCACAAAGGATCGAAGGAATACACTTGTTCTAAACTCATGTTTTTTCTTGGCAGGTCATTCAGTTTTCGGCTCATTAAAAATAATAAACACTTTAGCACTTGGTCAACTTCATAACATTCTTTCAATGCAGAAATTTAAAAACTTTTATGAATAAATAACAGCTTATCCAACCAAAACTTATTTTTTAGACTTGTCTTTAATTTTGTACTTAGCTTGGGCGATGTTTGAAAGTTTTAAATTCATTTTATTTTGTTTTGTGAGGACACAAGATATGAAGAGCAAATCTTTCCTGCTCACAGGTCACAGATGTTTCTACCATTAATTTATCACGACTATCGGCATGGCCTCATGTTATAGATGTAAACATATATCTTTGTTGATCGTCACCCACCACTAAAAAGAATTACCAGCAATCGATCTTTGAGCACGATCACACCCCATTCATCTTCCATAATTTCTGTTTTAAAAATTTCAAAAATGCCATTATTTATTGCGCTTGACCGTCATGGCTCAATTGCAACGCTTTTTCTTCAAGACCGGCGTTCCTCACCAGTCTTGGGTAGGAAATGGTTGTGTTTCTACAATGTGTTCCTAATGACTCAAACCTTTGAGTAAGTGAGCAGTGAACTGGAAGGACGAATAACACAAAGATAAGTGTATTGGTAGGGTAAATATATTGCTGATGGAAAAAAACTTGTTAAGCTCATCAGCATGCTCATCATCATTGAAACAATTGGAAGAAATAAAATAGTCACAGCGTCACTGTACCAACCATCCATCTCGATACCCACACTGTTTCAATCACTCCGGTTAAACCTAGACGCTGAGACAAACTAGCAGAGATCCAAAAGGCAGCCTAAGGTCCGTGTGTGTCGTTATTAATGTGATCTATAAATACATATATTTTGTCGGCTTCATGACAAAAGAAACAAGAAAATTAATCATATTTTTTCCTCATCTTTGATCCACACACGCAGCCTGTGCCCGACACATTCTACCTGCGCTCAAGCACACGATCGTCACACGGTCCTTGGATCGTTGCCGACTGATCCAGACTGTCCGAATAGTCTGTCCAATCGAGGTACCCACGAAATTGAATTTTCGTTCGCTTGACTGTCCATCCCAGGGGTTCGTCGCTTTGCCTCTTTTTGTGATCCTTCGCTGCGTTTTGTTCATTTTAGTCACAGTTGTCGCAAGCCTAAGAGCCTTATGGCGAGCGCCTGCCTGAGAGTTGCCTTTGTCTGATTTCCCATTCGATTACACGAGCATTGCGGCCCCGAAAGTTGCGGTTGCTGTAAGAGACGAGCGAGCTTTGGCCAGCCGACCTGATCCTGAATTGCTTCGCTCGAAGCCGTTGCTTGTTGTCATCTTTCTCTCGCAACCCCAGCAAAGGAACAATTTTGTTCTGGATTAAGTCACCGGATAAAAATCAGGACACAAAATTGCTTCTATAATTCAGAAAATTGGATCACCCAACCATCAAAGACACATCTGAAAATGTATCAGTAATGGCTTTGGTTATTATTGTCCACTTAAAACAAGCATCTCTTCGGTCGATCGCAATCACGATCACATCTTCACCTCACTGTACCTAATTTGGATTTTGTTTTGTGGTATTTTCGATACTAACCTTCATTTCATGACGCTTGTTTCTCCAAATGAATCTTAAGATGATTGATTTCAAACAAGTTTTACCGACCATGATCAAGCTATATGCACATAGGAAGCTCGGTCGAAATTATCATTGAATTCTTCTTCAATTTTCAGTAATAGGTCAAGGGGCTCATTCCTTCCAAAGAGAACCGTTAAGCGTTAACTAAAAAAGGAAAAGTTGAAAAAAGTGGATAGCACGATTTACAATCTTTTTACCCTTTATGGTCCTTTGTCGATCTAATCAGGTTCAAATTCATCAGTTAAGGGATCCAAGAATGAATTATTGTTTAATTATAGATTGTCAACACGTTTTTCTGTATGCTTTCTTTTCCTTTGATTTTTTTCAATTTGTTTTTTATTATAATTTTAAAGACAAAATCTTCTGTGACATCCGTATTCGAACCAAAAAAAAATATATTTAAAAAAATCGAAGTATATAAAAAGTTTACTATGTACTCAAGTTTACTATGTACACTACAACTAACTGTAAATACATAATAAAAAGTTTACTATGTATTTACAGTTAGTTTACTATGTACTAAAGTGCTACATGAAATACCATTGTTGAAAGTATGCACTGTATCATCTTTTAGTTTTGCTCACAGTATCATCTTTTGCTTGCTTTTTGAGTTTAAGATGCCATATATAATCCAATATTTAAGATTTTTCAAGGTCACTATAGTCACTCGATGTTGTTCAGCTCCCTTTATCGTCTTTTATTGTGGGTAGCGGCGTATTTTTGATTACTTTTAGATCCTCTTCTGATATGCCCAGGGAAGTTGCCTCCTTGCTTCGAGTTTTTCGTTCTGTCACGGTTTTCGCGCATTGGACAGACCGGGAGGTTTAAGATTGCATTTTGATAAAACAGTAACGGATACAACACAGCGAACCAGATCCATGGAAACCAGTACTGCTCTATGTAACCGACATCTGAGTTACCGCAATTCAAAAGAGGAGGAGTCCCTGTGCTTCCCTATCGCTAAAGAGCAGGTTTTGCATCAGAAGCTATGTGAAGGCGATTGCAGGCAGCACCGCAAACGACCCGCATTTGGAAGGGTGTTCTGAAGGCCATCTATCTTTTGTTCAGAACTATTTTTCAGGGTGATGTAAGACACATCCAATGCACCAATTCTCGCCTACAATGTGACCACTGGACGAACAAAGTCGATGCAAATATCGGCAAATTCTGCAAAATAGCAGTAGTATCACCTATCGCTCTTCCAATGTTACACTTTTCTGATTTACAGCAATCCCTTATTTGCCTTATTTACACATGGTAATGTATTGCACAAATTGATTCATAGTGAAAACATTTTCCATGAAATAAATTTTTATGCAAATAATTTAGAAGATGATCATATTATTTCAAATGTCGAAATCACAAAAGTTCCTATGAGAGTAGGTAACGCTGATTTTAATCACCATTGTCGATCCACGATATTGTTTTTAAACATAGAATTATTTAAAGCAAGGTATATTATATATTATGAATAATATATATTATGATGAATTATTTAAATGTATGGGAATAGTTTCATTTTAGAACACAACTTTGATTGCCCAGCTGGATTTCCTATGCATCGCAACTTTAAGCAGCAAATCAAGGCTTTAGATTTAATTCTTCTTATTAATGAAGCACATTTTTTGGAAACGAAATACAAATACCTTGGACTTTTGTACATGATACAAGTAAGCAGAAGGAAAAATTACTCATCCTGCCATGAAACATGGCCAGCCGATAACCTTGAACCTGGGCGACCTGTGCGACAATCTGGGAAACCAAAACAAAATCACCCGTCACCTGAACAATCACCTCCTTCGACAGCACTTGTGGAGAAGCGACGATTCGAACATTGTGTACAACATAACAACAACCATCGCTATGGTATTGCTATTTCACTTGAACCGTCGGAGCGGAGATCAAGAAAACTCATTAATCATTCATTCTTCCAGTAAATACGAAAAGGAAAAAGACATTCGACACAGGTTATCTCCGTCCTCTAGTTTGGACCAGGGTGAGCGGGTCGCCAACATGGAAGGGAAGCTTCGTCATCTCAGTCACTGCTACCCAATTGTATACGTCTCTTATTAAATTATTACATTTTAATGACACGTATCAAACCGCTCGCGCATGATCATCGACGGACCGGGTGAAGGGCAAAGAGCATGACTGAACACGGATGCTGAGAACAAGTTAGTAAAACTGTTGAAAAATAGACGTACCTCATGACATGATCGAACTTATGAAAAGGAGTTTACTATTATACCGCCACCTGTTACAAGATTCAATGGAATGTCTTCGAAACGTATTTTGTGACATTATGGATCCTGATGCACCTATGTCCATTATCTTTTATAGAAAACAATTGCGAATATTGATTCGCAAACTGTGATTCTAGACTTTACGATAGATTTTGAAGGTCTCAATATCGATTACGTTGATTTGTTGATTATATCCCACTTTTTAAACCATGAAATTTTAATCGAATTCAATTAATTGAACACTAGTATGAGAAAAAAGGATTTCACAAGTATCGATTTAATTCTTTTTTTTTTCATTCAACACTAATCGCCATTCTCACTTCACCACTAATCCAGCCAGCTTACTTTCACCCCTTTATCGCACTCGAAGGCCTTGCAGTTGTCAACGTTGCTGTTAAATGACATTTACACCCTCTATTTTGCACTTGTGATAATTTTTTATCGGTAATGTTAACAAACATGGGTAACACGAAAAGTCAAAAGTAATCCAGTTTTACTAAAGTACCCAGTTAATTCTGGGTAAGCCTGATGATGTGCCTCACGATTTGAATAACTTTATAAAGGTCGTTTGTTTTACCATCCGTTAATATCATTCATTGACAATTGTTAAAACAATACTGAACTCTAGATGCACATGTTTAAACTGATTCACGTAATCAATTATTCCATAAGGATTTAAAAAAAACCTTCTAATTGCCAACAAATAAACATAAATGCTCTCGCCATTCTCCTTTGTAAAAATATAAACTCCGCCAATGTCCCCTAGGGCTAATTGGCACTGTGTAGGATTTGCAAATTAGCAAATTTCCTGCAATTTACAAACGCACACGCCGAGTCTATCTAGCCTTTCGTCGACAGAAAATGCTTGACCAGCGCCAGCTACAGACACTTTTTTGTCAGTGATTCTGCCCTCACATTCTTAAAAAGCATTACTCATTCCAGTTTCTCTTTCATCATTGTTCCTTACATTCGGTTTTTATCCTTTCCATGCTTTTGTCCAATTTCTCGCTGGTCTCGTCCCAAAATCCTGTGAAGCGTGTTGGTTATTGAATTGATTTTCTTCATATTCGGCGATATAATTTATGCAAAATATGTTAATGTTTTGGTTACTTGTCGGTGCCGCTTTATCACACTTTTACGTAGCAGCATAGTTTGATCTCGTTTGCAGATTCTTTCTGTAGTTCTTGGCATTAAATTAGTTAATGTTCTTGTTAGGTTCGTAAGTGATGCGCAAGCGTTGCTACTAACCGCTGGCGTTGTGTACATGTACGAGTGTGTGTGTGTACCAGCTTTGTGGTGCGGTTTTCTTATTCATTCACAAGTGAAAAGAGTATGATCAGATGGTGAAGTTCATTCTGCATCCCTACCCGCTTTCTGGCGTGCATGGGTTGTTGATGCATTTAGTTGTTGTCTGTCTTGCAAATAATACGTTCTTTAAAGGCTGTTTAGCTCCGGGGCGTGCCATAAATTGACATGTGATGATTTTATAACTAATTGAAAGTTAATACAATATTACATAAGCACATGAATTGCATGCAGTTGGCCGTTTTTTACTCCAGAAAACGCGGTGCCTGAGTCTACATTTTTTTATCAAAGTGGTTTGGGTAGAAATAAAAATTCGAAAACATTACTTAATCATGGTGGTGCTGTTATTCACACCTTGGGAAATCAATTTGATGAACTGCTGCGGTGCATAAATTGAATGCTAATGAATTTAAATTATGTGTTGCACTTTCGCTCATGCAGATATCACTTAATATCAGTTCGACGATAAAATCGCAGGTACCTTACGATAAAGTAATTCATGGTCGTCTCGTTCCAAGATCGATTGATTAGTTTCAGTAGGCGTTAGATGACTGCCTCATTGAAAATAAATCATTTGGCTCATGCAGTGAATTGAAGTAAGATTCCAGAAAACCTGTTGGTGCCGATTATAATGTGGTCCGTGACAGTTCTGGCAGGGAGCTGCCAAGCCTCGAGCAAACGAAAATAACCTCAGGCAGAAATGAGAATTGGCGAAAAGTCGACAACGGAACTCTGTTGCGCTTCTGAGATGACGATGATGAGAGATGGCGATAAAATGTGCGATGAGTAAGGAATAAATAAAGCATTTATCTCGCTAATTGCTGACATTGTAGAAGATATTCTCACACTTCGTATCTAAAGCTGCAGCTGAGACCTTCGCCGTTGTCACGCTTCGTGATGGTTCCTCTCTATAACCGATTGCAACCGATTAAGATAGTCGCTCGTCCAGGGTACATGGATCAATGGCTGGAGCAGCCAAGAGAGTACCTGATGTATCAGCAATTAAAGTGCTGTTGAACAGAATGGCAACATGATCGAACGAAAAGACGAATAAATCAATAATGTTGCCAATGGAAGACTTAATTTATGCAGTGCAACGTAGGAACACAGCATCAGCTGCATCATGATGCCGCCCAAATGGGAGGAACCCTGAACTGGTCAAGGTTTAAAATGGAATTGAATTGAATTGAAGCGTGGTTTTTGCATCTCAACAAAAGCTAATGCTCGTCTGTCATTACAACTTTAAGATACTTGACGGTGAGCACGCCACGCCAAACCGCGTGAGAAATCGTTGTTCCAAGTTGATGACATTAAGCTATTAGAGTAACGTAAGTAACGTAAGCTATTAGAGTAACGTTTACTGAAGGGTGAACATTAAGAGAAGTATAACACGATAATAGTGTTCGTACAGCATGGTCGCATTTCGCTACCTTTCCAATAAAATTGTCCAAATGTAACATTGGAGAGTACGAGCTTCAAGCTGCATTGCCAAGTATAGCCCCCAGTACTGATATTTTATACGTCTTAGTTAAATTGATTTACAGTAGAATTTTGTTGCAGCCGTAGTTGAGACCCGTGGTCTTTACATGTGTGGTAACGTTTGGAATGAGAAACAGAAGACCGATTCCTGGTAATTCACTTCCCTATCGTTCACTCCAAATGGGCCACAAATCTTCGGTGTCATCTCAACAGTTGATTAGCCGCCTCACAAGTGAATTTAGATTGCACGGTGTGCAGTCTAAACGAAACACGTCACAAGACAGCTGAAATAGAACCTGCTGTAGAGTGTAAGGCGAAGGGTGTAAAGTCAAGGGTAATAAATGGAAAATTTATTTGCATTTCACTACTGACGGTACTGATGATTGGTCCTGCCAGTTTCTGTACCAGTTCTTGGCTGAGAATGCAATGCAGGGGTAAAGCTAATCCACCTTTCAGGTACGTTGAGTGCAGTATGACATTTTGACTTCCACACCGCAACCGTCATCCCCATGGCCGCTTGCAGCTCCATGCGGGATCATTTGCTACGGTAGTCGTGATCGTAAACGTACGTTACCGTAGAAGATGAACCGCTTCACATGGTGTTGTCGGGGTGGAATGCTGGTACGCTCCACCCCAGCGGTAAGAAAACTCTCGATCCACGATGTGATGCTTTCTTTGCGTTGCGTTCTCACGATTCGACACGCGGGAGAGGATCGCTCTGTTCCGTCCTTCCTGATCGGTACGTACGTGTTGCAAGCTGCTTCCTGAGCATGGTTTTGACTCCTGAATAATGATTTCCATATCTCCTCTCCGCCTTCTCTGTTGCGGCTTAACACGCAATATGTGTGCTCTCCAGCAGGATCATCCCTCCCATGTTGAAGGTCGTACCACTCAGTGGAGCTGAAAGCATAGCCGGTGAATGATTCTTAGTCCAAAAAGCTCGCGAATGCAGACATCAAAAGTACCTCCGTATTCGTCATTGGCATCTTCTGCTCATCTGACTACTGCTGGCGAGATTCTATATAATTTCAAGACAGTTTCATGTGCAGTAGAGAATGAAGCGGTATGATTTCACAGACTGAAAGTCAATAATTTGTTGATAATTTTGTTGTTACAAAAACTTCTTATGCACTTCACCAATCTTCTGATTCTTTTGAAATATTAAAAGATTCTATATACACTACGGTGGATGTTTCAATTCGCTATTTTCCGCATACAAACTGACTGAACGGCAAATGTTCACACACAATCATAAACGGTCATGTACGCTTAGATGAGGTATGGTTCCGATTATCGTGCTACGTTAGTGCTGGATCACAGTGGCTTCTACCCAGTGCCGCCCAGTACGGCAGTTTGTGTCCTGTAATGCCAAAAACATCGCTTTGAAGGTCGGCCCCGCGGTCACGATTCTGACATCCTTTACTGATAATTATAATGACAGTTTACGATTTGTGGCGTCTCGATTTTCTGAACATTCTTTTTCTCCGTATTTCACTTTTCTCAACCCTTGACCATCTGTCGTAGGACTTGGAAGCTATGTTATCTTCCAAAATATCCATCCAGACAACTCACGCACGCGTTTGTGGTGTACGGTGGTAAGTTAAATCCAACCCAATATAATTAGTTGGCTGAGATATTGGTGCAAAGCAAAACATTATCGAGGTGCGTTTCCTTGCCAACTTAGTGCGATCGATGAGTGATCGCGCTCATAATGACGCTTGACGCAGCGTGAGAACAAATTTATGGTGCTGGTGATTTTTGACAAATACCCAGATATCCCGGACGAAGCAAATGACAGACTAGACGGACAAAAAAGTGGCCATAAAAATGAACACACCGTTTGCATGTCGTGACGCAGTGGTGGCTTGCGCTTAATTAAAGGCTGTAGAGAGCACGAACGCATGTAATACATTAAGAGTGAAGAAAAGCGATCCATACAGTACCCGATTCTTTTGAAGCATTTATTTTCAAAGATGTTTCAAGTGGCTGATGAGTTTCTATCGATCGTGTAGATAGTAAAAAAAACACATTCACACAAGCGCATATTCTTATGACTACCTAAATTCCAATTTTAGAAGAATTTTGCCTTTTAAAACCGTTTGCAATAATATAAATCTGCACTACTATCTGAGAACATACGTGTACTGAGCTTTTATTTTGGAAGCGTAATAGTGACAATTTGTAACCTAACAAAACCGATTTCGCTAGAAAAGAAACTCAAACCAAACAATCAAAATTGACCCGACTTTTGGTATGGACTAAGCAAGGTGAAAAAAGGACTTTTTTTTAAACCCTTAAAACGTGTCATATTGCACAAAATGCTCCAATATCCTTTTATAGATAAATTCCCATAATCCGTTTCGGAATCAAAATGTTCCACGTGCCGATTTCCAGTTGGTATGATTTTCCAGTTTGTTGTTTTTTTTTCTCTCCTGCCTACCACATGAAGCATGAAGTGCTTTGACGAAGAAACACCATCTGACCTTTTCTCCTTCAACATTCAAAAAGAGAGTTCGATAAACCACGACTTTGCTCTGTCAAGTGCAGCCGAATTCAGAACTAGAAATGGACAAGCAATCACACACGCACATAAACACATGCAATATGGATAAGGAGCGTGGCATTTAGCTCGTGAACGCTCAATGTTTCCTTTCCGAGTGAAACGAAAGGGGTTTTGCTCCTGTCGGATAAATCCCTCTGGAGGGTTGTCCATTTTCCGAATCGAAGATTGATTGGGCCTGAGACGAAGTTTTCCTCCATCACACTCCACAATCTTCTTGAATCGCTGGCAGCATTACCTGTACGGGGTTGTTCGTTGCAAACAGAAATCATCGAAGTGCAAAGACCCGTGAAAAGTCTTCCTTGCGGATTTTTTCGGAGCATTTTGCCATCCGAAGGCCAGCAGCTTAATCGACCGATGCTTGGATATGGTTGAGGGTCGTGACGTTGGGATGGGATTATTTATCATGCTGGACATATGTTTCGGGAAAAAGGGTTTTTCCAGCCGTCCCTCTTCAAGATGGGTTTACACCTTTGCTGAAAGGGACGGTAGCCACTGCGGTTAAATTTAGTACCACTGTTTCCACATGTTCTCCCCTTTCTGCTATCGGGTGGATTGCGGCGCATTAGAGCTGATGAAGGCGCGATTGTCGGTGGATTGTTACTAAAGTCACTTTCCACATACCATTGACCCTTTTTGTATTCTAAATGCCATCTCAAATTTCTCCTTTTCCTGCTTTATTTCCTGAGTTTCTGATCGATGAAAGTAAATAACTGTTAATCGATTCACATGTACACCATACACCATATGCCGCAAGAACTCAATGCAAAACTAATTCATGTTCAATACTTAGCAGCTTCCGATGTTGTGACCCAATGAATGTTGTGGGGAGCAGATCGTGGGTCATCTCTGCCGGTGCTTCGAATCAGTGCGCCAAACGAGCATCAAAATGGAGAATGGAAAATGTTAATCCAATGTAAGAAGCTCCACAGTAACGGTGACTAAAATGCACAATCTGACTGTGGGTCTGGTCACAGCAAGGAACGAGGACGTGATCAGAAACAGTGACACCGTCCCATCCGCTCCCGCGATCATTCAATCATTACAGTAGCGAGTGAACATGGCCGTCATCCTAGAAAAGCGTACAACAATCTGAACCCACGACCACGGACTGGCGACGGATTGATTACGTTCATGTTCCCGCCACGGAATCCAATTATCCTGGGCCGGCGACGCTCGACCAAGCTGATTTGTGGTTGCAAAGGTGTCGCTCTTCTTGCGCGCGATACCAAATTGCGCGCGTCTTGATAAACTTTAATCAACATACCTGCAGTAACCTTTTGACATGGCTGCGTTTTAATGGTAAACAAGTTCGGTTTACTGTTCCTCTCTCTTTCTGATTTCCGTCCCCTATCAAGTCACCTACAATGTTCTTTCAGGGCCAATCTGTCTAATCAGTGAAGTTCCGTACCTCCGACCAGACACCAACTGTCTGGACGTTTCAAAACTTCATATGTTTGCACTGATTTTATATTTCTCGCCTCGCATTCTTCGGGTAACTAAATCGATGAGCACGGACTTACAAGACGAAGAATCGTTTTGTTAATTCTATTAATTGGTTCCTCGGAAAATTGCATACCCCTGAAAACGGAATCTTAACATCAGACTCGACAGCTATTGTGCGTGTGCTAAGACGAAATTAAGACGACCTCACCTTGCTGGTCCACGCCAACTGTTTAAGCATGCTCCGTTTCTTCATCCACCAGAATTGTCTCTGGTGTCGAGCCTTCCCGGAGAAACGAATGAGCTCCGAAAACAACGGGACAGTCTAATGATGATCGCGTCGGTTGGTATCGTCTGCACGTCATATTATTATCATCTTTATACAGATTACTTCTATAATTTATCTCTTAACTCTTCAGCCCAGATGATAGTCTATGATTATCGACAAACTCTTGGGCATAACTCTTTTTGTCCTTGTTTTACTGGGGATATATAAAGATTCTGGTATTAAAGGGACGGTGAAGAGTAGCTATCTTGCTAAGAGCAAGAGTGAAGTTAACGTATTATTACAACAAAACAAAAAACAAAAAACAACTCTCACTTGTTAATTCCAATGAAAACAAAAAACCATCCATAAGCTTTTTTAATCAGCTCTCATGATTCCAAAATATTCTAAAGATTTGCAGGACTTTGTATCTGTGTTAGGATAGAAAAAATGGCATTTCTTCTCCTGGCGTAGAGACAATAAATAACTCTAACACAAGCACTGACCCCAATTACTCAAATCGGGAATTTAAGGGTTGATTTCGCTTGACGTGCCCTTCTTTTCCATCCGAAGACCATCTGAAGACCGACAAGACTGCTGACCACTAGCAAACTCACCTATGGGATGTGGCGGCAACAATCACCCTTAGCAAGAACGGGGAAGAATGCAGAACACTTTCCCTTGCCAATCGCACTGTTAAGTTTCTTGTGTGTTGTTATTCTTAGGAGGGTGAAGGATTCCTTAAGAAAATTAGCTAAAGATTGAATATCAAGTAGCAATAAATCGTTCATGCGTCTTTTTGTACAAAGGTCAAGACAAAAGTTGAGGTGCTAGGATCAATCCCTTTGCTTTATCAACATTTTTTTTAAGGCTAGTCAATTAGGTATTTGAAATGCGGGATGTAATCTGTTCTAGCTGCATCAAACCTTTTTTATGCACAACATCTCTCAACATATAAAATGTTAATAACGAAATAAAAAAACACTAAAAAAAATTGTCTCAAAAAATACGCCAAAAAGATAGCAATTTGGCCTTTGTATTATGAATAGCAAAAATGAGAATATAATAGATTATAATTGAATAGAATAGAATGGAATAGAAAAGATTAAAATAGAATAGCTAACAACTGAAATTAATAGTTGGTCAAGCAGAGAGTTAATTCGACTTTTCCAAATATTAATATTCATGTATGTAAATGTATTTAAGTAGTATGAGATTATTAATATGATTCAAAAACACTTTTGCATACACACTTCGGCTGTCTATATATCAGTAGTTTTACATTGCGACTTTCAAACGGAACCCTTTTACTATAACTTTTCCTGTCGTGTGTAGACTGCATACGCCTCCACCACCAACACATATATGTCCAATAACTTACTTATAAAGAGATTTTAATAATTAAACAACGTTCACAGTATTTTTCAACTATGAATTTTACAGAATACCACAAAGCTACTTCTTGGGTAAGGTGCACTAAGGTGTTTGGCTGTTTTCTTAACTTAAGAGTACCCATAACAGGACAGTCAATACGGCGTATGGGGAACGGTAGCGGTCCGAATGGGATTCGATACGACGTCGGGTCTTTTGACAGGCCTACGCTGTTACCACTGGATCACCGAGCCGGCCCAACCCCTATTTTATGGAAAATGTATTACAGAATTTATAAATCACTTACCCCTAACAGATCCACGCTTGTATTAAAAATACAGTAGAGCGTCGATTATACAGGGTTGCCGGGACCGGACGCATGTCGTACAATCGATTTTCACGGATAATCGTGCCGTGTTAATATAAAAGCTTATACAGTAGAGCGTCGATTA
>KB671743.1:255326-651871 GCA_000349105.1 Anopheles epiroticus
ACAGCTCGAGAAGAAAAATGCCCATTACCATATGGTAGAATCAAGTTAAGATAAGAACCACTCCTTAGTGTTAAGGCTATTAAATCTTTGAATATCTAAACTTATACAAGTAATCAATACGGCCTGGCCTTTACTACAGAATAAAAATAAACAAAAGTTATACAAGTGATTTATGACCCTTAGTTAATAAAAAACATATGTAACCCAATTTATTATTAGCTTATGCTCATAAAATCCACGCTAGGATTACAAATACAGTGGAGCGTCAATTTTCCGGGGCTGTCAGGACCAGAAGCATGCCGGATAATCGTTTCACACGGATAATCGACCCGTGTTAATATTAAAGCTTATATTTCATCAAATCCGACGCAACTGACGGTACCACCTAACCGACGGATTTTGTATGCATGGTAGCATGCAACAACGTAGTTGTACGCAACACACATTTTGCCGTTGTTCATCTGCCGTACACGTCTCAGCGAATTTTCGTACGAAGCAGTAATTTATTGAATTAGAATATTAACTTCATTTTCGACTGTGGATGATGTTATTTAAAAGTTCAAAGTTCAAAATGTGTAAATATGGATTCTTTGAAGATTTGAATTACAGGCCGTCCCTGACTTTTGAAAAGTTTGGAAAGGGAAAAGGGGTTTAGAAAGTTGACTGCTTTATGGGCTAGAATTGTCAATTATCAGGCTTAAAATGTGAGATTTCATTGTTTGGTATCACTCCACCAGCTGCAGTCATATTGCAGATTGTGAGTACAATCAATAGGTTCTACTGGGAATTAGCTAGTGGGATGAAATAAATAATTATCCACCTGAAAATGTTTTTTACAGCCAACATTTATTAGATTCAGGCAATATTGTAAGTTAAATTGGTAAAATTCAAATAAGCAGAAATTCGAGATATGTGATTTCTCGCGGTTCCCGAAAAACGTGTATTTCGGGCATAGCCTGTACTTTCCAAATGTGCCTCTAAACCGGGCCAGATGTATACATGATTCAACCTTCCGCATGAAGGCTAACGTCAAAACGTCAAACTTTTTACCCAAATCTAGCCGTCCACCGATAGATATCAAGCAACAATAACAAAGCCACACGTAAATAATTAAATATACAAGTTAAAACGCAATAATCGTAGTATTCGACGAATGTGCATGAATAAATGTGAGTAAGCTTGAGACAACGTTTTTAAATATACATTACACATCCCGGGACACTCGTATTTTGTACATCTTACAATTGATTTCTGCCTGAATTTAGTTCGGTTGGTTGAACATCCCAGGTAATTTTAGAATTGTCCTGCTAAGGTAAATATTTGCTTAACATACAATCTTTGAAGGAGAAACAGTTATTCATTCCTCAATTCGAATACGCCTTCAAACAGTGTGGAGGTAGCAATGTTTATATCGTCCAAACTGTATTTTAAATGGTCGCAGGACAATTTATACAGGTTGTTGATTTTAAGCCGTTTTGTTGTGGCAGTTGTGGTCGAATCTTCCTACAGGTAAATCTTAATAACCAAGCAAATAAAGATGAGAAGAGAAAATCCTTCTGTTACTGTCTTTCGCACGCAAAATAAGTTTTATTCTTTCCTGTTCTTCTGCCAGTAGTGTTGGCCTGTTTGGGTCATACTAAAAGAGGCCCACAGCTATATATATGTATATATATATATCGCTCGCAGAGCAGAGTCATCAGCTCCTGCGCATAAAATAATCCCTGTTCTTACTGTTTTGTGTTTCATTTGTGTACAGTGTAACAAAGACCAGCAAAGATGGAAGAAGCGGATCGTGGTGCAGCACATGTCGGTGAAGTTGAAAAAACGGTCGGAAAAAGAAAAGACGAGCCTTCGTCTTCGCTTAGTTCGGAAGATTTCGACAACTGGACTCTGCTTGGAAAAGACAACGATCGACTGCAAGAGGAATCAAGTGGAGTGCAAGAAATTAGTAGGGAAGATGTGACGAAAGACAAAGCAAAATGCTTGCCACCCCGGAAGCAGCGTCAAGACAGTCATCGAAGCTCTGAGTGAGTTGTTATACTTTTTATAAGAGGACTATGGTCTGTTATGGGATAAAAATAGCTATAAAGGAAATAACCTACAGGTCGGCAGTTTGGATCGTTTATGAACAGTGCATACATGTATAAGAATTTACTTTTCCTCATTGTTTGATTTATTGTGAAACGTGTTAAAAATATTAATGTTTCCTTCTACAGCCTTCAACTTGATGAATCTTCTGATGGTATCAGTATCATCAGTGAAAGTGAAACCAGCTGCATTGACGAAGATTCCCATGATGATCAAGGCGGAACGGTTCATTTCTCTCGAAAGATCGATTTGAAAGATGCCCACTATGAACCGTTAACCCCACCATACACGCCAGATGAGGTAGAATCAGTTAAGGAAGCGAGCAATGATAAGAAACGACAATTGCAGGTGAAGCATACCGATGAAAATTTGGTGGAACCGGTACGTTCGATAGTAGAGCATTCTGCTCATGCACCAGTTAGCACTGCCAACTGGATCATTTTTAGCTTTACAGCCACTGCTATGGTGGCTGTTATACTCGGCAACTCCATGCGACTCCAGAATCGGGTGGATGAGATTAACTTTGAGCACGAGAAACGCATTTCGGAACTTGAGCTAGAGAACAATATTTTGAAAAACGAGATGAACAAACTGCGCCACCTTTACACGCGCTCTGAGCTAGACGAGCAAGTTCAGCGGGCAGAGTTTGAGTGGAACGATGCAATGAAATTGAAAACGGTTGAAGAAGCGATAAATGAACCTGGTAAATCAATTTTGGAAACTAAAACCGAAGAGGTTGGAGAAAGGGTGGAAAAGTCAATCAGGAAAGTGCCTCCGCAGGATAGTGGCGTGAAAAGGAAAGTGGTATGGTCAGGGGATGAAGAGGAACCGATGTTGATAGTTGACAAAGACTATGTTTTACCTGCATTCTGTTATAACCAGGATCAAGCGGTGCACGACGATCTGTTTTCCGAATATAGCGCAAAGTACTGTGATGTAAAGAAACGTAAGATTGAGGCAAAGCAAAAAAAGGCAGAATACAACCAGAAAATGCAACAAAAGGAGGAGAATTATAATAAATTTATCAATTCAGCTACCATCGATCCATCACAAGAAAAACGCATCGATCCCGAAAAACTAGCATCACCTTTTAATATAGACTATCAGAAAGCATTTGATGCGATCAAGGCAGAGGGCAGCGTTATCGTGGAGGCGTTGGGTAGCATACTAGATTTATCACCTGAACCAGAGGAAAATGTAGCAACGAAAGATCGAATGGACCCTGCTGTGATTACAACCCCGAGTGCGCCGGAAGCACCGGATGTATCCGAAGATCCGTTGTCTTTCGGTCCTAAGGATACTGAAATGATAAAAAAGGAAATACCTGAACACGATCGTAGAAAGGAAGCCAAATCACAGAAATACGATGATAATAACCAAAGACAGCAGTGGCCAGAAGAAAAAAATATGCATATAAAAGGAGATAGATACCGTTCAATGGAACAAAACGAATATAAGAAAAGGAAGGATGGCAGTGACCGTTCGGGACAAAACGGACAACACAAGCATAAACACGGCCATGTATACGGAAGCAATGAGCAGGAAGGGCACGTCAAAGATAAGAGCCATGAGAATAGCTTCAAACAAAAGTATAACGACGATAGTAAACGTAGGAATCGTCACATTCAAAACCATCATCACTATTCGGAATCGCATAAATCAGTAGACGATGATGATGATCATTACAAAAAAAAGTTCAATCACCATGAGGCACATAAAGATCGCCATCATAACGGCCATTCATTTGATGCTAAAGGTGCTAGACAGAGGGAAGGATCGTCTAGTTTTGAAGAGCAGGCTGGCGAAGAATCTTACCTTCTACAGCATAAGCGATCAGAATGGAAGAAAGACAAAAAACACCACGACGATGATTATCACCGTGATAAACATGCGTATAGGCAGCATCCACATCAAAAGAACGGTGACTGGAACGAGAAAAGATACAAGGGCAGAGATGATTACCGCCAGAATGGTGGTAAACAGGGTGACCAGCATTGGCAGGAACGTATGAAACACGGTAGGCAAGAAGCAAGAGATGAGCAAAGGAAGCATATGGACCAGGAAAACAATTGGTATTTGGAGCGAGGAAATCAGCGCGAGGAAGACCGCATCTTCCATCACATCGAAAGTGGGCAGCAATAAGCTTTAACGTTTTAATTTCTTGCGTTTGCAGCTTCATTGTTAAATTAACTCCTTCCTTATTCGTTCGCTGTCTTTGTCCACCTTATGCATTCACACTTTTCTACGCATGTTTTGGAACAATGAGCTTTTATGATTATTTTTTACATTCAGCTTTAAAGATTATCTTCTAACAAGAGTCAATATCTACTCAAGAAATAGTAGTAATAGGGGCGGATGATGCATTTGGAACATTATGAAGAGCCACTGTAAAACAACACATGTGATAAATGAAACTAATAAAAGTGTGTTTTTACTCCAAAGGATAGTGATAACTCGGGTATGATTCAAGTTTACAACGGCAAAATACGACATGCTATGGCCTTTATTCGCATTTCCCAGTGCATCTAGCGTCCCCCTCCAAGGAAGCTCGGCCTCCATCGTTGCACGGCCGGTAGGTTGCGTTGCTTTTCCTCGTGTTCCCTTTCGGCCATTTGTTCCGCAAGCAGCCGCTGGTTTTCGCGGAATTTCATCAGTGGATTTTCGAACGATTTGTAATAAGTCATAACATCGCGCACATCTTCCACCTCGGTCGTGGCAATCGTCACTAACAGAGCCATTAGATCGAAAAGTCCAGCATCATCGTCGTTGCCTGTCCAGCGCGGTATGTTTAGTGTGTTCTCTGGATGCAATTTGGTTGAGTTTGGATCCCAATCCACAACAATTACTTTGCTTAGATCCCGGTTAAGGTTGTCCAGATTTTTCACATGATGACCGTCGACGAAGTGTGTAGCATCTCGCACTAGACGGTACATAATGTAGCCCCGTGGGTCTAGAGCATCCAAAATCGGAAACACAGTCATCCCTTGGTCGGCGGTGAATACCACAATTTCGTAGTTTGCGGCCAACGTCTCTAGAAACTTATCAACGCCCGGGCGCTTTTTGAAACGCCAACCAGTTTGGTAAGTCCAGTCAGGATGCACCAGCACATCTTTCATCTCAAGAACCAACGTATAAGGGGGTTGCACGTAAGGGTATTTGAGCGGATCGGGCAACAGCTTTTCGCGCGATGGTTCTTGGATCATTTTTTGGTAGTAAGTCATCGATTTCCACATTCGACGGAAATATTGCTGAAACGTGGGCAGCTCCATAAATTCGTCCATGATAATGTTTCCTTCTGCATCTCGGTCTGGCGCACCAAACACCCACACCATGTACACGCAGAAAGCAGACACGGAAAACCCGAAAAAGACGAATCCAAACTTCATCCGCTTCCAGGATGATTCTTTCTCCGCCTCCTCCTCCTTACGCTGTTTTTCTTGCTGCTGATCATTTTCCGTCCCTTCAACAGCTGTCTGAGGAAATAGTTTCGAGAGCAATTGGGGTGTAGCAGCACTAGGCTGCTGCTCCGCGCTAGTCCCTTTACCGGCTAAAAAAGAAAGTAAAAATTAGGTTTATTGCACAACTGTCGTGTGGCTGCGAACACGCGGGATCGATACATACACACAGCCGAAAAGAAGCGAAGTTGCCGGCAGTGAAGGGATTTGGTGGAAGTGCAGATCGACCGGGTCCATTTGGATGGGAACAGACTGCCGTTCCAAGCTTGCTGGAATGCCTGTTTTGAGTGACAGTACTGTGTGCGGTTCAGGCGATAGAGGCTTGAAACTGGTATTGATTGGTATTGATAAATTTGTCTGAAACGGAGAAAGTCGCAAAGGTTCCTCGAAACCATTTTTAATGTTTAGTTTAATGACAGTAGAAAAGATTCTGACACATGCAACTTGACAGGCCAAAAGTCGCAGGAGACAGGTTGCATCATGCGCAGGAGACAGGTTGCGGATGTGCGCGCGAAACGCAGACGCATGAGCGATTACCAGGGCCTTCCTATTTTCATTAAAACAAGATACATGCAGCGTTTAAATGACCATAGCACCATCGACATGATCACATTAATCCAATTAAGGTGGAACACTTACTTATTAATATGATTGGCATTGGTTTAAGAACCAGAAACAAAAGTCATATATCATGTTTATATCACGTAACTATAGTGTTCAAATTGTTTCTCGTCTGTTTGGCTGGTTCCATACTTTTAAATATACTTTTAGTCTCATTTGTTTCAAGCAGTAGTATGAATAATTTGATAATTGTATTTTTCAATGATCGGGCAAATTCCCAAAAATATTTTTTTTCTCAACATCAAGTGATTATGTCAACGCCAATCTGTCAAAATACCATGCATTGGACAGCCTTGGCTGATTTGATTGACAGTAGGCTTTGGTCGTGGTTAGGTGGCATACATTAAAAAAGAATAGAATAAAACAATTGTCCATAAACTTCACAAGTTTTGCATTTATCCTGTAATTGAACGTAGTATTAAAAGTTGTGAAACATCATAACAGTGCGTATGCCTTGGAGCCCATTGCATACTCTTGACTAAAGGTGATTTATGCTTATCAACGCTACAAATGCCAGTCAATCGCACTTGTGTTACGGAATTTCCTGTTCTCTGTTGGGTACCTACATCATTTCCAGCACAAGCGCGTTTCTGAAGTGCCTGTTCTGTGACGTTAATTGATCATTGTTAAACTTTCCGAAGTTTGAAGAAATCTATACCAAAAACGTGAAAAAGCCTCAACACAACACGATCTGTTGGTTTTCTATTCAGGAGACCATTGCCTCAAGTTAAGGTGTTTGTAAAACGGTATCATGAAAGGTCATCACTGACACACTTTGTTTATCTCAAAAAAGTAAGTGCGACAGAATTGATACTGTATACTCAAGAACCAACAGGCGAATTAGCGAAAGAGTAAACGTGACAGTGAAATTTGCTTTAATGCTATTTTGGATCAGGCCCTTCCCCTTTTCCGAGCCCCATCACTACATCCCATGACGATTAAAGATTTTGTCTGGAGATAAGTTATCACCAGTGTGGTGGATGTTATCAGTGCACTGCCAAGGAGAAGAAGAGGTGTGCCACTAATGTTAATAAATGAATTCTTAATGTGTGTTTGTTTTTGCTTTGGCCCAAGTTACAGTTTAGTTTTGTTAATTCTCGTGTGTATATGCCGTTGAAAACAACATAGAACACACAGTGCAATAGAAGGTGTTCGTTGTATATTGTGGAATAACTTACCAGCAAGTCAGATCAAATTCAAAATATACACGCTCTAAGGACGCAGAAACTAATCGTGGATAACATTGCTAGAACACCTGCACCAACAGCAACTGGTTACTTGCATTCTGGTGTACCGAGCTTCAGTTCAGCTTTCAAAAATGGCACAAGAAACGGTAAGTTAGTGAAACACACTTGTAGTTAGTCTCAGTTCAAGTTTGATCATGTAGCACTGTTCATTGTTAAGCTTATTGGTGTTTTTTAGATTTGCAGCCTGCGCCTTATCAAAGGAAATAATTGCTATATTGTTGATCCGGCTCGATTTGCATCAAGTTATTATGAACTCTGTACAGTTGCGTACGTTAGTATGAATTTTCGACAAGTTAAGGCTCTAACATTTCAGGTTTTGCAACCAGGTTGGTGACTGAAGACTAAATAGGTAGCACATTGTCCATAGAATTGCAAATCTATACTTACTTTAGACACTGAGTATATTGTGTTATGAATACCATGAAAATCAAAAGCGCAACTTTAAACAAGAATGAAGCACGAGTATTTCTTTGTTTTTATTGCAACTGATAGACTCCATAGAAGACTGATTGTTTCGCGACGTGGTGCGACAACGAACTAGTAAGTCTATATAGAACACGCATGCTTTCGTAGGCAAAGAGCCTAAACTTTACCGTACTGTAAAAAATAATTGATTTTAAGATGGCTAGGCTAGTTGGATGTCATTATTAGCTACTTATAAGTGATAGTTGATTTACATGATTCATCGGACGAGAACTGATGTTTTGACCATGGTCATGGTCATTGAATATCGGTGCAATAAAAACCGAAACACGATCGAAAACAATGAAACCGGCTTAATGAAATCTATTGAGCATTCTATTTTGCTATGATTTTCTATTACGGTGTTTTTATTAACATTTCATGGATAAACGCATCTACGTAGCCGAGTTTTCTAAATTGTAGGAGGGCAAGTCACCCCGGGAACACACGAATTCGGTACACACTCGATCATTGGATCACAGCACGCACGATGGGGATAGTCGCAGACCCATTCGCGAACATTGAAATGCAATCCTGATGGACACTGCATCTCGCACGCCCGACCAGTCTCACACACATAATAACGGGTACAGTCGCTGTGAGGCAGTAGAACTGGCTGGGGTGGATTAAATGCCGGACATTCGGGATTTGCTTCACAGTTTAGTGGACAGGAGTTGCAGTTATCACTAAATTGGTCCAATGATGGCGACGGAATCGGTTTCGACTCTCGCTGCAGGCCAGCAACCACTGCAATCACGGTGAAAAGAATGAATTGTCTCATCGTTGATTCGCACAAGTAGAAATCGTTGGTATATGATGCTTCAACAGGTCGAAAAAGTATCTGTGTTATAAGCTTAACGTGTCAAAGGGAACTGGTTTTATACTAGGTCTAGGTTTCGTGATTGTCAGATTTTCAGACCCAGTGGACTTCAATTTGGCGATTACCTGATAACGTTAGTCCAAGATGCTGATTAGTGTAAATAGTTCCATCCATCAATCATTGTTTTTTGATGACACATTTGAAAAAACCTTTTAACGAGTTACGAGTTTATAACACATTTTGAGTAAACTAGTACGGTACTTTGCGGCTGAATTTTAATACATCTGGTACGGCTTTTGAATTTGCTTGGCTTTTAATTTAATTTTTAATTAAATTTAACAGTTACAATTATTCACTTAACAATTTTTAATTTAATGTAACCGTTTAAATTATTACAAAGCAGAAATGAGTGGTAAACTAAGGGGTGTCTGTATCGTACCCATTACTTTAATGAGTAATTGAAAAGATATAATGTCACAGCATTGCAAGATTCCGATTCTTAAGCTACTTAAAAATTTGAACTTTTACCTTTAGTTGGCGAAAGGGATCACACATTGCCTATAATAGTTTATATGAAAAAGTAATTCTGATTTACAAGCTGCAAGAAGACGGCATAAAGATAAAAGAGGGACAGAACGATGATTGATGAATGTACTTGAAGCATAGACGACAAAATCATATCAGTATTTGCGAATTTGGACACAGACTATGGGTTTATGGATATGAAATATATTTTTTTAAATCGGTCAACAATTGAACAAGACAAATGGCTAAGCTCACACATAACCCGCTATTGGAGATGAGGTTTTTTGTGTCATGGAACAAACAATTTATTAAATTGTTCCGACAAAAAAAAAAACATTCTCGAAATATAACAAACGAATTCTGTTTTGTTAATGTAAAGGTAACGTTAAAAAACGTTTAAGAAACATGAAAAGCATGTAAAAGTCAGGCTTTAAAAGTATAATCATGAGTTGAAAATTATATGTCTGCATCTTTATTGAAGATCATGTAGCATGTAGCAAAGAGCGCATCCTACATCTCCGCGGTTGCTCTCACCATCCTTTCCTCTCGGAGCGTTATTTGAAGTGTTCTCTCTACAAAGAGGCTATATAAAAGTGCTTCTGCTTCTGCTCGCATACGATCGTGTTTCTTGATCGTGAGGCTGGAATTTTCCAGCGATCGTGTGGTTGCTGCGCACACTACAGTGGCCGCTCGTTCGGAGCGATGTTGATTGATGTAGTGGTACTGCAGATGCACTGTATTGAGAGCCAGGGCAAGTTTGAGTTCGGATCAGACCGGATGAAAGAAAGAAAGCCCATTTCTTCCCAGTATATGTTCAGTGGTGCTCGCGTCGCCGTCGTCGTGTCAGTTTCAACCCTTGACCAGTTAGATGCGGCACTGTTTCCGGTACCATCTTTGCTGGGGAATAGAAGCAGTGTGGCAATGTGTTTAATTGCAGATAAAGTTAAAGTTTGACGGTACATGTGCATGGTGTATAGCGAATTGCGACAAGCAGCAAAACTTTGCTGGTAGCAACAACGATCTATCAGTGGGGCAACGGAGGTGCTTTTCGACGAGCATCGTTTCATAAAGAGGCATACTGCCAATGCTGCTGTGCGTGTGCGAGTGTTGGTGTCGCGGTTCATGCTTCATGCGTTTCATGCGATTTTTTCACGGTGGTAGTATTCCGTTATAGAGTCGTTATTAAACCGGCAGGGCGGCTAAGAGCCGCTGACCTCACTGGTGCAATTTACACGAATATCGGAAAGTAAAAGATGCCCTGCAGAGAAATGGAGCAAAATGTGAAAGTGAATCGTCTGCTTTACGTGCTGCAGTGATGTGATACTCGTTCGATACGAGGACAATATGTTCCTTTTATTTGGTTGTTGTCCTAATTCTGCAAAGCAATGGCCAGTTGCTTTTCTGTGTGGAATTAGTAGAGTAATGTTATACTAATCTGTGACAGAAAAATTTACACGACCCCAAACTCAAGTTGTGATAATGAAGAAGAAAAACAAAATTACTATCATGGATCTAATCCTGCTCTGGGCTCTGAAGGTAAAGTTTATTAGGTAGATAGTAACTCGGCTTTTTGCTGAATGAAGTGTTTTCTCCCTTTGGTTTCATTTTTATTGGGAAAATAAAATTGCCGTGCGCATTAAAAGCACACCAAAAAAATTGAACTTTCTCTTGATGTGCTCGGTTCATAGGTTGATGATCAAATTGATTTAAAAGATCGCAGCACTTGAATCAATGCATCAGCTTGCTTTATTGTTTTAAGCCCAACGTGTTCTGAGATTAAAGTCTTTGTAATTTTTAAGATTGATTCGTCCCATTTTTAACATTGACGTTTATTGGTTTAAAATCGATGAAACACTTGCTCATTTTAACTAAAAGTTCCATTTTCAGTAATCAAGCTCTATATCTTTTTCTCCTTCTCTCTCTCTTTCTCTCTCACGACTGTATGATTCTTTATGGCTGCCTTTTCTACAGGAATAACTGAATAAGGAAAAAGGAAACTCATAGGTCCGATACACATATTTTACATTTCAACCTATTTGACCTATTTCCTCCCCGTCGCATATTTAAATGAAGTAGAAAACCCGTATGTGCCCATGACAGCACAGGAACAACTGCCGCAATAGGAGAGAATTAGTTCGCATTGGCACACACGCGCGCCCAATGATCGCAGCACAGCTTCCGAAGAGGAGGGTAGTTTCCACTGCATTTGTAAGCGTACCGTTTCTTTTTGGCCCCGTCTTCAGGCAAGAAACGGATACACCTAACTGCCTTTCTTCCTTATGATGATTATAACGATGGTGGCTACGAGTCGGTTGGTGGCGATAGCTACATACAAAACATTAGCAAACCATCGTAGAACTGGCTTTGCTCGATTGCTCTCCAGCTGAGTGAGGCCAGGGCACAGGAAGACATGCTCGCACTCATTCCACCACTCAGTGCCTATCTCTTTCGATGCATCCTTGTCGTTTTGCGAAAAACTGGTCTCTGACGTACCGGCCGGCATTTATAGTACTTCCCTTGACTTCTTATTTTCCTTTAGGATCAA
Source organism: Anopheles epiroticus (assembly GCA_000349105.1). Classification (NCBI taxonomy): domain Eukaryota; kingdom Metazoa; phylum Arthropoda; class Insecta; order Diptera; family Culicidae; genus Anopheles; species Anopheles epiroticus. The sequence continues at coordinate 267,090 of KB671743.1, forward strand.
ATTTGCTGTATCGTGTTTTTTTTGCGGCTTTCCGCTGATCCGGTAGGCGTAGTAGGTTACATGGCTTGAAGGGTCGCGGAAATCGGTCAACAAACGGGTTTCGTCTAAAGTTGCCCGGTTGAATCGATACGGCAATTGCAAAATCCAATAAAAACTCGCACACATTGCAGCACTGTACATTGATGCTTGACGTAAAAAATACAGCTCAGACAAATAAGCTTAATATATTATTTAGCTAAGCTCAGGAAAAAAAATCACACTAGTTGTATCTCGGACTATAATATTGAACAAACATTGTCTAGAGAAAAATAGTGTAAGACAGGAAGGGATAAAGAAACTGATAGAGAGAAAGAGAGAGAAACAGAGAGAGAGAGAGAGAGAGAGAGAGAGAGATTGATTCCTGCAAGATAAAAAAAAAACTTATGTTAACTTCAGATAATATAAACCGGCTGAGATTATACAACCTGTAAAAAAATTCTTTGTTTGTAAGAAGATCATTAAACTATGGAATGACCTTTTAAAATTATGAATAAGTTGAAAAATCGTAAAACTGTCGATGTCGATCGTTGTCTTGTGGCGATCTTTATTGAACGAACGAGACAAACAGTACAAAAAAAATGCACAAATGTTATTAGGAATGTTTCTTTCACCATTACATTTAGTTTGCGGTGAACAACGTAAATATGTTATTGCTGTTCAATATTTTATTTTGGGTAATGTACCTATTGATCCATCTATATCCGGCTATGTGCAATATTACTGTTCTCCGGACAATGGAATGAAACGTATCTGTATGTCCTATGTAAAGTCGAATTATACGCAAACTTTCTTTTCGTATGATTATAATCATGCTTTGCAGCCAAATCATACAGCCGACAAAAGCTCTCGAAACGGGCGTAAACCATCCTCTCGACGATTGACCCACCAGATGAGCACGTAACTCGCGCTGCTTTCCGAAGACTTTCGCTGTGTGCTGTGTTCCAAATTGAAACCGTTATGCAGCAGCTTCGAGATCGTGATGGTAGTGTTTGTATTTTCATCGTAAATCTACGTTTTTGCCATGTTCTTCATTTCATATCTTTTCGTATTGCTTTTATAGATGTTTCTCAAATCATGTGTTCACTTCCAATAACTATTCCTTCAGGTTTCGTATGTCTCACTCGATGTGAAGTTGTAGTTGTAAGACATCATCTGTCTGAGAGATATATGTACTCATTCAGTAAGAGAAGACAACTCTGTTGGATTATAAAGTAGATTAAAAAGTGGAAATTATTGCTATGATGGTTTCGTAGCATATGTAATGAAAACGGAAGTAACTCGCATTAAACGGAAATACGAACAAAAAGTCAAGCGTGTAAAACAAACATTCAAAATTGTGATCAAATTGCGCTAGTTTCACTTTGGTCGGTCGCCATCGTTTTAGTTGAACATGGATCATACTATATGGAGTCGTTTGGATTGCAAAACTATAGAAATCTTTCCTAGAAAGGATAGAGTTACTAAACTGAGTGCGTCATTTAATAAGTTAAATATGTTCAACGCTGACTTGTTGAAACTTTATGTATGTTTGTTTGTGATACACACTATTAATTACTAATATGCGCTGTTTTTTGCTTAACGTTTATTAAATTTAACATGTAGGCGGTAAAACAGTTCATCGATCGGATCAACAGTTCTAACAACGACCCAAACCGTAAGGCGGTAACGCCGGCGATAGCAACCCGGTTCCTGTTGGCACGAAAATATGACATCACGCGCGCAATGGCACTTTACGAGCAGCATGAACTTATACGGCAACGGGAAGGGTTGTACGGATTTGATCCAGTAACCGAACCGCTTCGAACAGAGCTAGAGACGGGCAAGTTCACGATCCTGGTAAGATATGTTTGACAAAGTTTGCTTGGTTTAATTTTTGAAGGCTTTAGTAGGGATAATAAACATTCTCTCTTTCGTTGATTCACACATTTTTCTTTTTTCTATATTCCTCAAAGCCCGGGCGAGACGCTAGTGGGGCAGCGATTGCTCTGTTTACTGCCAATCTGCATTATCCTATGACCGTCACCCATAAAACCACTCTTCAGGGTGTTGTATATCAGTTGGATGTAGCTTTACAGAGCACTGAGACACAAAAAGCCGGCTTAGTATTCATATACGACATGAGCACTTCGAAGTATTCCAACTTTGACTACGATTTATCTCAGAAGATCCTCACGCTGCTCAAGGTAAGCCAAGAAAAAAAGGAAGTAAGTAAGCGAAATTATTATGCTTACAGTTTAATCCCGTAGTACAGTTGTCAGGTCATGAGACAAACAAACTGCTCATCATATGTACGAGAAGCACTGTAACTATCCCCACTGTGGGTAACATCCAGTTCACGTATAGAGAGCAGCCAACACTCTAACACTCGTCTGGACCCGCATTGACCAGAACCGCCATAGTCTAATAAATTGTTTAAAATTTGTAACATATTTTTTTAGAGAAAAGTATAAGTATAATGAACCACGTCTAGTACCCACATTACATCTGTTCATAAAAAATTATTCATCTATTGTATTAGAATGGCAGGACATGCGGACGCGACTGTAGGGTTGCTGTCGATTGTTTACTCTGTCTTTGACATGTGTAGGAGTACAAACTAAGAGTACTCACGGATCAACCAACGTGTGGTCAATTGGCGTCGTTAGCTTATTGTCGCAACTAAGGAGCGAGCGAAGACTATATTTAGTACGTCATAATTTGGTTGGCATGTCGGTGTGCTCGGTTTTGTGCTCTTGTTTTGTTCAGTTGTATCACTATCGTGAGGGCGATATGTGTATATATATCGTGCTCTCGAAAGGTTCGTAGTATGGTGGCAATATTGAAACGGATTCAATTGAGACGCTTTGGTGGTGGACGAGGGACTTCGCGTTACCTCCATGACACAAATGTGATGTTGCCTCTGTTTGTGTGTTTAGAGAAGTTCTAGTACGTCCGTACCATCATGAACACACGGAGCGGAAGTTCGCTTTTACACTGTCGCCTGCAGCAAAGAAGTAATTTATAAGCGGCGCAAAGCGACAAACGAATCAACAACAGTAAGTGAGGGCGGTGCGCTAAGCACACGGCGCACGTTACGGATTTCCTGGAAGCCGAAAAATTCGCCTGATTGCCTATTCCATCGTCGGGGCAAGCCCATCTTAGGACAGATATCACCTGTTGTTCCGCAGCTGCCCCCATCGAATTCCATTCAAAGCGCGGGGTGGTGATTCAGTCAGTCGCGAGTAATCTAACGAAACGAGACGGCGTGAACTTTACTCGCGCAACTGGTGTTTATTTATTTTCTCACTCGCACCACTACCTGCCGACGCTGAACAGACTTTTTTTTGTTGTATTTCATTGAGTCATCAAGAAACCTAGTGATTTTGTTCGTAATAACAATCGTGGCGACAGCACATGCGCGAACACTCCAAGACGTTAGCATTGCGCGCATATTTCGGTCTGTTCATCGTTCTCATCAGTGTCAATATGTGGCGAATCGTCGTGAACAACAAATTTATTCATTCTATTAACGTGAAGAGTAACAGCAGACAGTGGAATGTGCAAACCTGCGCCGAATATTCGTGCTGCTTCGTACGGTAAATGAAAATGAAATAGCGCACTGTCGATCCTGCTTGGTGACTGTAAATTAAACTCAATTTATGCAAACTGATGTGTGACTGCAAGAAGCATCAATGATTTGCGCTGCAAGCTGGTTATAGTTATAACGTCACAGGCGCTACGTCCCTCAAGGTGTCTCAAACGCATTTATCCCAGTGTCATGAAATTGTGTCCGATCATCGTTTGTAATGTTTAATGTAAGTTTGTAAAAGCAAAGAATGGCATCCGTGGTGAATGAAACAAACGGTCGATTCATATAAATTGCATGCATTGCCTGTTGCCCATTATCTATTGTGCCGCTTCACCATAAGCATGTGCGATCTGCCGTGACCTTCGCGGACGGTGCAAAGGCTCGAGTCAAACTAATATGATTTCGTGGAGTCGCGCATACGCAGCGCGAAACCATTCATAGGGACGGGAGGGGTTAGTTTCATCGCAGAAGATGCATGTAAAATACGTCGTCGTTGGTGTTCGGTCATCGTTGGACAGCTCATATACGTTCTATTGCGTCGAGATTACTTGAGCAGCAGCCCCAAATTCATTTTTGAAATTAAACGACTCTTTCATTGTATGGTGTAATAACGCTCAGCAATACGTAGTGGTGAAGCACTGTTTTAGGTTGAATAGCTCATGTTTAATAGGCAAGATCAGTAGAATTGTTCATACATAGAATTTATATAAATTGAATGTTTCCGCCTCGGTATGTTTTGACCAGCACGTTTTCCTTCCGTAGTGGCATCAGTTCTGCGTGTTTCCTGTTCGCTTAAAGGATGATTTAACGTTATCCTGACAACCAATACCAACGCTACCCGCTGTATGTGTATCTATATTGATGCATGTAAGTATGTGTGTGCGAGGGCATGTTCATATGTTCATGTGTTTCGTTAAAATGCGTATCGTGTGCGTGAGTTCGTTGAAGGCGCACGCGTTTCACGAAGCAAGCACGATGGTTGTTTCGTGAGCAGAAAGGTTCTGTTTGCGTGGACACGCACGCGCATTCGGTCTGTTCACCCCCTTTTTGGACTATTCCGCTACAACACACATCGACAAAATCAGCGCCATATTATGAAGTGACCGCTAATCAGTATGCATCAACTTCGTACGCGAGGCAAACGAACAGCGTTGAATTCGCGGTGCCAAAAATCAAAAACTTTAATATACTGCTGTTAGTAACCAAGCTATTTCCGACACTGCCTCTATGGTTTGTGTACACAGAAAATGATACAAAAGTGACGGAATATATGGTGTGTGCGAGTAGCGAGTATGGTTGTGCAGTGCGAGCATTAGGCATCACGATATTTTCTGACGCTCGTCGTCCTCCCTTCGAATGTGAGGACGTTTGTGTCATGCTGTTGGTATCAGAAGATAGTGTTTGTTTTTAATCGCGTTTTAAATCGCTTTGCGTGCGTTTGCTAGAGAAAGCAAGTTTCCTACTGTGAAAAGAAAATCTGTAAAGTTGGCTCTGCCAAATTTGTGCAACTACGGCGAACTCGCGTAATGCAAGGGTTAAACGTGAAAGGTATGCTGTGCAACATCTAGAAGCTGCATTTCGATCGCATGGCTCCAGCAAATGTGGCCGCTGCGGCAAGTGTGTTATCGATTTTGTGGAAAATCTAATTTCCGTCCATCTCGTGGTATCGTATCAGTACGAGGAAAGCTTATAAACTTTTCCATTGTTTCTGATCGGTTTGTTTGTACAAATTACAATTATTTAAGTGTGCAATCGACCTACGACACAGCAATATGGTCCAGAATATTCATCTTCATATAATAGAGAGGAATATCTGTGATTGAGATTAAAGCCGAAAAAGCAACCATAGAAGGTTAGTATTAATAAAGGGTTTGAAGCGCTCAAATTTCAAGGTGTCTATTTGTGTGCAAGAGTTTGATCATTTTATGTATTGAGCTAGGTGGAATGATTTGCCTACGCAAATTTAATCGATGGTTGTTCATGGATCGATCGACCAATAGTACAGAAATTATATATTATTAAGTTCTCCGAAGTCAGGCGTGACACAAGGCTTAAAAAAAAACCAAGCGTAATTACAAAAATCGTGCTTTCTTTTTATGGAGAATCTGGAATCGGTGATGAAAATATATGGAAAGCAACGCAGAATCAAAAATTATCTTGCAAAGTGCGTTTTACAGAAGAAGCAGAGAAAGAGAGGGAAGTGAGCGATATCTGCAGTTGGATAGGCTTTTAACCAAAAAGTGCAACGCATGTGATCATGAAAGAGAGGAATGTTTTTGTTTAGAATTTTAAAATACAGTAACTCGTGCATTGTTTCAATGGGAACGGCATCAAATTGTTGCCCTTGTTCAAGGACGTGATTTGGCGTTGGATCAGCAATTTTCGTTTGCCTGCGAAGGGCTAAAAATATATAGCCAAGTTTCCGGTAGTTGTCCGACATTTTTAAATGTGCTGCCGTCGGAACAGAAAATCGCATTGGAAATTAAAAGTTACTATCTTTGCCGTCAGGTTGTAAGTGGTTTTTACGACTAAACGTTGAAACACATTTTTTGGTATAGCTTACGCAATCCAAGTTAATTCGAACTTGACCCACTTCATAGTTCACATTACTGGCGAACTGATAGAATTCATCCGTTTGAGCCACTATGATTAAATACCCGTTCTTCCGTTCGAACAGGGAACCGCTGCACTCCTCTATATTCATGTCCTTTGCGTCGTTGCTAGTTGCGTTTGTTTCCCCTAAAAACAGCTTTCCTACCATACAGTTGTGTATGTGTTTGTGTTATAAAAAGAATTATACCCAGCTGCTGTTCCGGTTTGTTTTCCCCTTTACATTGTGCCAATTGTTCCTCTGCATTTGTACGATTCGAAAGGTGGGAAAGATGTGCTTTATTTCGTCAATTTATCATTGTACCAAACATAGTAAAGGAGTGCAATGCATGCGTGCGTTATAATAATTTTGCAGTTTTCTTTAAAATCTTCAATATATTACTTAACACTATCTATATATAGGAAATCATAACTTTTGTTGCTTCGGCATTGTTGTTGTTGTTGGCAGGTTTTAGAGAGGTTTTGGCTTACTTAGAAGTTCTTTCGCCTCTTATTGCTTCGGCATTGTCTTTGAAGTCGAACTTTTTGTATGTATTAGTCGTCTGGCTCGCAAACAAACTGAAATGTTCACATTTGGCTATAACAAGTTATTTGGTAACGTATTTTTCATATCGTTTTATCTTTTTTTTTCAGGGCGGATATCCTGCAAGGCTTAAAAAGGTCCTGATAGTGACAGCGCCACTTTGGTTTAAGGCGCCTTTCAAAATCTTAAGGCTGTTCGTTCGTGAAAAATTGCGCGAACGTGTCTTCACCGTATCAATACCGCAGCTGAGTTTACATGTTCCTAGAGAATCTCTTCCAGTTCGGTTAGGCGGTACTCTAGAAGTTGATCATTCCTCATGGTAAGTAAGATTTATGTAAATTTGGTTTAATAACCTATTTAACAGAACGGAGTTCGCTACTGTTTATGAGATTCGTTTTTGATAGCTCTGTATCCCAAAGCCCTGTTTCCTGGTGTGTATGTTGTGACTATTCTTTCATGATTACACTCGACGTTGATTCATTTTTGATAGTGTTGTGGTATTGCGAATGTTGTCCTTTCATTGTCGGCACTATTTGGTACACTATTGTATTTGTCAGCACTATTTAGTACAACAGTAACGGGTTTTGTCATCGTACCGTTTCGTTGTGTGATTACTTAGTTTGGTGAATTTGCATAAATATACAACTATGCGATTGATATGAAAAATGTTTGGCTAGAAGGAATTGAAAAATTCGATATTTTTGTTCCCTATAAAAATCGGTATCTCCCTCCGCAGGATGCACAAATCATACAATTTCTGGGTGTTGGACTGCGTCATTTATTGTGCATGCCAAGTTTAAGGTAACATGAAATTAACCTTTATATCAACATAAATGCATCCTTTAATTGAGCATCTCATATCACAGACCCATTTTCGTCCACCATAAAAAAAACATGTCATTCTCACCTTACGCTACAGCAAGATGTTCTTAAAACGTTTCGAAATTTTGTTTCTCATCTGTATAATTATTATTCATCGTTTGCAGACTGTAGATGAATATAAAAACGATTGTATTTTTAGTGCAAGAATGGTCGTAACGTCACGAAAATCTTAATTTAAAAGTTTCCTACAAATGCAATTAAAACAGTCATAGTAGGAATAAACCTATAAGTCAGATCTTCGTGCATTATAAATGAATAATGTATTTTACCTATTTCAAAACACGTGTTTTCTACGGTTCATCTATTGTTAGTGACTGACTTGACAGCTCATACGATACATTATGTTTGTTTAGTCTCATGAAAGATTGATGGATCAGATATTAGATATATTTTTATGTATCTGATGGTCTTACGTGTAAGAATTTGTAATGTTTTCGATGTAATTTTAATTCAACTTTCAAATATTGTAAGTTTAACTGTCTTAGGAATTTAGATTAATAGTAAATAAGCATAGTTCATTATGTTTATTGTCTCGAGCTGAATACAAAGAGAATCATGTGTATGTTGCTTTCTTGGTAGTTTGTGATATCAGTACGGCCTGGCCGTTACTACCGAATTAAAAAAAGAAGTTTGTGATGGAATAGGATAATAATTTGTGATATTCAATTAGTGGATCAACTGTTATTTTCTCATGAGTATTCATATTCTTACTGTTTTTAGTTTTCTTTGTTTCATCTGTTATACTTAATGTCTCTTCTTAGCGCATGCCATGTGTAACTATTTGAAAATAAAAACTCCAAATAGATCTACTACATCATGTATCAAACACATATATATCATGCACAGCCATATGAACAATATTGTTAATTGATTAACATATTTTCAGGTTATTACATTGTTACAAATCGATGACGAATCGTGAAGACGAAATCATTGCAACAGCCGGCCAGCAACAGCAGCAGCCACAAGCATCTCAGAACAACTCCGCGGATCTTAATGGAGTGAACGGTGTTAGTACCGTAATGGGAAGTGCAGGCATTGCGGCGTTAGCTGCTGGAACAGTTACACTGGACACTCATCATTCAGTTACCGATGTAAACTCGGAACTAGTGGACGTGGATTTCGTGAGTACTCATAACCACCGAGCGGTGTCTTCTGGCAATAGCGCCGTGGTAGAGGATCACTTAAATGTGGAGGATATTAGCAACATAGCAGCAGTAGGTGCCAATCAACATCTTCCAGCGAATCATGCTGGTCATGTTGGACATCATAATCACCACAGCACCAGTGAACTTTGGACAGAGAACCCGCCAAGTAGCGCTTCTTCAGGCTTTAGCGACGATGACAGTTTGGCCGGTGCAGAAGGCGATCCTAAAACGATCGAGCAGATTGTACAGATGGTTCGAGAAAGGGGAAAAATGGGTTTAATTCGCGAATATACCGAAATCAAAGCCCGCGCTCCAGACGGTACCTTCACGCACGCAAAGTAACTATCAACAACAATATAATTTGTTTTTGGTTTATTCGGAAACGACAATGTTTTTTTCTGTTTTGCTTTAAGGTTAAGAAATAATTTATCAAAGAATCGATACACGGATGTGTTATGTTACGACCACAGCCGCGTAGTACTGTCCCAGGAAGAGGATGATCCCACGACGGATTACATCAATGCGAATTTCGTCGACGGTTACAAGCAGAAGAACGCATACATCTCCACACAGGGTCCACTGCCAAAAACGTCTTATGATTTTTGGCGTATGGTCTGGGAACAGCATTGTTTGTTGATCGTCATGACGACTAGGGTAATGGAACGAGGCCGGGCCAAGTGTGGTCAGTATTGGGAGCCGACCGAGGGTGGTATGCTGGAGTATGGTTCTTTTCGATTGCGAACAATGTCGATAGAAACTAATGAAGATTACACGGTAGTAGAGTTGGAAATAAGAAATATTAAGGTAATATAATTCACAGATTAACGGTAGAATTTGTTATAAAATCTGACGTGTGTACATATTTCATTACAGACTGATGAGGTAAGGTGCGTGTCACATTGGCAGTTCACCAGTTGGCCCGACTACGGAGTGCCGTCGTCGGCGAAAGCTATGCTTAACTTCCTGCAACGTGCCCGCGAAAAGCAGGCTGAGATGGTACGAGCACTAGGTGATCTTTGGGCCGGTCATCCCCGCGGTCCACCGATTATAGTTCATTGCAGCGCCGGTATCGGTCGAACGGGTACGTTCATCACGCTGGACATATGCATATCGCGTCTCGAAGATGTTGGTACGGCCGACATAAAAGGCACGGTAGAAAAAATTCGTTCCCAACGAGCCTACTCAATACAGATGCCGGACCAATACGTGTTTTGTCACCTAGCCCTGATTGAGTATGCCCTTTCGCGGTCTATGCTGCATTCAGTAGACCTTTCGGAGTTTGATGATCGAGACGAAGAATCCGATTAGAACATGGAACCTTAAGTGACAAAACAGCATTAGTGTAATGTGGGCGTGTGTATGTGATTTACGAAGAGGGTTATTGGCCATTATCGGCACCAGAATGGAAATGCCTGAGCAGATGCGTTAGCTATCGTATTTTGTACAGTAGGCACACTGTTATTGATATTATGAACGCCGTTTTGCACTGTTCAACTCTTAAACCGATTAAGAGTTTTTGCGTAATCACACAAAATACCAATCCTCTTCCTAAGAGCAATAGAAAATCTGCTAGTGTACGGTACATGCGCTCACAGTTCTCGTCAAGAATGTGGAGACTTTTACAGCTTAAAAGCAAATTATATTATAATTTGAAACAGCAAGAGTGCGAGGATCCGGTAACACGAATGAATAGAACCTTCCCTGCCTGTCAGTCTGTCAAATACCAGGAGATATTAGATATTAAACTATTAAATACAAGACGCGAAACTGGTAATCAATGAGGGGATGTTGGTGGTAAATCCTATCATTAGCATTTGTTTTGGCTTTTTGTAATGTATTAGCATAAACATATTTTTTTTCCCTATCAGTATGCTATTGATATTCAGAACGTAACAAATGAAACGGCCAAATTCATTTCAAGGGCAAACGTATCGAGTAGCAGGTGTGAATGGATCAAGCAAATGCACGGAACGGAAGCCGTCTATAATGGCTCCTTACAACAAACAGATTTCAATGTTAATCTGATCTTACAGCCGTTGAATGCTAAAGTCTACTGCAATCACTAAGCAGATCCAAAAATTGTATGATATTGTTTTTTTCAAGAATCCGTTGCAAGCGAAAACATTAGAGGACAGAAACAACATAGATGACTAAGCAAATATCCAGTCCAGTGAAACGGTAAGAATCAATTACAAAAGGAAAAAGAGTGAACGATGATATAGAGTGTTGCGATATAACAAGAAATGGAGAAATAGAAAAAAGATATCAAAGTTTATTTTTTCTATTTATTTTATCGTTAGTGAAGAAGATATTTGCGAGTACAGGTAGAGATATTTAAAACCTAGAAGAATAAAACAATAATTTGGAGGTGGCACGTTGGGCGGTAACATGCAAACAAAACAATAACTATACACAACAGCTCCGGATATAAATCCTGACTACACCGAAGCTCTGGTTGGACGAACTTGAATATTAGTATTGTTCGACTTTTAAACGAAAAACCAACTGTCGGCTTATTGCCCATGGTTCGACATCGAGTGAAGGCAGATAATCAAATTGTATTGTCATAAAATTAAGCAAATTTAACTTCTCAAATCATCACCATTCTTTTTAACTTAGTAGAAGCATCGGAGATAGTATTCGACTAGATGCAGATGCTACATAACATGGAAGTTGGCGGCGGTTATCTATTTTCGTTTTTGTAATAAAACCCATATTCGTAAGGTAGCGTTCGAAAAGATGGAACAATTCTGATGGACAGCGCACTGGACCGTAAAAGCCAGTAAATGGTAAATGTGAGAAACGAGCGAAATTTAAAATACAACCAACAATGGTTTACAACTCTTGTCTTTTATTGTGTTTGTCTGGGAAAGAAAAAAGTGTAGCCAGAACGAACCTCATCAATTGCTAACGGATGTTATCAATCGGATGGCATCAAATTGTAATTGGCTAAACTATTCTGAAATTGGTAAAATTTAGGGATAACACTTTTACTTACAAAATTTGCTTCCAGTTTCTTAGAACTATAGGATGCGACAATTTAACGTTCTTTTTGAAAATTGTTGGTAAAGAAGTACATATGATCAAGATAAATTCATATCAGTAATTGTCATGAGTGTTGTCCGCTTGGCACATCATAGTGATTTCTTGGCGAATGGCAGCAACTGTCAAAAGTAGAAGAAAAGAGATGGATGCACAGTAAGCCCTTGAATAAAATATAATTTTCTCGCTCATAGAACTAGAAAAGTTGTGCGGATTTCTGCCCTTCTCGCGAAAAAGAACCAAGTTCTGGCATTTTGGACGGTCGATATCATTCGGTCAAGTAATGCCCTTTATCGGAACGAAGGGGTTTGCTCGTTGATGTGATAATTTCTTTATTCTGTATTTGTTTTGTTTCGCCTGCCTGCACTGGGGGTGCATAAAAGGAAGGGTGTCTGTAAGTTGATAAATTTATCGCAAGGGAAATATGAAAAGTGGCTGAGTTGCTGGATCCCGTCTGTGCAGTGCTCGTACTATTCTGTCGTGCTTCAATAGAACGGCTTTCGCAGATATTCGAGTTGCGGTATTAGCAGACAAATCGAAGGAATGGAAGCGAAAAATGGCAAATCCGGTCCTACAACCACAATCCCTGTCGCGTCGTCTGGTGTTGGGGGAGGCAGTGTTACCGCGACGGTGAAGAATGGGGTGAAGGAAAACCCGAATGGTCCCCGGGTGGTGACCATCTACAAGACAGAAACCGGTTTCGGGTTTAACGTCCGCGGACAAGTCAGCGAGGGTGGGCAGCTACGATCAATCAACGGCGAGCTTTATGCACCACTGCAACACGTCAGTGCTGTTTTGGATAACGGAGCTGCGGAACAAGCTGGCATTAAAAAGGGCGATCGAATCCTGGAAGTGTAAGTTAGACTAAAACTAGTAACTTAGTGTACGCAGTAAGACAGTAAAATATTACTTCGGTCAATATGCTTACTTTGCATGAGCCCGGCCCTCGGCCCAAATGTAAAGGGCTTTGTTGCATTTCACTTTTTAGCACCATTAAGCCCTCCAGATGCTATGTGTTGTGCGTGACATTAATTCTTGAAACACCGTATTCAAATTTGTTTTAAAATCTCTTTATTATTGCACGCTTATTTGATGCGTTGCTTTTAGAATTACATATCATGCAAAATCATGCATGCTTGCATGAATCGGCAGAGTTCCACGGTCGCTAATTGGATTGAAATCAGGATGTGAAAGTCTTTTGTCAAAAGCGGATACGGAACTGTTCGTATACGAGAGCTGTTTTGCACAAATGATTCCAATGGGAATGGAAACCCCCAGTGGTAAATTAACTGCTTGCTTATTTTAGCTTCGGTTGGCTCTTTCCTTTATCTTTTGGAGATGCGTAAACATAAACAGTATGAAACACGAATAAGTACCATATGTTGATCCAAATTAAACATCCTTTCCCTGTTTCTTTGGTTCTTTCCCGTAGGTGTTTTTTTTCCTTTACAAATAGCTTCAATCAAGAAAATAAACATAACCGCGCATACATATAAGAGTACAGTTCGCTTTGTAGAGACATATTACATGTTCATGTGGGTAGGTTACAAAAAATAAAAAAGAAAAACAGAAAAAATCTTACAATTTAAAAAAATCGCTTAGAACGAATTCTTAACCAAATACTGATCGCAAAGGTTGATGTAGAGATAATTTATGAGCAGGTTCGGTTGTGCCTTATCGTTGGTTTCAGGAAATTTCATATGGAGGCAACATACACAAAAACCCGTTCTCGGCATATTGAAAGTAACAATTCATAATAGTATCGTTTGCAATAATGTTACATTAACAGAAGAATAAATGTTCTTGCTTGTAAGTGCGCATGTCGTGCAAAATGAAGTTTCTGTGTGATAGACATGTACACTCTAGCGCCCTCAAAGGTTATCCGGTTGAGATTGACCGGTTCAAAGAAAGTCGCATGAATCGCTTCATATCGCGCGTCAGTTATCCTCCCAGTAGTAATAACAGTCGACCCGTCAAAAAAGTTTAGTTTTGTTCTATTTCATAATACTCAATATCCACGAACACATACGTTTTTTACATCCGTTGCGGTCGACAACGATAGTCATGGTAAAAGCTCTACTGTGAAAGCTTACAGTTCGCTATGTGTTGATAATAGCTCCGTATGTAATTGAGTCCGCAGTACAACGGTCAGTTCTGTTGGCTTTGTCAGCCGCGGGAAAATCGCTACGATCCCTTGTGACTGTGACAGCATCATGTGAATAATGCCCTGCATCTGAACGATTCATTTGTTCATTTGTCCAGCAGGCACATGATTACAATGATTATACGGTAAACAGTGGAGGAACTGGTATCGCGAAGCTTAGCTAGGTGACTTTATCTGCGCACAAAGATCAGTCTCCGAATGCCCTCGCAGGTGGGTGGACATTCGTTAGTTGTTTTCCGCGACCTTGCAATTTTGTGATCAGGTGAAACGACGCAAAATTGTAAAAAATGCAACGCAGCATGTTCTCTTCGTATTGTTCGGAAAATACTGATGATATTTTCATTGGAACACATTTGGCTGACCCGTTCTACGATAGCAGCGACGGAGAGGAAAACAAATCAGATGGTAAAGTTGAAAAAAGTTGCGGAAATCTCATTCCTATTGCCACTATTAGCAGCTTGGTTGCAGAGCGAAGGTTAGTCGATTGATTCCTGATGCATTTAATATCATTGCATTGCTGAAATTCATTGAAACGGCTAAAGTGTGGGAAATTTGTCCAAATAGATTAAGTTTAAACCAACACGATAGATTTGTTTCGAGTGGTAATGAAAATAATTATCATGGTATTGCTTTTGGTCTCTCTTTTTAGCAATCATGTGAACGTGGAAGGTGCTACTCACAAGCAAGTGGTGGATCTCATCAAATCTGGAGGCGATACTCTAACGTTGACCGTCATCTCAGTGACACAGCAAGTAAGTGTGACGAAATGTGTCGCTTGACTTCGCTGGTTCAACCCATTGTTGCTCTTTTTAGGAAGCGGAACGTCTCGAACCGACTGAAGATCCCGGCGGATACTCTTACATCGATTACTCGGAGAAGCGTAGCCTGCCCATTAGTATTCCGGATTATAACATTATTCATCGTGGGAACGAACGATACGTCGTCTTCAACATCCACATGGCAGGACGGCAGCTGTGCTCACGCCGGTATCGCGAATTCTCGAACTTGCATCAACAACTGAAGAAGGAGTTCTCCGGCTTCAGCTTTCCGAAATTGCCCGGCAAGTGGCCGTTCCAGCTGAACGAGCAGCAACTGGATGCTCGCCGGCGTGGATTGGAGCAATACTTGGAAAAGGTCTGCGCAGTGCGAGTGATCGCGGAAAGTGATGCAGTTCAAGAGTTTCTCACTGACACGGTGGATGATCTGGCGGCGTCACCAGTCGACATTAAAATAATGCTGCCGGACCATGCAGTCGTCACGGTGTCGGTGCGCAAGTCAGCGAATGCCCAGCTCGTGTGGGAACAGCTTGTGCAGCGGGCCAATCTTACCTCTTACACTCAGCAATATTTTTACCTGTTCGAAATCGTCGAGTACAACTTCGAACGCAAGTTACAACCTCACGAAATCCCTCATCAGCTGTACGTGCAAAACTACAGTACGGCTTCCAGCACGTGTTTGTGCGTAAGGCGATGGCTGTTCTCTATTGAGCGAGAAATTTCGCTTCCCGCAGGCGAGCAGGCGGCCAAGTTCATTTTCTATCAGGTAATTCAACGTAGGGCTTCCCCTAGCTCTATGCCCATCAAATAATTAGCAATGTGAATGTAAATTCGAGGTTGATGTTGATATTGTTACATTTTCTTATCCACCTACGTCGTTTGCAGGCTGTCGACGAGGTAAACCGCAGCAATATTCGAGCGGATGGACGTTTGTATGAGCTTAAAGCCCTCCAAGATTCGAAAAAAGCTGATGAATATCTGGCACTGGCTCGCACTTTACCCGGCTACGGCGATATTGTTTTTCCCCACTGTGCATGTGACAGTCGTAAGGAAGGACATGTGGTACCGGCAGTAGGCATGAAAAGCTTCCGGTTGCATGCTTGCAGGGAAGATGGTGCACTCGAAGCACAAACCGTGGAGCTGATGTGGGCCACGATTTCACGCTGGGAAAGTGACGAGGAATCAATGGCGTTTTGTTTTCAGTACAGCCGCTCGGACAAACCGCCACGATGGGTCAAGGTTTTTACACCATACGTAAGTCAAAAGAGTTGCTGACGCATTGCAGTGTTAGTCCGCAAAAGTCTGGGTGGGTGTGTGTATTGATTTTACGTTTTTATTTTTTTATTTTCAGCATGCATTCTTAGCCGACTGTTTCGATCGAATAATGGAGGAGCGAGCGTGGGACGATACGGGAGAGTAAAGAAACGAATGAAGGGTAAGCGTTTATGATAATGCATTTCAGTCAGCCAGGATGATAGTAGTTTTATCAGCTGTGAACGATTTGACCTGGATGAACCTGGACACCAAGACGAGTATATGATTTTAACGGATGTAGCATGCATCGACAACACAAATTGTTGCTAATTGTTTAGTCATGGATTCGATGGTGAGCTTGTACTTTCGGAAGGTACAAATGCAATCCGCATCTGTTTTGTTGGACGAAGATCGTAGGATATAACTAACTAGAATCGCTTGGTTTTGTTGTAATATTGTCAACACTGAAACTAGTAAAGAACAAATATTATTTCAATATCTTTTCGAGCATTCAACCGCATGCTCTGCTATGATCTAACTTGTCACTATTATTGTAGTCTGAAAAGGGTATTAACACATTGCGAAGCATGTTAGATGAAATACTTATCTCAAAGTAGTGCATCAAATGGTCTCTCTGTTTCTCACTCTCCTATTCTCTCTGACTGTATTTCGTAAAGATGCATATGTCTTGCTCGATACGATTTGCTTCCTTGCATAATAAATACAATTGTGCTCGTGGCTGTTGACTCGGAGCAAAAATCTCGAAAACTAGTAAATTTTCGACTATAATTTATAGTTTTATTATTTTTTTACGTTCGACTGGTCGATCTGTCTCGTTTTGTAGCTATCATTGAAATATGTTTTCTTTTTGTCTCGAAACTAGCCATACATGTATGTAGTTCCTTACAAAAAGATTCTTTTAAAAATTTGTTTTCTGTGATACGGTCAGAAGTACGACGTTTCGCGTTAACTCAAATGTGCAACGCATATCATCCGGCTTATTGCAACGCTTTGTGTATGGCTTCCAAGGAAGGAAAATAGAGAGTACGCGGCTCGCAACAGTATCAATTTGAAATGCAAGACCTCATATCCCTCTTAACGTTTGGACAGATGGACATAGTGGTTTGAAATGGTTTTAGCTGATAGCAACATTTTATTAACACTTTATGTAAGCTTCCGTAGACAAGAAATCGTACAGTAGCTTTGTTAGCAGTGGTATAGTTCGACAAAAACACATTCCAATTTATGTTTGTTGATTGTTGAAACTGTTGCTTCATTCCACCACGCCATGATGCCTTTACAGCATTACTATTACGCTAGCCTGCATGTTCATAATGGTATGTGTTGGGATCATTGGCTAAAAAGAAATCAGCAGTTCGCAGGAAAGAGCGGATTGGGGATGAAAAAATGAGAAGACGTTGAGAATATGTTCTGCCACTATTGGCGTCTTAATGAATGATTCGTTTGGAATCTTTCCTATGATCTCTTTGCAAAATTGTCACTTTTCTCAATGTTATGCATAGCTCACAGTTGTTAGCAAGAGGGCGTAATAAAAATAAAAACCATGTAGTATTTCGATCTTAGTATTACAAACAAAACAAAAACAAAAGAGAAACAGATTTAATCACGCGATGGGCTGCAATGAAAATTAATGTGTGAAGTAGATGAAGCATGTAAATAGACATTTGAAAAGCACTAAAAACAGTTTGCTATTGTTTATCTAGAATATGTTCTAGATTGTAGGCTGGCCATCACACTCAAGACCGATTTGTGCACAGTGAGTGATGTATGCTTGCGCACCAACACGGACGTAAATAGAAGCGACATAGATTTCACGTAAAACCGATGGTAATATGTAGTTGCCACAGTACGAAAGAACAACATAAAAATACAAATGAAAATCTGCAAAAGTGACGCATAGTTGACAAAGTCAAACCGGTGCGGAGAAATTATTCAACATTAAATAAGATGTATAGATATGCAGCAATACACAAGGGCACTAAGCATTGCAATACTTAGAAAAAGTACATGATAATTTCACGTGGTTTATTTTCAGAGTCAACTGTTCAGACCCTGTCGAATGCATCATATTATGCATATTAACAAGATTATTATTTTACTTTTCCCTTTGTATTTTACTCACCTAACACAGATGCGCCACGGTAGATAAAATAATTTATAGGCAAAATTACTATTAAGAAAAATAAATCCTGATAACCTGATACGATAAATCAACAGTTTAAAGCCCGATACTGATCAGCAACACATAATTATATAAATTCAAAAAGAAACAGACCATAATTTATTATATATGAAAGTGATACTATATAAAGTTTTAAAAATAATACTAACAAAGTGTAAACATTACTGTTGACATTCTGCTCTTTTCCGTTAATATGAGATCCGAAATCATATGAGTAAAGTGGTTTTGAGAGATACAAATGTTTAGGTGCGATAGGAGTACTCTGGTTCTTTAGATGATTGAAGTTTAAATGAAGCCCCATCGACATTTTCGCGTGAATGTTGTACATGTAAGCCTGTTTTCATCGCTCCAATGTCTTTTGCGTTATCGGCAAAGGTAATAGGTTTCAATTGTTTGGTTATGATAAACAATCAATTCACATTATCATCAACAAGATTGCACATTCGTGTGTCTACTGCCGCCGGCATTGAAACGGCTCGTTGCTTGCGTCAGATAGACCGAAGAAATAATGGATCTGTAACTTAATCACGCCAGGTGAGCGAAAGAGAATGTCGTGCGGAGCGGCAACTTACTCGTCGTCTCCGGCTAATATTGTCTGCAAGCAATTCTTAGAAGTAGCGATTCGCTTCACAGACTCCCGGTGCGTTGCGGTTAAATCTCGTGAGAGTTATACTAACAGTTTCAATCCGAAAATCGTAGCGTGGTGTCGAATAATAGAAAACAAAAAGGTTTGTTACAATGGGGTTTCACCTCATGCCCTTTCAAACGAGTCTCTAGTGGAGCTTTAAATATTAACGCTCAGTGCATGAATTTGAGCTGACAGATTAACGGAAAAGTGTGAAATGGAATTTGCACCAGCGGAACTTAGTAGCGGTGTGGCAACAACAGTGTCAGCTGCTCCAGTTTGATAGATATTGTGGTACTGTATTGTGGTGGCTTAATTTATCAGCAGGTACCAATAGAAAATCTCATCCGAACGTATGACTCCATTCGACAAAATCCAATAATCTGCTTAACACAAACTGTTACACCAATATACGTGAAAAGTTCGTAGCTTTTGGAAGCACGGATAAGATTGAATGAGTTAAGGTATTAAGGAGTGTTAAGAAAATTGTCTGTTTTTTGTCACTGTACTACTAAGTGTACTGTTTGTGTTATCTTATCTTTTTGTGCATCCTTTCTTCAATAGATCGATTGAAGATTAGTCGTTCACGATATGGAATTACAGTTCTGTGGGGATGTCATGCTTGGGACGTGGCGTAAACAGCTCATTTTGAACAAACGA
Organism: Anopheles epiroticus; assembly: GCA_000349105.1. Lineage (NCBI taxonomy): Eukaryota > Metazoa > Arthropoda > Insecta > Diptera > Culicidae > Anopheles > Anopheles epiroticus. Next base: position 286,584 of record KB671743.1, read on the forward strand.
ACTCAGCTTGCAGCCCTTCCGATGCAGCAAACCGATTTGTTTAATGTAGCTCGAGGAAATAATTTAAATGACACGATAAACGATCACTGCAGCTCGTATTGGAAGTGTCCCGATTATAAATGACTCCAATGCAAAAATGAAACAAGCATAAAACGTGACTTTTCGATGCGTAGCTTCGTTCCGATTTTGTGGCAGCTATTGATAGTTAACCCTTAATAGTACAGTGCCAACTTACAAGTGTATATTTTTCCCTTTGTAATCTTCCCTAAAAAAGGACGGCAAATAGAGTGTATCTGTGTGAAAGAGTGAAAGAGAGAGAAAAGTAGGCTTAAGTTGGTATCAAATAGATAGTGCAAACAAATCGCGATCATGCACAAAGGTGCTACGACGGGCGGGCAGCATGGAACGGTTCGGCAAGGGCATGGTCAGCCGTCCAAGGCGGGCGTCCCAATCGAGAAAGAGAATATCCCATTCGTCGATTCGGATCACGAAGACGATGGCTTGGAAGGCAATCGTGCGGCAGCAGCGATCAGTAGTAGATCGACAGTTGACCAAGAGAACGATATTATGACGGAAAGCCAGGAGAATCTAGCCCGAGCTTACGTTAACCGTAAAGCAGTTCCCAGTCTTGCTGAGAGACGGATGCAGGAAAAACTAACAGTTTCCATCGAAACTAGTCGTGATGATGGGTAAGTGTGTGGTGCTGTAAATTAAAAACGTTCAAACTAATGTTTTCCACCATCCACACAGCGATTTGATTGAAGAGGCGAAGGATAAAGCCACGGAGTTAAAATTGATCGACGAACGAGCTAGAGGCTTGCGTCGAAATTCAATTTCCTTGCCAAGCCTGAATGCGAATGAGCTAGAAGTGTCGAGATTGTCCCATGAAGGCGAAGATGGTTCAAGAATATCGGTAAGTTTATGAACTTTTGCCCAATGAACTTTTACTCACAAAAGAGGTGAACCTAGACCCGTACGAAGTATTTATTGAACGTATCAAGATTGCTTGAGTTTATTGGACGTTGGAGTGTACTTGCGTGCAATTTGTGAATTGTGAAGCCAGTGCGATAACTTTAGCATAGTTACATAAAAGGGCATGTTGCTCACTTGATCAGAAATGTGGTAGCGATCATGATTTGAAAACTTCCACTGTTTATCCAGCAACGGTAATACGTATTACCTTTTGAAAGGATTTGAAATTAAAGGTAAATGTAGGATGACGATGCCACAAATTGCACCATTACTTCTTAGCTTGGTGATGCTAATTCAACAACAATGGTCGAGTGGTTCCGGTGTTGTTGATTGGAAGTAAAATGTTTTCGTTACTAATTACGATGTACTCCCGATGACAATGCGGAGATGTATTGGAAGCAGTAATGCATGCTAATTGCGCACAATATGACTGAGTGGTATGAGTAGTCAATCTTCTATTTAAATTCAGCTAAATGTGATGCAAACTGTACAAATTGCATTTCACCTTTTTTCACTTTTAGGATATGGACTCTGGGTCAGATTCGCTGTCGGAAGGGCCAACAGTTACTCCAGAAACACCTACCACGCCGGCCAACGTGAAACCAATGTTACAGTTTAATGATGCTAGCAGTAGCGACGAGGACGATAAACCGCGTAGCAAGTGAGTACTGTTGTAAACTGGATTTTTTTTTTTCATAGATAAGGTTCCACTTTTCCACAAATTACCTATAAATCATCGCAGAACGCTTATCGTACCAGAGTCTTGCGATATCATCTCACCCTGCCATAGGATCAATGGTCAAATGTACATCGGGATTGTATAAGTTGTATGTTTTAACTTGAAAATGATGGAAGCGCAAATTCTTTCATACCAAAGATGGTTGTAGGAAAGTATAATTTGTATGATCATTCGTCAAACACCGAGATAATAGAGGGGAAAGCTAAATAATATTTTTAACCATAATCATATGACCGCAAATTCGATGCACATGGTTCATTGTGACCAAGAGGAAACGAAAATAATTGTATTGCAATAAAATAAGATTGCTTGCGCCGTTTAGTTGACGTTAGCAGTAAGTATCTTTAAACACATCAGCTGAGCGTTTGGTGCAACAAGCGAAGGAACTCGTACCGTGACCATGTGTATGAGTGTTGTAGTGGAATTTTCTATAGGTCAGCATCTTACTCGCCACTGCAACTATTCGTTTGCTGGGCTAGGCCTGTTCCTTACTTAGCACAGGAATCGATCAGCCATCCTTTTCACCCAGCTCGCATCTTTGCGAGTTTGGCATAAAAGGTAAACAGCTGGAGGGTAGTTGAAACTGGCGATCGAATGATTAGATGTATTGGCAGTTAGCATTTGCGTGGGACTAGAAGTCCGATTTGTGTGCCCACAAGTGTAAGTGTAAGCAGTTTTGAACAAATATTCTTTTAACATGATCAACCAGTGTTCTGTGCAATGCGATTGTGAAATGGAAGCGTTCGTTCCTGTGGTGGAGCCCAAGTATGCCACCTTTAGCCACTTCGGGCAAGACGGGTAAGGATAGTATAGGGCTAAAGGTGGGATGCGGTGTGCAGAAGTGTGCGATCAACAATTGATTCCAAAATCCAAATGATCATTCAAATGACCCCCGATTGTGTACAGAAAGAAGTGCTCAATAGAACACATACAGTTAGTGACAGACAGTGTTTTAATTATTTTTATAGTGGGACCGCAACATGGTGAAGCTTATCTTGCTAGCCTTAGCCTGTAAAGAAATATTCATTCGCCTGGCATAGCTTGTGCAGCGATCAACTTACAACGTTGCCGATTGATTGCGCGTTTATATTCTATTAGCGGCTATCCTTGGTTCGAGGGTCACTGAGGTTCGCGTCTACGACTTTTTATACACATCCAAACCCCAAAATCGTTGCCAATGCAGAAGCTGCATTTTGTCATACAGCCTTCGTAGTATTCAAATTGTGCAGACGAGCATTCCCTCTACTAACCAATAAGGGCTGTAGAATGGCGACACTGACGTCTCTCAGAATCACTACAACGGCATTCTCTCACCCGTTTGCAATGAACATTATCAAAGCAAACGCAGCCGGTAGAGAGATAGACGACAGCCTTCCGCACATTCAATGACTTTACAGTGGTAGCAATATGTTTAACAGTCTACACGTTTTTGTTCTTGGTTTGTTTCATGTAGAATTTAAAAAAAATATTTTACTGGAAAAATATTGCATATAAAATTTAATATTTTTGATGCAAAACTTTGAATATTAAATTTAAACGATTTTATGTGTCATGATTTCTCTTAGTGATGCAATGAAAATGGTTAAACGTAAAATAGAACATTGATTAACAGAACTGAAAAGCTATACATATTTCATTGGAAAATTAGTTGAAACGTGATATTTTGTACGCTAAACTGTGAATTTTAAATTAAAACAATTTAAAGAGACAATCCTTTTCGTAGTGGTCGAACGAAAATGGTTAAAAGTAATATAGAACCTTGCTCTATGCGTCTCTAACAAAATGCTCGAAAATTTGCTCTCAAATGCGTTTGTTTACTGTCTATTCCGAAACGATGACGATGCTTACGATACAACAACATACACACCAGACAAACAAACAGCTGTTGTGTGTCAAACGGTGCGGCAGTGCGTCTGGAACTACCATTGCCGCATTCAACGAGATAAGGTCCGCCTAGTCGGTCAGTTCAGGGCTGTAACGGTTACGCGTGGTGTCAGATCGTTTAAGTGTAGTATGTGCCCATAGCATTTTACTTCTTTATACTTGTAAGAATTTTCGACATTACCGTTATGTTACCAGTAGCGTAGATATTGTGGCGATTTATGGCGTGAAAGACATTTGCCGGTTCCAATCGAACATATGTAATAATGTGTGATATTATTTTACTTTATTACTCGTTTCATGCCGTTTGAAATGGGACAGAAACCTATTCCGGACCAAACGACGCTCCTCTATTGCGCCACTTCCCGCCTTACGATTAAACGACAAGGAAATGATGTCCAACGACTTCGACACTCACAGCGTCATGAGCAATCAGGCTTCCCTCACTAGTGTAAATTCGTTGGCCAGTTTGCTAAAGGAAAAAATGCAGGTAAGTGCTTACAGTCAGTCATCGGGAATTAAAGAAGCAAAAAGATCACAACTTCACAAGATTTGGGGAATCCCTTTCGGGTGTTACGGGATATTTTGTATAAGTTAAAACCGGTTCAGGCTGTGTCCGCCACGCTTTGCTATGGTGATCTACAGCACAAAGCTAGCGTTAAGTTAAGACTGTATAGTACTTCGATAAAAGACGCTGGTAGTCTGAGTGCGAATGGGGTTAAGTGAGCCAAATTAGAAAATTACTGCGACCGCTGCATGGAGAGCACGGTCGATCCAGTGTGAAGAAATGATAAATGTGACGGATGATGATGCACTGTATTCGTTGACGTTACAATCGTTTTCCGTGTGCTAGAGAAATTCAAAGTTCAGCATAAAATTGATATGCAGCGATAAGAAAGTGAATACAATGTTTTTGCACATTAATGAGTTGAAGGCCGTTGAATCACAGTCGTTCAAGTTGAGCCGTTCACAAACAATCAGCTGGTAGTCGGAAAGTGAGTTTGTTTAGCTAAAAGAATTTCATAATATCGCGAGCATTTACCGTGGCAGTGATTGATACAAATCGGACGAGTAATCTGATCGACTGGTTTTTGCATAATGAGATATTCAATGGATATAAAAACCACAAATACACGAACATGAACGTTGTTTCATGTAAGACGAGATCGTTTAAACTTCAATGTCAACTGCTATCAGCTGTTACGGACATGAAAATCGATATAAAAGTGAGCAAAGAGCTTATTGTGATGATATTTGATAAACATGAAAAGTTTAAAGATTAATACACACACACGCGAATTTATTGTTTTAAATTAATGTAAAGCGAGAAAAGCGATATCGAAACCAGCCATTTTTGGGAAAAGCAACGTGAGCAGGCTTACTTTCCGAGATTCAGTTGACGCTCAACGTCTTTGATGAATCGCTCCGGGACCTGACTTTCTTTCATCATTTTTATTTTGTTGGCAATGATGGTTTTGATATTCCTGAAAGCAGATAATACAACGATACAAAGTGGTGTATGGCATTTACAAAAATGTTTTGTTTATATACATACTTATCACGTTTCTTCTCCGCTTCCAGTAAAGCTTGTTGCTCGTTCTTGGCAATACGTTCCTTTTCGCGACGCTCGTGTTCCTTGAGGTTCATCTGTTGAATGATCTCCTCACGATATCGTTCACGCAGCTTAAGCTGCTTGCGTTTTTGCTCCATCTCTTTGGCTTCTTCAACTTTAAGTTTTTCAATCGCTTTTTTATGCTCCTGCTCATCACGGGCTAGTTGCATGGCACGTTCGGTTTTCTAAAAGTGAATTGTCAAAAGGCATGACTGAGTGCTGAGATGCATGGACGCTAACGCCCCCGACACTTACCACGGCTTCCAGTTGGGCGGCTCGTGCCACAGCTAACTGTTGCTCGAGCTCCTTCTTTTTAATTGCAGCCTCTTTCTCCCGGCGTCGAAATTCTCGCTCGATATGTTCTTGGCCCCGTCGCAGGTCCATATCATTTTTCTCGGACTTGGTGTCAAGTAGCTTTTGCTGTATCTTAAGCATTCTGTCGTGTTCCTTTTCCCGCACCTCGGCGGCAATTTTGCGTTCAAATTCAAGCTTCTTCTGTCGTTCCATCCGTTGGCGCATGTACTCTTGAATTTTTAGCTCGGCTATACGCTGTTCCTCAAACTCGACCTGCTTGTAATGTGCGGACAGCTCGTACGCCTTCTTTAATCCGTCACGAACCTGATTAATACGATCATGGCGTTCCTTTTCCTTCCGTTTTTCCTCCTCCGCAATTGCCATTTGAGCTTGTTTCAAAACACGTGCTTCCTCCTCGATCCGCTCCGCCTCCTTGAGACGCATCTTTTCCCGCTCCAGCAGCTGATTGCGTATTTCCTCCGAATGTTGCGTGGTGAGCACTTTGTTGACTTCTCTTTTCTTCTCCTCTTCCTTGAGAGCCTTTTCATTCTCTTGTAGCATCATTTTCTCGAGCCGCAGCTCTTCCGTTCGCAGCTCACGTTCTATTTCCTGCTTCTCCGCTATCTGTGCATCCCGTATGATGTGACATTTGGCGGCCAGGATGATGCGGTTGGCCCGTTTAACCTCTTCCTCCTGCTCCTGTTTGGCAAGAAATGCGCGATCGATGATTTTTCTCGGGCTTGTATCGGAGTCCCGATCGCCGTCCCCATCCTCAAGAATGTTGCCCACTTTTCCACCCTTTTGCTGACGTTCGCGATCGATTTCTTGCAGTCGCTTTTTACGTCTTTCCGATTCCTCCAGCATATTTTTTTTCTCCACCTCATTTGCTTTGAACTGAGCTAGCCGATCCTCAAGCGTCTTCAGCTTAGCCTTGTCCTGCATACGTTCGTAGGCCTCTTTGGACCAGAACGAGGGATACACTGAAGATTCCTTACTAGGGATGAGTAAATTTCGAACATTGTCCTTGTTCATAATTCGCACCACGTTTTTGCCTTCATATGGATCGTCGCGCTGAAGATGGATGGGTCTCCATCGAAGCATAAGGTCACACTCTTGAGGGCTGCAAGAGATAAGAAACCTCTCAACACTAGGAAGATAAATACGCAGAAAAACGGTAGCTTACTGGTGACGGTTGTACATTCCCGGGCGATGCTGTTTCGTCGGTAAATCGTTGGTGTAATTCGATTTGGCTTGAGCTTTGACAAAGTTTTTAGAAGATTTCGATTGAATCGGCATATTGATATGCGCTCAATATTCTGTTCGATAAAAAGTTTGTACGATTTTTCTGCAAGCCTTTTGTACTGTTTTCTTGCACTGCGATACCGATAGGATAACGCAAATAAAATGAAATGTTTACTTAGGTTTCCAGGTGTCTCAAATCGTTGCGTAGTGAAAATAAGTAACAAAGCAGCCCCATTTGGCGGGTATCCTAGGGAACGTTTGGCGTTGACGAACGATTGGAACGAACTGTTTCCCCTGTTTGCACTGCCCACGGCTGTTTGATGTGCCCGACCTGCCGGTAACTAATAGTAACAGCCGGGTTTAGAAGTGAAACGCTACATCTGCTGGTCAAATAAGTGTGAACACGTGCTACACCCGGTGTGACCAAGAATCGAGATGATAAAGAGAAGATAATATTGTAAATTAATATTGCAAGCATCCCACGACAGCAGATGGCACGCTGATAGCTGGTACTACCGATCAGACTAGATATGGTCGTCTAGATTAGCAGTAGTGGGTAGAGATCGTTGTTGGAAACATTGGTTGGTTTGTGCAGGAGTTGTAAAGTGACCAATAAGCAATGATTGGCTTAAAAGGAAAAGCTGAAGCTTCTATGGAAGAGCTACACCAAGCAGACCAAGCTTCGAACAACAATCTTAGTACCAACTTTTCTTTCGCGAGTTTATCAGACTTGAACCTGGATGCGCAATCGGAATCTGGTGTGCCTTTGTCTTCACGAAAAGTGTCAGTGTGTTACATAGAACGGGACAAGCGATCAAATGTATCGTCTATTTCAAGATGGCAGGCGTTGAGGCAGGTAATGGATCACTGTTGCTTGAACAATGCGATGAACAATGTGCAAATTTGTACTTTTTCGCAACACGCGTAATCAAGAGCGTGACATAAAGAAAGCTAATTATTTGAAGTTGAAAACTCCGATGTTGACGTTACTGTTATTGCTAGCAAATTCAATATTGGACGACGATGATTACAACGCCCGACCACAGATATAAGAAATGTTAATTATCTTTACTTTGTCCCCACCTCCTCTTGGACTGCTAAAGCGCAGAATGTACAGCAGGTATCGAAGTTTATTTGGTGTGGGGAAGGTGATAATGTGGCGACCGTGACGACAGCAATTGGTTTTCCATACACAGTGGTCGGGTTCTAATGTTTGCTTGTGTCGTTTACAGAACGTACCTGCTATCATCCGCAAGAAAAAACGTGAAACCAAAGACTACAAGCTGCGTGTGTTTGTCGGAATGTTGTTTCTTATCATTGTATTTCTGGTGAGTATATGAGAACCACAAGGCAATGGTGGCGGGAGACTAGTGTTTGCGGTGCTAATTAGTTTGCCAAACTTTACAGGTCGGCTACGCGTATGTTATGTACAATCAGAAGCTGCTAGCCAAGTCGTACTTCGAGAGCATCAAGTTTCACAAGAAAACGCGCAACTTTCGACTGCTGGATGGAAAGGGAGGCGAGCTGTTAACCGGCGTGCTGGGCACTTCGTTGAACATCGAGCAGCCCTACAATTGTTTGCCCAAGGATTTGAAGGATGATGGCAGTGTGTGTTATGAGTGGAACTCGAAGGCTAGACTTTACATGAACCTAGCAAAATCTCCAGGACCTGAGATGAAATGCTACTCATTCCAATGGGAGTCTCTGTTGGCTGATCTGTATCCAACGGATTGTTTCGATGTATCCGAGGAACGTGGCTTTTGGTATGGTGGAGGTCTGACCAAGGGCATTGAATACATCCTTGGGAAAGCGACGATTCCCGCAGGTCCGTTTGTGACCGGTGACATCAACATGCATCAGTGGGGCAATGCGTTGAAGCGATATTTTCTTAGCTCTCGCGGAGTTGCCATTCAGGTGGATGAAAAAACGCCTCTGTACGTAAGCGTAAACACGGATTCTGGAAAGCGCCTGTGCTTGCAGGGCAAAAACGACAAGTTTGCTTTTGTAAATCACCAGTCCCGCTTTCCGGAGTTAAAATACACCATATGTACCGGGCCGGACATGAAAACACTTCACAACGGTTTGATGCAGAAAAGTCTGTGGGATGGTTTGACTGAGAGGGATAATGATGTGATAAAGTCGTTGCTGCGCGAGCCAGTGTGGCAGATACCCGCTTCAAAGCAAGAAGACCTCACTGAGGTAGCCATCTACAACTACACGGAAAGCATTATTGCGCTCGGATATCTTCGTCTGGGGCATGTGCTTGTGAATGAGTTTTGGCAACGCACAATTGGCGATTTCCGACTGGATTCTGAGCGTTTTCCTACACTAGACGAAACAGTGAATATCTTGCACCGTCGCGGGTTCCGCGTCTCGTTTATGATCCAACCGTTTATCAGCACCGAAAGCAGTAACTTCCGTGAAGCAGTCGCAAAAAAGCTGCTGATATATGAACGCGAGTCGGAAAGAAGCATTCCGGCACTGACGCGGTACAAAAGCACAACGAGTGCCGGTGTGCTGGACGTAACGAACAATGCGTCGATACCGTGGCTGGCAGAACAGCTGAAAAAGATATCGGAAATGGTAGAGATAGATTCGTACTTTCTGGATTTCGGTACTGCGTTCAACATACCACGATACTATCAGTGCTCCCAAACGCTGGTCAATCCGGACGAGTACAAAAACTACTTCATGGAACGCTTCGAAGGCAGCCTGAGCATCTTTGGCGTGTCGAGCGCAATATCGGTGCCGCGTCCACCAGCATTTCTAAGCCTACCACCGGTGAACAGCTCGTGGAGCGGCCTGCAAAGCATAATTCCTACAATGCTGTCTTACGGTATCATCGGCTTTCCGTTCCTAATGCCGGGCCCCGTTGGGGGAGATTTCGTGCTTCCCACTCAGCAATTGAAAAAAATGTATTCATACTACTCCTTTGAGTTGCCACCACTGCCTGATAAGGAGCTTTACATCCGATGGCTTCAGCTTGCCACCTTCCTGCCTGTGCTGCGCTTTACTCATTTACCTTCGGAATATCGGGATGAAACGGTGACGACAATCGCCAAAGAGTTGGCCGAAATTCGGCAAAGAGTGCTGCCTCTGCTGGAGCGGTTTTCGAGCATTGCCATGGACGAAGGACTGCCTATTATTCGTCCTCTTTGGATGCTGGATTCGACGGATATGAACTGTTTCTCAATCAATGATGAATTTTCCATTGGCGATGGAATGATCGTAGCACCCGTGCTCGAAAAAGGCGAAACAGTGCGCGAAGGTACGTACGGGCTATGGGCTTTGTCGGCTGAATACTTTTCCTCCTGTGTTTTTTAACTCAACACACACGACTGTATTTTATTTATTTGCTGCAGTTTATTTACCGCAAGGCGTTTGGAAGGATGGTATAGACGAGTCATTGCGAAAGGGAAGCCGCTGGATCCACAACTACCATGTGCCGCAGAATAAGGTGGCCTATTTTATAAAAATGCCCGACAATACGCGATTCTAGGTTTACTCGCGTTCCTCTCTCAACCCTGCAGCCCAAGGCAAAACAGTGAGAAGTATAGTATTTATTCTATTAAATAAAGTTTTATTAAATACAAAAACATTCAGCAGATCATATAAAAACGTTATGAAGAAAGCCACATGTTCCGCGGCCAGCAGCTAGCATACACAGAGCGCGAAAACGCTGATTGGCTCTTATTAGCATGCAGTTTTGTACTGAGAAAGGTCACGTGGGGGTACAAACACACAATTTCACAAACAGTTCGGGTGTCAGCAAACAAAGAGCAGTGCAGTAAATGTTAATATAACATATCCACTCTCTATTGGCCCATTACAGAGCGAACGGATCGAGTGTTGCTCCTCGAAGCGCTGTTTCAGATGCTGTTGTTCACCTCATAGTCCGCCGGCGTCGACGGTGAGGGTAGATCGGAGGGACTGTACTCCTCGATTGGGATCGTATCCGGTCGTTCCGTTTCCTGGCTGGATCGCGGATTCTCTTGACACAGGGGTAGTTCCTCACCGCACGGTTCCTTGTCATGTGGGCGGGGTTTGTTGTTGCAATGTGTATCCGGCCGAGCGTTAGAGTTAGAATCGACGCACAGAATCGACCGTCGTCGGATTGGGACGGGCTTGTGTGGCTTGCGGCAAGTCATCGGACACAACTGCCAAGGGCCAACCCACCAGTTAAACGGGCACGGATCGTCATTGCAGTCGCGCACAATGGGCTCATGACGTTTGCCGAACGCATGTCGCAAACACAGTTCCTCTTTGGCGACTCCTTTGCCACGGTGATAACATATCGACTCACGGAATTGCTTTCCGCCACCGCAAGTTGCCGAGCAAACGGACCAGTCCGTTAGCTTCCAATAGTACGTGGATTGGTTTTTACTGTTGTGCGACGGAAGTGTGTACTCGAACCGTATTCCTGCGTGATTATTTTTCTTTTTGATTACAATCTAACCAAGAGTGAAATGGAAATTAGAACCAAAATTATACTTTGGACGTAGGAAAATTGCTATCAACATGTACTTACAAAAACGCTGACGTCTTCCATGATGGGGCCAGGAATTTTGAGCCGTTCTTGGTCGTTTTCCCTCTCGTATAGACAGAGACTGCTCGCTACCTCGTATTCGCCAGGAAGTTGAATCAAACTGAAAGTCGAAAAAAAAAACGCTTATGTGTGTTTAGGACCGACACACCAAAGGTACGTTAAGGAAACTTACTGGTTGCAGTTAAGGTAGCATTCGTTTCCGGTGGAGCGACCAACACCGACGAAATTTTTCGACGGCAATGTTTCCTCTATAAGTACGTTTCGAGCTCCAGCGGGTATGATCAGTACCTCCTGCATACCGTCGGTCGTGTTGATCTTCTTTTTTATTTCGCCCTTGTTCACAAAGCATGTGTCGCCGGTACCGCCGCACACGCCACACATATCCTCGGTGGTGTTTGAGTCAACAACCCAATCGCAACCTACCTTGCGACAGATACCTCCGATGCACATGTCATTCGTTCCCAGGTTGCAGAAGGTACCATCTGCTGCTGTATCTCCGAAAGGCACGATCATTGTATCCTCTGTGTTGCTGCAGTACAGCTCGCACGGCTCATCTGGGAGGGATTGGTAAGACAGGCGCATTAAAAGACGATACGGGTAAAGTGTGCATTGGTGTACATACTTTTATCGAAGTACGGCAGCCAGGTGTATTTTTCGCCCTTGATTGTGTCGTTGTCATGCGCAGAGCACTGCTCCGCTCGGAAGCTGGGCGTCCCGAGAGGGCACGCCTGCACGTGACAGGTTTTGTAGCGGGCCCGTTCTCCGATGCAAAACATTCCACCGTGAGCCGGCGACGGATGGTCACATTCTCGCGTTTGTTTGGCAATTCCGACACCACACGATCGAGAACACTCGCTCCAGGGGCTCCAATCGCCCCAACCGCCATCCACAGGGGCGGGCAGTTCTTCGACTTCGACGCACTTTTGGTTCTGGCACCACATCCGTCTGCCACAATTGGTGCCCGGTGCCGCGGGTCGCAGCATCGTGGTACAGACCTCGCCCACAAGACACCAGAGCTGGGTGCAGATTTCCTCCAGCTTCGAGCACACGGTCATGTCCTCATCGGTCGAGTTGAACTGCAATCGACACTGGAGATCCGCATTGTACATGGCACCGGGAGGGAGCTCAGGATATTCATACTCTTCCTGGCTGGGAGCATCTTCGAGACACTTGCCAAGGCCCTGGTCGAGAAAGTGAGTAATATCGCGTCGGCTGCAGTTGGACCAGGACACCTGCATAGTGTCCGCCTCAAAGCTCGGCGTCATAATGTGCAGTATCGGCCCGATACGATGATCACAACCGGTTTTCGCCGTATCGTGGTACATTCCGAAACTGCAAATGTAGAGAAGGGAATAGCTTAAGGCACCAGCATTCGGACACAGTCATATTTAGCCACGAAGGGTGTGTCCTTCATCTCGAGTTAGTGTTCAAATATCATCTTTAAACGAATATCTATCTTTAATTTGTAAGTCGTATCATTCTGCACCGCGCTATCGTCCAGTTTAGCTGATCTTGATAATAATAGTCTCCACTGTACAGCAAACGATACCCATACAGTCTGCGAGTGCGAAAGCAAGTGAAATAGTATAGCCCATAAAATTATACTAACTAAATCGCTAAGCGCGAGTAAACAGTGTTTCGCGAGTGTGAATAGAAATCGAGGGAGAAAGATTTATGGTGACACGCGGCAATAAATCAGCCTGCACATGGGGATTGATTCGGATAGGTGTATGTATCTACGCTTTGCCACACTTCGAGCAAGACAGGCGTTCAGGACATGTTCGACATGCTGAACATTATTACGGCGCTGGGGCTGGTTGTCAGAGAATTGAGTTGTTACTCTGGCTGCCGGTTGTCGAATCAGTTGAATTTTCGCGTGCCTGCTTCTGACTGACACACTACAGCGATTGTTTATTGCCATAGGCGACTAAAAGATCGACACATTGGCACACTGGCTAACAGTTACATTTGGACCTTTAAATAGAAAGAATCAGTAAATTACATCGTCTTTTTCTACCAACACTGATGTTGTGTTGATTTGTAAACTTTCCATAGTTTTCATTCATATCTACTGCAGGGCGTGTAATCAATTAGAGGCGGTTAAGTGAAGTTAATTAATTGCATTCAGCTTAATCTTAAATGGAAGGGACAGAAACTTGGAATTCAAGTAAACTGCATTCCGGGATGCCAGGATTAGACGAGAGTAAAAAAAAAAACAGAGAGAACAGTAAAGCGAAGCGTTCGAATGAAGAAGCATTTGCCATTTTTATGATCTACATATCTTTGCTTCTAATTGCCGATCATATTGCGCTGCAGCTCTTCTCGCTGGACAGAAAGCAGTCATCTACAGATGCAGCCTCGTGAAAATGCAGATTTATGGGACTACTTTCGATAGCGCATGACATCATCTTATCATACAGTGACCATAGCTCGACCGACTAGGACCAATCCAAGGAGCAATCAATACAGCTAGGTGGTAAGCACTGATGGATTGTTTCGAAGTGCGTTTATGACTTTTATGATTGCGGGCGAAACAGACAAACGGTATACGGTCGTGGTTCGACTTAATAAAGCTGTTCTAATTATTCTGCATCGCTCCGCTTCACCCTTAAAGTTAGTGGTTCCCATTAGCGTCACTGCATGTTACTCGAGCGGCCATCTGACAGAACAAACTGTTTGTTTGTTATAAAATTTATTATGAAAAGACAGCTTCATACACCTTGCGGGATAAGGTTGGTTGCGCCATTCGATGCGAGCGAGCGTGTCGCTGTTGACATAAATTTCAATAAACCCACCGATACCGGTTGACGAAGTCCCGATTGATCACCCGCGTGCATACATTTGCGACGGTTGAAATCGCTGTAGAGTAACCTCATCAAATGGTTCGGCCGAGACTTTGCGGAGACTTTGAGATGACATAGGTTCGGTGGGCAATTGTGCCGCGCCGTGGGCCAAGAGTATCTCGATCAGCGTACGCAATTTACGTCGACCGAACGTTCGTCAGCAGTACGCGATCGCCGGCAACGATACGATACGATCGGGTACGGGCGGGGTGTGCTGGTCTAAATGAAAAATTAGCTCTAATCTAAATAATTGCAGAATAATTAATCCCGCACCCTCGTATCCACCTGCATTGCACTGCAGCTCTCGGGGCAGTGGCTAGAGGGACGCACACGTTCGGAAGCATTCCGTTGTAAGGGACGGGGCCACTGACGCTGAATTTAGTAGCATTAGTGCGAATGCGTTCGAATGGCTTTTGTCACGCTTGTTCGCACACTTTGCATCTGGTTAGCATATTATGTTAATTGTTGTCTTTACCCAGCAGTGATACGTTGCATCTCGCTTCTGATGCCTGAATGTCCCTGAAACAGCCTCACTGCTGCTTGCAATTGAAAACAACAAGTAGGTGGTACAAACACCACCTCTGTTGAAAAGACAAACTTTAGACAATTAAAAACCTTAATTGCCGTTGCGTTATCTAACTGAAGAATTTTTATCTCCAAAAATGCAGCTGATATTGATGTTGTTGCTGCTTTTAAATTGTGCGAAACTTCGATTCGGGCGAGAAAGACCGATGCTTGACACATGAACAAGTAACCACGAAGGAGCAAAAAGCATCGCACGAATAAAACAGAGGCAAAAAGAGTGCAAAAGGTAATTCCCAGAAAGATACATAAATTATCGTTGGTGAGATTTTCCTGACAGTTCAATTAAAGCCGCCTTTCTTTGGCCTGCAGAAGAATTCGGATGCAAAGGAGCCGCGCGTCTTTGAACACTCGCACACACCGAATGGGCGGCACGGACACCGAAGAAAGATCGCTTTTCATCGATCAAATCGATCGATCAGGTACTGTCGTCGAGAGAATGTGGAGAGTAGGCGTGCGAATCATCAAGCTTCGGTAAAGATTTATAATTAAATGTAGGAAACACGTGGTAGCGGTCGTTTGTGCGGAGTTCTCGTGGCTACAATTTATCGAAATCAGTCCGCGATCATTGCAAACTAATCCTCTGACTAACGTGCTGCTAACACGCGTGCAAAGGTGGACTCAATAAATAACCACCTAGCACTGAAAAGGTTGACCAATCGATGTGCTGTGCCTTGGAACGTTGGAGGGAGGGACTTAATGCCTTGCCAATCCCAGGGCCCATTTGGTTCAATTAAAGCGATATGGGTCCCCGAGTCGCCCTCCCCCCCCTTTTCTATCGCACGATAGTGAAACAATAAATTATTCAACGTGTCGATACAATTAGGAACCATAAATCGTGAACGACGAAGTTTTGCCAGTGCATCGACTCTGCAGTTTGGAGAATCGATTGGAAAGTTGAGCCGCCCAAGTGTGTGAAGCGGAGTGAACGGGGACATGCTCCAAGTGGATGCTGCGATCGTTCACGGTGTCGTTTTGTACTTTTCGGTGACATCTGATCCACGAACTCCATTTCCCGGCTGGCTGGCTTGCGAGGTGGCTGAGTAAGTCATCGCTGAGGAAGTCATCAATCAACAACTGTCAGCTAGCCCGCCTTTGCGGTGTTTCCGACAACTATCAGCCGTGAGCGACGGTGGACGGATTATAACAACAAATGCAAATATTGAACAACAATTAAAGCGATCCAGCTGGGGATCGCGCTATTACGCCGCTGCAACCATGCACCCCGTAATGCATCGCGCATAGGATGGTTGCGGAGTGCTACTGTCAGGACAGATTAGCGCAGAGCCGCGTGAAACGTGAAAAGTTGTCGAGTGACGGGGTGAGCGAAGTGGACCACCATCGGCGATCGAGCATGCTTGAAAGTCACTATTTGCCGGCAGGAAATAGGCAGTTGGTTTACAACCGACCGCGCTTGTCGCTATGGTCAACACTTACTTGTGGCCCAGCTCGTGGGATATCGTATGCGCCAGGGTGATGCCGTTGTCCTCGTTGACGCTGCACGATTTGTCCGGCCGACACATGCCGCCTACGTTGGCCACACCGAGGGTTCTGTTGGGGGAGACGATTCCAAATTGGTCGAACGATCGTTGTTGTTAGGTTCAGGGAAGGGTGGAGGATACTTACGCGCAACCATAGTTGGAGCAGATGTTCTTTCTGGTCACGAGAATGGCCACGTCATGATGGTGGGGATCCTCGTCGGGCTTCGGATTAAGGTTTCGCTGCCAGCTGTCGCGAAAATGAAAACGTCAGAGCAAACGAAAGACATCATCAGTGGTGACGAACCCAGACAGGAGATTTGTTACGCCAAGAGTTACCGGCAGAAGTTCTCCAGCGTGTTGCTGGCCATGTGCGTGACGTTGAAATCGGCGTGCGAGTCCTCCTCCTCGAGAATAATGATTTTGACCACCGCCACCTGGATGGAATTGCCAATGGTTGGATCTTTGTACAGCGACGAAACCATGTTCATTATCATCAGAAGGTACTGCTGGAGATCGACGTCCTGGTGAAACTGCACCATCGAGTGGTCGGCTACGACAAGGGCCTCCACATGGCGGGGCTTGCTAATGCTGCGACGCGTTCGCTTGCTTTTGACCATAGACCTGGCCATTTTCCTCTCACTCTCTACCCGGGTGCCCGTGTGGGCGAACGACGCCGTCTGATCGGGATGCTGATTGCGCGCTTTGCGGCCGCCTTGCACGAGGACCTGTAATGGAGGCCTTTGGAAATTTCTTACACATTCGCAAACAAACGAACAAAATGCACGCAGACCAGCGAAAGGAGCCTCTTTCAGAGCGTATTGTTGAATGAAAATCGTTAAATCATGATCGACCGATCAAATGAGGCGTGGACAGATGTATATGTTGTAAATAAGCGCTGGATATTACCTTGCCCTGGTGTTGCCATTCGAGCCGCGTTTCAGTTAGTCGACGAGGTTCTCTGGTGCCGCAGTTGCTCAGATGACGCTTCTTGCGCTTTTTTTTCTTCTTTTTGGTCGCAGTTCGCGTGTTTTTCTGATGGATGAACCACTCTTGAAAATTAAAATCTCCACAACTTATAGCATCGCTTTACTTGACATTTACCTTTGCTGGCGTTTCTTT
Organism: Anopheles epiroticus; assembly: GCA_000349105.1. Classification (NCBI taxonomy): domain Eukaryota; kingdom Metazoa; phylum Arthropoda; class Insecta; order Diptera; family Culicidae; genus Anopheles; species Anopheles epiroticus. The sequence goes on from KB671743.1 coordinate 303,895, forward strand.
CACATCGGCTCGCTTGAAAACCACGTGCGGATGTTCCCCGTTAGGGCCTACGGGGTGATTTTTCGCTGGTTCAATCCAATACTCTGTCCGGTTGGTTTTTAAAATCCCAGCCTGTAGTGAAAATTAGTGCAATTGGATATGATTTTGATATGTAGTGGAAGTAGAGATTTGCAGAGTGTTTGAATTCAATTTGGCACATTAGAGTGTGTTTGAATATTGATACTAAAATTGATCTTACAATATTAGCTATAACGTTAAATTTGGCCATTTATCTGATAACAGAATACACATTTCAACCGTATTCTTCGCAGTTAAAATATGCGCTCTGAAAGCTCAAGCGTGTTACACTGCTATGGTAAGCCATAGATCTAGTTCCTGCCACATCGCGTTTAACCTTATCGCAGTGCCATCAAGTTAAGTCAAACGGTGGGTTCCATTAGCTGAGCGTAATGTGTATGTGTTTACTAGGAAGCGTATGACCGGTTTTTCTACAAGTCCCAGGTGAAGTGCAGAAAAGTCTGTCAATTCGTGTCGCAGGAGATGTTTGCTTCAGGTGTAACATTTGTTTAATTAAAATATTATGCAGACAATTACGGTCAATTAGTGTGTATTAAGTTGCGAGCCCTGCCCATAAGTATGAGTTCCTTTAGGAATAAACTGTGAAGTTTGGTGCGGAAAACTTAATGAAGAGGCTGTGCATCACTTATCAATCTGGTAGAAAACCCCAAAAGAAATGTTTAATAAATTATCGAAACTTTGCATGAACCATTGCTGAGCAATAGTTTACCTCAGATATATATCATCGATGTAACGTCGAACAAACTCTCGAAAGGCAATTCAAAGTAACTTTACTGAACCCCTATTGTTTCGATTGTCATCTCAGCACAATTATGCAGGAGGTTAATAAAGAGAATATAAATCTTTTACCAGGAATGAAATCGATGTCATGGGTTAATTACTTTTCATCGTCTACCGGCGATTGAAATCTTTCGTTGTCGCTTAGCATTGCATTTAGACGAGGGTGGAAAAGGAAACATTAACACGCAACACGATCTATGGTTAGCAAAGGAATTCTTCATGCAGATAAAATTGACATTGATGGGCGTGAGTGATGGGGCATGCCCAGAAAGTGCAATATAAAACTAATTAATCGGTAAGTTAAATGACAAACGACTGTCCCTTTACCAAACCTCGAGATCCTTCGCTTGATGATTAGATTAAGCTGAAGCGCGTAAACCCGATGGGTTTCGCATGCAACACAACACAACACAAACATTATAAACAACCAGGGATTGTCCCTTCAAAGGGTGCAATTGCCATCAGGCTATGGATGTAAAGGTATAGTTAGGGGATGTTTTTCTCCCCACTCCGTAGAGCACAGCCTCACGACTAAAAACTTAATTATTTCGTATGATGCAGTAAAGGTACATACGAATGGGTGAGAAACTTTAGAGCACGACTGAATCGATAATGATCGGTGCAGCAAGGCTGGCGCCAGGAAGGAAGTTGCCGCCGCGCCGCGTCGTGAGCATTGAGTCTGGCAGAATGCGGTGGTCAACCGATCGGGCGATCGGTCTAGCAATAGTGAACGACACAGCAGAGAATGGCAAAGTTGTTGAAAAGTGAAGCTTGACAAATCCCTCCTTCCAACGCCGGCGGAAAGTCGGAAAAGTCAGGCCTCGTTGTTCTGAGCGATGGCGCCAACGGCGACACAACTTACCAGTCCGTTGCAGGCGGATAGCGCCACTCGAGATTGGTCGTGACCTCGGATCTGGCCTTGGTAGTGACAGTTGATGTTCCTTGTCGGTCGGACTCGCGTGTGGACGTCTCGCCGATGTCGCTCGATCACCATTAAAGGCGCAACAAACGATGCCGTGGATGGTCTGGAATCAGATGCAGTTTGGGATGGAATGGAAGAGAGTTCATTTGTTAGCCTGGTGCACTCTTCACTGCAAATCTGTGGCATTGGTTTTCATATCAATCAACTGGCGCGCTATGGGAATCGGTCTGCATCTGCTTTAGTGCCACCGAACCGTAAAGAACAAGCTGGAAGCATGAATGCGCACCGCAGTCGCCACAAAATTACGGAGCGGTGGGAAAACTTGTTTTGTCTTTTGTGAATACCCTGCGTACGTGAATAGTGGCGCCTAGCCGATCGTTGTGCTCGGGGTAGATATAGCGGCACAGTGGCGACGAGTATTGATGGATTCGTGAAAATGTTGCGAAACATTCTTAACCTTGCTCATCATAGCATTTTCCATCGTAAACATACTTACTCAAGTTCCACGTGAAGCGTTTCATCGTCGATATCAATGTGATAGTGCAGCAGTGTTGAAGGATGACTGTCCTCCACGCTTCGGCGACTGCGTACTCGATCTCGCTGAGATTCATCGTGCCGACTGGTATCGTGATGGTGGTTTAAAGCATGTGAGACAATTTCTCCGAGATGGTTTACCTTTCGTGGTACGATCAACCGCACACCATCGTCCAGGTGGTGAGTGTATAACCCTAACAACGTAAAATTCGAAAAATTTATGTGACGAAGGCATAATCTTATTTAAACAATTACTGTAGATAGTTCATGCATTAATATGCTTCGAAAGGCGCGACAATGTTTAATCGTAGGGCTTACCTTGATGTTTTGATACGGCGGGAAAAATAAATAACAGCAACGGCAAAATATACAATGCTGCGAATGAACTCATTTTATTCACTTAATGTTTTGTCAAGTCAACGTTTTTTTTTTCTAATTCGTTTCGTTTAAAGTTAATTAATACATGTATGATTCACTTTCACTTTTTACCTTTTGTATTCTTTTTCTTTTCGTTAACCATCACTAGCGTCGGGAAAGACGCTTGAAACGTTACGTTAGCAAAAGTCATTAATTACACTGTGAATTTTATTATAGTTTGTAATATCAAACCTCTTGAGGTTTGAAGCTACCACCAAAAAACTCTACGTATTTCACTGTTACCATCTGTTGAAATAATTATGCACACAACATCTTAAAATACCCACTGAGAGCACTATGAGGCACAAACGTATAAGTATAATATTTTCACCGCATAATACACGTACAATGTACGCCAATCAACAGATTCGTCCGATCGCGGAATGACGGCTGATTGTGGTAAACTCACCACGCTGCCGAAACGGTTGGCGCGGATCCAAGTTTTTACCCATTATCGATAAATCTGCTCATGGTGGAACGCGCTCTGGATGCTGGCAATCAACCTACGCGGGATACTACCGAAGATGAATGGCTACTGATCGAATGCGGCTGTATGCTAGAAGACGCCAAGAATCGATTCGTGGTTGGTGTCGCGGCACACGTTACGCTCAACTGCTCGGCTCGACCGTGCGTACGCAAGTGATCGCAGCCGCGGTAAGCGGTAGGACTGTGGTTTCGCGGTGCGCAACAAACTCGAGCAGCAGTGATCGTGATGCTGTCGCAATACTACGACAAAACGACGGGACTGCCACGCTCTTTGGAGTATAGCGACCACTGTTGGGCGTGTGTGTGTGTGTGTGGTGAGCAACGGTGAAGAGGTGCAAGGGGAAGTGAAGAAGGCAGAGATTTTCAATCGCTGCCGTCGCGATGAATTCTGCGGTTAATTTGTGGTCGCTTGATCTGAGCGTCGCGCGAACCTGGAATCGAGCCGCGACGGTACGAGTTGTAGGTGACGAGATCGTGTGAACCGTTCGGTTTGGACGATTTTCGAAGATGTACACGGCAGGTAGCTGCAGCTTGAAGTCTGGAGAAGATCGACACGCTTTTATCTTTCGTCAGGCATCGGGTAACAGCAGCCAGCCAACGCACCAGCTCCGCTCCACGTTGAACAGGCCTGCCTTACTGGATGACTGTGAAGACGACGCGAGCTCCAAACTCTGAACGGGCTGTCGTTTACTTTAACCGGCCAAGGAATCTGAGAGGTTATGAAAACAAAACAAAAGAAAACGAATCATCACCACGGCGATCGCGGACAGGCAAAACAGCAAATGATCAAGTAAAATCGAAATCAAATAAGGTCTAATCGAGTTTTAATACTGTGCCGCCAATGTCGTACATCTTCGAGAATGGCTTTTCGATGTCGTCGCATAATTCGAAGGGATGGTATGGAACAGTCTGGAAGGGGACGACTGGGCGCCGTGGGAAAGGATGGTGGGTTGCTTGGTCACAGGCGCCACATGTTGGTTGGAATGGGTTCCTGAATTATCATCATCAGCCGAATCGTAGGTGGATATTGGAATAGCTTCGAGGAGACTGGCGCTGGACTGTCAATTTTCGATAGCTTTGGCGTTGGACATCTATTTGAATGAATAATTGATTTTTAAAAAGTTCGCACGGTTGGCAGACACAATACTTTGTTTCGACGACGTTTATTATATGCCGTGGATAATAAAATAAACCTTCTACGCATGGGGATGATGGAACAGGTTGGCCGACCCGTCTGGCTATACGTTAGATTTGGGTCGCTTTTTAACAAATTCTTTATCGATAATCGATCGTAAACCGTTGACTTGGGCTTATTGCTGCCCAAATTGATGTCATAAAAAGCGGAATTAATGAGTTTGGTGCATACAACGGCTGGAAAGAGACACTCTGTTTTTGGCATCTGTTCTCTGATATGATCTGAATGCGAATTTGAGCAACTGAAAGCAAGTCACATCGTCGTCAGTTCATAGATTCGCGAAGAGCAACACAACCCGTACTACAAACTGTTATGCAGAAATGTTCGAGAGGCCGCTTTCAGGGTGGCGCCAGAAATTAAAATGCTAATCGATACCCGCGTCGATAACAGCTTCCCCTTGTACGAGTAAGAGGAACTTGTGCCACAATTTATGGATGGTGTTTAATTAAGAGTTTTATGTGAAGACAGTCGCCGATGCGCATATTTTTCTCTTTTCTCAGTGGGACTGCGATTCACAGATTAGTTCAAAATTCTGAGAAGCTTCACCGCCGAGTATTTGACTGGACAGAAACCGGTCACTTGAAATTAAGCTCAGCGGAAAAGATGCCGCAAATTGAATGCCTAAAACCACCCGGCCACTGCTGGGCTGCTCTGGTGGTAGCAGTGGAGTAAAGAATAGCATTAGCAGAAGGAGAACGTCCTCATCTCAACGAATCGTACGCCCACAGCCCAAAAGGATGATATATTGGCTCAACCTTGTGGAAAGATTACGTGCTGATGGCTTTGTTACGCCACGCCATACTAAGTGGAGGAAAGTGGCAAAACGATGTGTTAGTTTTTCATTTGAGCGCACTGACCATCACCCCACTCCACTCGTGAATAGTTTTGATTATTGGTAGTCCAGTTTGGTTTCCGTGGATCTGTACAAGCCTTCAAAACGATAACCGCTTCGGTGGTGGTCAGATGGTACAGATTGAACATCTTGATGTGTTGTGGGAGTGGGACATCGCTTTAACCTACGGTGGCCACAGTGGGTCGCGATAATTTTATAGCTCAGGACATAAAACGTAGAACAGGAGAGAGCTTGAAATATGAATGGAAATGGTTCTCGAAATGAAGTCGTTGATACATGAGTTTGCAATACGCTCGAATATGAATGCGATCGCAATAATATGGACAAGCCAGCTTACGATCGGAGTGTATAACATAACTTTGGACAGATTCTTACTATTACCGCAATTACTATATTCATCACTTCATTCATCATGTCCAAAACGGACGTCCTTTGCTCTCGGTGTTGTGGGAGGAATGTAAGCAGGTCTACAGGCCGCTTGTCTCAGGCACTGCGATGTGTAGGGGCCACGGCTTTAAGCTATAATCCTTTCATTCATTTACGTTTGTTTGCTTCCGTTGGGGCGACGTTGCGGGCCTCGGATGCAAGGCAAATGGATTAACTGGACTGGCAAGTTATGAATGTGGGATCTCTAAGCGCCAGCCATTCCAGCGTAACTCTCGTTTCTCTCTCTCGTCGGGTAAACATAAAAATCTCATAAAATAACAATGAATAAATCAATACCCATCGAAAAGCCAGAACCAATCCCTACGTTGGACGGAGTGCTGAGGTTTTGGCTCGAAAAAAAAAAGTTCACTGAAAACCGACCAAAAGCGATTAATATTTGCATGCGGCTTATCACCTGTTAATTAAAGTGTCGTCCTCAATGTCCCCGTTTCTTTGGATCGTAAATTGTGCGCCTTATTATGGAAGGAAGCGCTAGAAAGGAGATCGACGATGGTGACGATAAAAAAGAGAGAAGAAATGAAACAGACTGGCTTTATGGATTTCAAATGCGTTCCTCTAACGAATCGACAGTGGCGGCTGGTCAGATGGTACGCTTTTTATAGCTTTTATATCGCTAATGCTACGATTTTTGACGAGGTGATGACGGGGTTTTCGCGACGCATATTTAAGAGATTTGAAAGCGATTTGTTAAGATCACTGATTTGCTGAGCTGCTTGGAATGGGCCGTCAGCGAGGGTTTAAGCTCCATTTGTTGTCGTTTTGTTGTTTATACGACATACTCCTCAGGCGTCGTTGTTACTAAAAATATTGTTCAATTATGTCGCTGTTCGCTTCGATGTTGCACTTCAACATTGCTTTCAGTGCAGCTCAAAGGTGTTGAAATTTTATCTGGTGCGTTTGGAATCTAATATAGCCAGTACTGTTAAATTTAAGCATTTGTGTAAGTGAGATTTCGATACAGCCAAACATATCTTTTTGCACACGTTTCGATCGGGACCATCTTCTCCATTAACTGACTGCTCTTAACGTTCGAGCAGATTCGAGAGCGGGTGGTAATTAAATACTTGGTATGGTTCAGCATTCACTCATAACACGAATGTGCGAATGTAGGGAATAGCGTCAGCATTTGATATGGATTATTTTTGGAACAATTGATTGTATGCTTGCACAGAATTGAAGCATTAAACTCAATTTCCAATTCTACTTTCTACTAACTTCAGTGATGGTGGTGAATCAACAACGTTTGATCAAGATGAAAGCCTTTTTACAACCTTACAGCCAGTAACTTTAGGCATCGCGTTCGCTATCTACGCTTGATGTTGAAAGTCAACGTAAAGACTGTCTGCGAACGGTTACCCTGCTTGCGGGATTGGAGAAAATGGTTTATATTAGCAAAGCTCTGTGTAAATTATCACTCTATCACTCAAGCTGTCTGGTAGTGGTGTGCAATAAAGTGATAATTAGCCATGATTTATGTCACAGATTGTTCACTGTTCGTATTCCTGGCACATGGCCGGCACAGTACCCGAAACGCCTTTGCAGTGCAGTCGAATGAATATGAGGTTAGATATGTTAGGGTTGGGCAAGCATGGTCTGTCATTTGCGTAGAGTGCGTTGCGGACTTGCTTATTTCTAGTGATATCTTGTTTTTGCAATCTGTACATGTCAAAGTTAACACAGGCTAGATGTTCGAGCTGAACAATGTCCTCGATTTTCTAACTGTAAGAACAACTCAACTCACACCTCTTTGCGGTGTGACCAAGCGATACTAGCTATTCACCTTCCGCGCTGGGGGTGTTTAGTGTGTTCTGCAAAACCAATGATCGATTTAGAAATGATCTATTAACAGAGAAATGTGCTGCATGCAGTAATCAAATGAGAATGCATCAGTACAACACCTACCCATTGACCAAAAAAACCGATCACTAGTGGCCACACAGCGATGATTTGAGAATGTGACCACACACAATCCTGTCCAGCCACTAAGTAGTTGCCTCCTACGCGACACTTAGCACCTTCGCGATGTTTGGCATACACTTGAGTTTTGAGTGACGTGCGCATGCTGCTGAGGACAGTAACACACCCAAAAAAAGTGGCCGTTCGTGCTTAAGTGTCGCTCCGCGCAGATTGGGTCCTCCAGCCTTTTAAACGCCCATAAGGTGTCGTGTGTAACGTGCAATTTTTTCGTTTGTGACAGATAACGGCCGGCTTAGTTTCCGCACTGTGGTGTACGATCCCACTCCCACGCACAATCCAAAAACAAAGCTATTAGTTGATTGGAATACGCACCAAAACATACACATACACACATAATTGAAGTACTCCACCGGCCGTCTTTGAATGCAAAAGGACAACTTCCCTTTTGTGGACTTTATTGGCGGGCTGTATATGGTGACGGTAGCTGTGACAGTAAAGTGATTCGAAAAATTGGCGGGACTTTCAACGACACGATGGATGACACATTTGAGGAAAGAGACAAGATGGAAGCAGGCGAAATAAAAACACACAGAGAGAGAGAGAGAGCTCCACCGAGTAGCAGATCATTTGGTTCAATAATTACTGTGCAGTATCTCTCAGGAGTTATACCCTGGCAAACTACAAGCAAACCGATTTTCTTTGTAAAAAGATTCAACGATCGAATCACATCCTTCGCTATAGCATGGCATTATAGATCACATGCACATGAATCTTGCGCTGTAAATTATAGTGCGATCAATTTTGTGAACACCGAGTAATGAATCATACAACCAATAATGTATTGTGCCTGAAAAGAGGATGTACGTTATAAAAACCGTACATTCAGTACATATATCAGTGGCATTTTCTCACGCTTTATAAGAGTCGAATTTTCGGTATCTTCACGCTAAAGTTTCGAGACATTCACGAAATATATCCCATTTGGTCTTTCAGTTTTCAGACGCTGCATCTGATAGGAGATCTGCCTAAGTTACGAATTATTTCAACAAGAATTTAGCGCAAAACCGAGGAGATGTGATGGGACTGTTAATAAAAGGGGGATGGAAAACGTGTTGTTTTAATTAAAGAACTGCTCGAATGCAAATGCGTTGTCGTAATCGATTTGCATAAATCTGGCCACACTCTGAAACGTATGCAGGGCGATAAGCTCAGACGGTGGTGTAGAAAAACCAGCACATTTCAGCATAGCACAGCAGCTTGTCTTCACGGATGTGCTGGTAAAGTAGGAAGAGCTCAGGTTGCGGCACAAAATCAAACGACTCCAATGCTATTGGGGTCAGTTGTCAGTCAACGAATCAGGGGGTGAAAACGCATGCTACGATATGTTCTCGTTGATTAACACATTCTCTCGCACCATTCTTTTGTTTTGATATCATTTTAGGGGCAAAAAAGGAAAGTGCTAGAGCGCATTTAACGCCCAAGCCTCAAAAGCTTTCAGGGAACGTGGGGATCTTTTCGACTGGATGTGTGACAACGGTGATTTCCGTTTTGTTTCCGATACAAGAGGTAGCGGTGTGTAGTATTGTGAATTCTGTAGTAGCTTTTTATTTGTGATTTTAAGTGTGTTGTTGTTGTAGTGCCACATCCTTCCTGTTCGCTATCGCACCATTTCAAATATCATCAAATTCAAACGATGGGCGCCATGTTTTCGTTTTCTCTTGCTCCTTCTTCTTCGAATGGTTTGGAGCGTGATGCTGTGTTATGGATGAAAAAAAACAAACAACATTCACAGGCTGAATTTGAAATGCGACTTGATTGCTAATAAATGGGACTAGCGCCTCGATTTGTACGCATGTATTAGTATTTATAGTTTTATAATCCGGGCAGGAGATTACCATTTGCGTAAAATTATGAAATCATTCCACCTGCCAAGGTGTAGCAACTTGTTTAACGGTGTAGACTCGAAGTAAAGCCATTGCGATGGATATATGGAAGTACTGAACTAATTTAGAAGTGTGTCTATTGGAAAAGATTTCTGAATATTGTAAGCAACGAACCGGTTTAAACAAACGCTTAGAAACGTCATTTCCTTAGTTCAACTATTTTTTTCTCCTGTTCCGCCCAGTGCTGGGCACGCAAATCTCACCATCCCAAAGGCATGCAAGCAATGTGCCCTTGTGCAGTGACAAAAGTGGCCTGCCGGAACGTGCAGCAAAAAGATAGTGTGAAATCGTGGATAAAAGAACAATATTGATTGCATGCGGCCAGCCGACATCAGATATACAACACAACGGGGCCAACCCTCGCTTTGTCCGATCAGCCAAAAACCATAAAAGGCCTGTTTGGAGTGTTCGTTCGGTGCATTTAACGATTTCTCCCATCTTCGGTATGCCGCTGGTAGAGCAGAGGGCGGGCCACGGAGAACGCAACCCTCAGATGCGTCCTTTATACCTGGCTTCCTGTGGCTCTGGCCCATCGTACCCTGCGTCAGTGTCGGTTCGCCTACGATCGTGGTGCTACAACAATAATGATCTCGAAGTCGGTTTTCGGTTTCTTCCCGAACGAGTTTCTTCGAGATTCCTGGAGGGCTTATGCAGCAAGGTAAAGTATTGTGTAAACACCTTGCTGGCGCCTAAATAATACCTTTTCCTTCTCTCTTTCATTGTTGTTGTCGTTTGCTTTCTAGCAGCACGTTCTTCGACCACTGCTGAAGCGTCACTGCGTTTCTCATATTCTTCTACTTCATGCTCCGTAGCAGCCACTTTCGACCACCGAAAAGCAGTTGCGCAGCACGAGCGACGGGCGTGCTTGGAGCCAATAGAAAACAAGCTTCGCAAGGGAAAAGAAGATCAGATGCAGAGAGACTTTAAATGGGAAAATGTAAAGATCAGTTTCCGCAGGCGCAGAGTATCTGTCAGACAGCAGACAGACCACCAACATTACGTTCGGCAGGGTGTCGGTTCTAGAGTTCATGGAACTTGTTGGTTGGCACCTTGAAACTAACCGCATGTCATGCCTTCTGTAGTGTTTTGCCCTTGGTGGACGTGTGCTACATTGGATTGGAAAGTAATGGCTGAGCGAAAATTTGAGGGTTTCAGCGAGCACTGTCGAAATTCTCTAGAATCTAACCAATAGCACTCCAAGCGATGTGAGATATGCGAAAAAGCAGAAGAACCACTTTATGGTTAGAGTCATAAAAGAATGTTGCTTCACTGTGTTGGGCTGTGAGTAATGGCAAAAGATAAATTAAAGCAGATCAACAGTAGAGAGCAATTTTCTGTTTCGTTTTTCAGACTATTGAGACGTGTTCAGGTACAAAACTATTCGATAGAAACTTAAAAAAACTTGCATCAAACCATCTTTGGCTTTACCTTTTGCTTGTGAAGATTTGATAGACATTTGATGCTTTTCCATAAACTCAGCGGTTGCGCAAGTTTTCCACAGAAGTTACTTGCTAGTCACTGTATAGTTATATTAATTTAGCTCCGTGCTAGACTGCGGCTCACTTATCCGAAGCATCGATCGATTTCAGATACACAACGATCTTACACTTGCTTGTAGGTTGGCAAAACCCACTACAGATTGAATTATGAATGCTGAATGTAGCAGATGTTGGTGGCAGAGCACTTTAGTCGTCGTACAGCAGGGCAAAGTGAAAACACTTGAAGCACTCGAGATGTTTATTTACGACTGGTTACAAATTGATCAGCGATAGGCAAGCTGTTTCGTGCTGGTCACTTTGAAGGGCAATAGATATTTCATTTTTTAAGTAAGCACTGAGAAATCACGGCTAACGATTAAAGCAGCGATCCAATTCGCGTCAACACAAAAACATCTTATTCGCCGTCAACAAATTCCGATTTTCTAGACACAACCGGTACCGCAAAGACATCGAGCACCCGCGGCAACTCAATGGACAAACGGATCGAATCGAAACGCGCACGAACAACCGTCCTGGGCGAGAAGCACGAGCGCAATAAAATGTCTTGGACTGAAACTCGACTCGCTCAGCCGAAACCAGTCCAGTGCTACGCAACTGGCTTTACTCACAATATAGTAAGGCAGCAGGAAATAAGCTAAAACCCTAACCGCACACCCTTTGAGGCATTTGGAGATAACGCTTATCGCACCGTTGATTGACACCAAATATCTTCAATGGGACGGACCTCCTTATCCAACTATGTTTGTGTAATATTGTTGGTTGAGCAGCCCTGTCGTTATGTTTTGCTCAATTGGTGAGAAGCATTTGTGTCCATTAACTTAGACTTACAGAAAGAGTGACTTTGTTCCCTTCATGGACGCTCTGAGGATGGAAAGTACTTTCTGTAATGATTTTTAGAATACTATGTACAATAGATTAGCTATACGGACCGTTACTACCGAATAAAAAATGTATAAGCAAATATATACATAAGTAGACACTAAAGGTTTTGATTTGTACTGCGCAAAACTTAACATTGTTTGGAATTAAACGTTCATGTGTAGAAGTTTTCTCTGATTTTCGTACGCACTTCCGCATTCTTGAACTGAACGTGATGTTTTCACGCATTAAGAACTTGTTTTCTCAGTGTCCTTGAAGATAATAATATTTGCTTTAAGTAAAAAAAAATCTTAAGCTTTTAAGTTTGCAGAGTTTGCACTCATCTTGTGTCAAGCATAGAAAGCTATGCTGCAGTAAATTGAACATGCAAACAGGAATCGCTACATTTTGGCTTCAGATGGTTTCTGTCGAACCGTGCTAGAATCTTGCCCGTCATTATTCATTTTTCATGTCACATTCGCTTTCAATACACTTTTCGTATCGGCATCTTAATTTGTTTGATTTACATCAAAGTATTTCCGTTCGGGCGGTGGCGTGTTTGCTGAGCCGCATGCGCTTGAAAGATTCGAGCGACCATAAAACGGTTCCGGGCGTAATATATGAGTAGGATGTGTTTGTTTACTCTGCCGTCGCAGGAAGGAAACAAACACTGTCACAAACCTACACGATCGGCGGCATGTGCCAGTAAAATATCATGGGTGTCGATGGCGAGGTTTACCATTTAAAACCTGTCACCGAATCATGTGTAAGGTGCCACATGCGATGGCTGAAGCAATATTTGCTCCAGAAACGGGTCAGCATTGACATTATTCACACAGCAAGTTTGATAAGCATGCACTCAATGAGACCCCAAACACCAGTGATGAATAAACCCCTGCAATAGGGAAATCCAAACGCTGTTTTGAAAACGATTACAGGCACGGAGAAGAATGAATGAATGTGATATCGATCTACACAACACGCGAGTAAATGTGCTTGAATCAATGGGTTGGCGTTTTTCTGTGAATCAAACGTGCTTGAAGAAGAAATCGAAGCGCTTTTAAAACCACGCAGCATGTCGTTGGTTTGACCGGTCTTGGCTCGGTCTTGGTTCATTCATGAAAAATAGTGATCCACCTTCTTCTGACCGCACGCGTGTACCTCACCGATCGGCTGTTAAGCATTAATGAGACGTAAATCAACGAAACTACGGTGTGTTTTACGTTTGCTGAACGAAGTGTTGGGTGCGCGTTCGCGAAAGTTAATCTGCGCGTCGCGATGCCCACGTTCGATCGGTTCCGAGACAAAATTGTCGCGAGCCACTCGTTCGGTCGCACAGTTGCTTGCTGACCAGTTTTACATTTTGTTTTCAGGGGCTCTTTGCTACTTCGATTCGATCGATGTTTCTTTACTTCCTCCTACCGTTTTCTGGTTCTGGACATAAACATTGGACCGTTCCATTAAATTATTAGCCCACGCATGCGTCTTATGCTTGAGACGAATTAAGCGGACAAATGTGCAGCGCCAGTCCCGGAGAGTTACTTTTTACACAATAGAAGGAAGCGAATCTTTGTACATGGTAAAAATTTACACTGGGTTTCTAATTTGAGTAGTTTTGTCCATAGCTTGACTCATCTGTAATACAGCAAAAATTCGTATCGGGTTACCGTTACGTATTTTATTGGCTGGCAACACAATTTATTATTACTGAACAGAATGGTTGACTGTTTTAATTGTTTTATAATGGATGGGATTAGAACGCATTGATTCATGTTATTTTTTTATTATGCTTTGCGAAATACGTCAGTTTTAAACAGTGCAACATCGATTACCCGTGGTGGTCGGGACCGGATAATTGATTTTAACAAATAATCGAACCGCGTTAACATTAAATCTTATATTTGTAATCCTAGAGTGGATTTTATAGGGATAAGTTAATTATAAATTTAGATACATAAGTTCGATTATATAGGTGTTATAAATCACTTATATATCTTTAAATATACAAAAAATATCGTTTTATTAAAACCCAACACTAAGCAGTGTTTTTTTTTGTTAACTTGATTCAACCATAATGGGCATTTTTCTTCTGGAGCTGTCAAATTGTTGGGTCACGGATAATCCGTCCTCCGGTTAATCAGCCCCCGGATAATCGACGTTCTACTGTACGCTGCGAAATACGCCAGTGTTAAAGGCTGTCCTATGTTGCAAACGATTTTTCCTTTAAAAGCTTTGCACAGTGACGACAGCCAAAATTGTATTGAAATTTTGACACATTAAATAATTTTAAAATGTTGTAAAGTAAAAATGTATCCAAGAGACTCTCAACTGAACTTCGTTACGGTTGTTCACCACTGACCTGAGTGAAAAATCCTAAAATTCATTTAGGATTTATCGAATTATGCTGTTGAATATTTTTTTGTGTAGATCATTTTCTGTTGTTGTTGCTATAAAAAAAATAAATTTAAAATTATGCGTAAAAATCAAAGTTTCAATGGATAGAAAAGCCGCGAAATGACCGCTGTGCATATTTCAGATTTCATGAAATATTTCAAAGTTTTATTTCCAAAGCTTTCGCGAGATTTAAAATTCTTTCATGACCGTTATGAAAGCTCATGATAAACAGTATGGTGTTCAGCGAACATAAACAGTGTACCGAAATTCGTTAAACAAACTATGAAAAAATTTCCTATGTAAACCTGATAATCTAACAATCTAATTCTTAGCATAGTAATCCTGACGAAACAATTACATTAATCTTTGGTACCATAACATTATAAAATTCGTTTATCGTATTATGAATAAATTAAACACAACGATAATTTGATTTGTTTTCTTTCTCCTTCTTAGCATGTTAAACTTATAGTACAGTGCAACTTACTGTTCTGCATCGCTGAAATAAAAAAGACATCGTGTACAGCACAGAAATAGGGCCCATTAATTGATTATTGTTCCAAATTGATTAACGCGTCAGAATTCCGAAATGCCATCAGCGTGATGGATACACAATTTATATGATCTATGGTTGGATTCTCTGCTGCAATGTACGGTAAGAACTTGTGGTCGAATATTTCACTCGGGAAACTGGACTGTGCATTCGTCTTTCTGAATTTGGTGTTTAACGTCATGAAAGTGAAAAGTGGCAATCGAGAGCTTTTTGAATCGCTACTGCGTTTCCCGAAGCGGGATGTTTTCGACTGTGTGCCGTTGCATTACCTCATCCTGAAGATTAGTGGCATGGGGTGCATCACACCTCGGGCTGGTGTCCGCAATGGATCCACTATGACAACACTACTAGATGTAGCGCTGTTCATGATAAATCTCATTCTAGCCGTG
Organism: Anopheles epiroticus; assembly: GCA_000349105.1. Lineage (NCBI taxonomy): Eukaryota > Metazoa > Arthropoda > Insecta > Diptera > Culicidae > Anopheles > Anopheles epiroticus. The sequence continues at coordinate 319,160 of KB671743.1, forward strand.
ACGATGATGATCTACGGAGTATTTATCACGCAACGACACCTGGAATCGCCCATCATGTTCATTGGAATGAAGATGGTCAACTTCACTTGTTACGCCTCAACCATTTACGGTTTGATCAGCTGCTTCATTAATAGACATGAGATCTGGAAGTTCTACAATGAGGCACACGCTATCGATGCTATGCTAGAGTCACTTGGCCAACGTACCAACTTTACCCGCAGCTTTGCACTGTTCGTCGCTTACTATAGCGTTGCCATGGGAACTTGCGTTCTAGTAATCGCAGTAATGTACAGCGCGAACCTGCCCTGGATGCTAATGCTCAATCTGAGCTACTCGTACTTCAGCCTCACAACATTCCACATCCTCAGTCTAACATGCCTGGACGTCGTGCGAGCGCGTAATGTGCGCTTGAACCAGGTGTTCAGGAAGCAGTTTTCGTTGCAGAGTAATATTGTCGATGCACCACTGCTGACAGTCTTCGACCCGAAGCAAACGCTGATGTTGCGCCAAATAATGCAAATATTTGATAAGATTAGTGACCTAGCAGACAAGGGCAGCTTTTACTATGGCATACAGGTACGGTGCAAGATATGCAGGCATTCCTGCTGCCACGCCATCATATTGTCTCTCTTTGCAGATTATGGTCAGCATTGCTGGTTCTTTCGTGTATTTACTGTTCTACACCTTTGCCTTCACGCTCGTCATCCGCTCTGTGCTGCCTGTAGAGGGCGTGTTCAACGCTGGACCAATAATTTCATATTTAATGTTCGCTTACAATGTCTTTATTGTGGCATTTTACGGGAACGCGCTGAAGCAGCAGGTAACGTGGCTGAAGAAACGTTTTAATTTAATTAATTTCAACAACCATCTCAAACACATCAATACTGGTTGGATATCCTTTTCTTCCATCAGGGCAAAACTACAGGACTGCTGATAGACAAGGCCATCAATTTGACAAATAATGCAGAATTAATCGAGATGGTATCTAGGCCATTGTATGCCTCATTGCTTGATGTCGTGTACTGTAACTGATAAATTTTTCTACCTATCCGCTAAAGCTATCGTCGCGGCTGGGAGAGCTAGAACTGAATAGTAGTAGTTCCGTGCTATGATAATGCTTTGCGAAACAAATTTTGCTTTTCTCCATCGTGTGAATGTAAACCTATTTTTCGTTGACGCGCTTGATTGTTGCATGAATGTGTACGTGCGTTGGAGTATGTTCATGTTGTGTGACAGTGTTGTACTAACGCTAGTTTGATTTGCTATCGTTCATTAGAAAAGGGTTAGCGATGCGGAAAGTTTATTTTTTTGTCAACTCATTCGGTTCACAAAGTTAAACGAAATTGTATGTTACGTCGCGGCGCGATATTTTGCTGTTTGTATATGAGTGTTTTTTTTGTTGCATTTGAGTTGAGCTTGTTTCTGCGGATATCGGATGGGAGCGCTTTCCACCGACACTTGGGCGTACTGTCGATTGTTTTGACCTGCCACTAGAAACGATTGGGCATGAGCAACCGGATAGTACAGCAGTAAAATGGACCTTTGATTGCTTATCCAACACCATCCAGCGATATGTACAGTGCAGCACGCTGACTGATGTGCACATTGCGTTGGGTTTGTTCTCGCACTATTGCCCTTTTTGTCTTGTAAGAAGTCATGTCCTTTTTTGCTGTTATCATGTATCTTGAATTGTATTCTTTTCATGCTTCATTGATGATGATTGTTGCTGATGTTGTGATTTGACGTGGAATGTCTGTGGAATTACGTGGATGTGCATTTTCGGATGGCTGCGCTTCGAAACTACTAAAACAAATACATCCCCTCCCACTCTTCTATGACGCTGAATATTTGACCTTATCGTGTGCGACATGGTGAATGCTTTGGGCGATTGCAATCATGCGGGCCCGCTGGATCTGATGTGTGGCAGTTGCGGATGTTTTTGATGCAGTTGGGCCATCGATCACCGATGATAACATGCGGACTGTTTCCGTTCGACTGGACACTGATTTTTTCGGTAAGTTGCTTGTGCACGACGTCTGGTTATTGCTGTTCAAACACGCTTTAACTCAATTTCATCCAACGGTGACAAAAAGTCGTGAGGGGTTACCAGCATATGGGTGGACTTTGCTCACAAAGGACAAAAAATCGTAAAGTAGCGCTTTTGCTAGCAAACTGTAAACAGCATATTTAACGGTTCAATCGCTTCAACTTTAATATGAAAAAATAAAATGGGTCTTTATAAATCTGGACCATAATTTACACCATCCACACTATTCCTGAGCCAAGTTGAGAGCGAGTTTTATTCAGAGGAGCCGCATGGTGTTTTAAATAACAGCTATAATGATCGGCATTTGACTTCTGCTAGGTGCATTGTTTTGTAAAGTAAATCTATTGCTTTTGCTGAGTGAATAATAGAGTGGACTGAATATTTCGAGCTTACACCTCAGTACTGTATCATCTTCAGCTTAGTTGACCAGCTCAGTTTATGGCTTTTTGGAACAATAAAACAATAGAACAATTAATTGTACACAGCTATTTGAAAATTTTCGCGAAAAGTTTTGTGAAACAAACTCTATATATGTTTTTACTATGTTATCTGCTGAATTAGCAATACGGCCTGGTCGTTACTACCGCATAAAAAAAAGTTATCTGCAGAATTCTCTATAAGCATTTTTTTATTTCAGATTCTTTCGACCGCTGCAACATACATCATCATCTTACTGCAATTTGAAAGTGCTGGAAGCCCGTCAGGCTGAGACCAGAAAAGGTGCACGACATTTTAATAAACATCAAACGTATGAGCCACGGTCATGAAAGCTTTGCGAGTTTTTGAGTGTGTCACGGTTGAACATGACAACTATGTCCTAACAATGCACCTATCATTTACTGAAAAAACACTATTGTAATATTTTTGCCTGAATCGAATAAATCGATTACACTTCCGAAATTTCCCAAGCGGTATAATGCTAACCACTATTTGAATCGTGGGGCAAGAGCAAGTGCAAATCGTGATGAAACTTGCGTAGAACCTGTACAGCATGTACAGCCGGAAGGAAGATTTCACGCAGCCTGCGAAACGCAACACATGTCCTGTCTTTCTGTCTTCGAGTCATGTGCAGAATTTGTTTCATGTTGACGTCGACGAACGAACGGCGGTTCCCAGTGTCATCGTGTCGTTGTTGTCCTACGTTGCAATACGGGTGGCGCCATTAGCACCGCAGGGAAGATGAAAATTCTATTGTGAAAGTCTCGTGTGGTTCTTTTGTGTACGCTCTCGTTCGAAGAATCACGCCTTGCTGAGTGCGGTGGCAGTCGACAAGGCGCAAGTGGGAAGGATCCTATAAATGAAGGGTGTGATGATTCCAAAGATGCAGCCACGGCTCAGTGAGTTCCCGAACACACTACACGTCTGAAGGAAGCTGCTACATTGCAAGGCAAGAAAATACCGACTTCTGTGCGCCATAAGCATTGTTGCAGAGTAATTATCATTCAGCTGGTGTGAAGACAGTTATTTTTGTATTGAAGCAATCTTCACAAAAAGAGCGTATCGAACGCTCATGGGACCTTACCTTTGATCGACGAGTTGTATGTTTGCTGTGCAATAGAAAGAAAAACCACAATTCTATGGTGTGACATTTTCAATATTACGTGACGTTTCGTGTCAATGTAGTTTTGTTCGGGAATCGTGTCAATGGTTTTTTTTTTGTGGTTGGAAGTTTCGAAGACAGATTTTTCCTCCACAAAGCAAATATATCTAAGTGCTATGCCGGATTCTCTACTGCCGCTTGCGACTCCACCATACATCATCTTTGAGATGAATGTTTACAGTGCAATACAGAGCGCAGGAAACAAGGTTCCGCACGCTTCCTGGAGTGTTTCTATTTATATGTTCTAAAACTCAATTGTGGCATGGAACATGGAACTTAATAGAATGCAGTCGATAGTAAGATGCTAGGCTGATTGGCGTTAGTGAGCTGTGTGCAGGAAGGATGCAGCAAACGCACACAAATCAAACGAGCAAACGAATTTGCACTCAGGGAGGAAAAATCAAACCAGCGAAGCGTAAGCGTTCTAACTTCCAAATTCAATTGACAAACGGTGCCAGATCGGCGGATGCTGCGTTGAGTTTGATTTGAATTCAAGTGCATCTCGCCTACTCGGCATATGTATTTGGCGGACTGAATATAAGAAGGACATGCAAGGCGGTTTGTTTGTCTGGTGAAATACATCCTCTTCACGGCGAGCGTGCGTATATGAAAAATGCAGCAGTCGAGACGCTGGTGGATTTGCAATTGCGATGGATGAAATCGATGTTTTATTATCTGCGCTGAAGGCAAGATAAACAAATTGCCTGTGCCCCCAAAACTTTGCCAACACACGACCAGCTAGGCTCTGAAGATGTTCAATTGAATGGTGGAAAGTTTAATGCCTGCAAGAGAACACATGTTGCACATGATCATGCTGTCGATCGGCTTCCTTTGCCAATTTGCAACTACCCTTTCAGTTCGGGGTGGTGTTGCACGGGTTCCCAGCGGGTAAATGAATTTAATTGAAAACTTCCAACGTGCCAAATTGAATTAATTTGATGTTTTTCTGTTTAATATTCAAACTTCCACAACATCATATGTTTGCTACGCCTCGCCTGTTGTTTTTCTGCTTTGCCGTTGGCTGATACATATGCTGACTCTAGCGTGCCCGTTGGTGATAGGACGTGCTGGAACGAGCAAAAAATACTGACGAAGAACGGTGAAACTCCAAATTCTCTGTCCTCCTGCACGCTCGTGAGCTGTTCATACGGGTTGAAAGTTTGACTTCCACCAAAAGCTCGTTCCTCGAGACGCAGATGAAGTGCGATTCGAGACGGTTGAGGTGCCTGAGTGGTTGTTGTTAATGCACTGGTGGCCTGCAAACTTTTTGCCTAAACTGGGCGTGAGCGTTCGGTTCAGTGTACATGACCGATGGCTTTGAAAAACGTAGGGCAACCGCTGCCGGTCTCAGTGTCGGTCTAGTTTTATTGATTTTCGCATCCATTACGCAAAAGTGTTAAAAGAAGCGCTTTGCTTGACGTGGAAGGCATTAGTGTGAGGTTATTTTGATGTGCGAAACTTTGCTAATTTCTTGCAAGAGCAATTGGTTATTCGGGAAGGTTTAGCGACACGTCTTTTCGCTCAATCGTCTTTCGTAGGTTATGTTGATGTTGCTCACCGATAACGCCTTTGATTACTTCCACTAACTTACCAAAGAAAACCACAATGTAAGGTGTACGTTCCGAAAAATTAGCATACTAAACGACCTAGGTAGGTGTGTACAATCCGTTTAATAGCTACGCCTAGAAAAGTGGAATATCCAACGATCGGGCTTGCATTGGAAAAGGAAACACTGTTGAACTACTGGACTGATTTTGCCATTTAACAATGTTAGCTCTTCCAGTCGATGAAGGTTTGTTTAAAGGCATATCGGGTTCGATTCATTGACCAAAGAGATGCTGGCAAGTTGTCTAATTGTGTTCCCTTCACTGGTTTGCTGGCACATGTTCAAAACAGACTGATGGGCCAGGTGCTGATACATGGGGGATGGTTGAAAAGATTTGATGTCTGTCGTCGACTGTGGAGTAATCGGCTACGATCGAATGTACAATCCAGGAACTTTCGCAAAAGATCAGAACGGACCGTTGATTTGATTCAATTAAATGATTTCCCTTCTATCGTCCTTTGCAATCGAAGCTTTGGGACGGCGGCCTCAATAAAGTGTACGACACATGCACTGTAGCTCGTTATGAATAAAGTGTCTTCCAGCTTATGATGCAATTGATGACCTTGAGGCTGTACATAGAACTGCTGGTGTCGTCCTGTGTACCCCATGCTAGTTTAAGCCAACATCAGTCCGGTTTGTGCTATTTGTGTTAATAAGTGTGATTGTCATTCGGCCATTTTCATAGCCAAACATCATCGATTTGATTCAATTAGGTATATGAAAGGCACTATACTTGGTTTTTACGGCAGAACGAACAACTCGACAAGCTAGAGGCAACTAACATAACGAGTGGCTAAAAGGGATAACAAAATTTGTTTAAAAAAGCACTATGCCTCACTAAGCTCATTGCCTTCACTAGCCTTCTTAAAAAAATCTGAGCCATTTACAAAGAGATTTAGGGTGCAACAACATTCGCAAGCAATGTAATAAATTACCAATCAAGTAAGCCTAGTACTAAAAATTAGTTACAAAAACAACAAACCAAACCACTATTAGTTTCGGATGAAATTGATTCCTTGAAATACCACAAACGTGTTTGCCGATGTTTAATAAAAGTTTATAGCAGCGCAGATCACTTCCCTTTGCGTGAGTTATTGCTTGGAAATCATGAAGATGAATGATAATGGAAATGATAATCACACAAGGATTGCTGGTAGCAAGTTGAAATAAAATATTTCCTTACTTATGGTGAACGCGCATCAAACACCAGGTTCGATAAGAATAGCAAACATGCTACTCAACGATTGTTAGCAAAGTTACTTAACCTGAGTAGTCTAGCTGGAAGATAATGGAAAAAACAAATTAGTGCAATAGCCGTTTTCCGGAACGCTTGTTTCTGGGTCACTTTTTCCGCATCATGGCGAACAAGAACACACAACTTTCGAAGGATGACAACACGGTGGAGAAGCCGGTAAGAAGGGTCATAAGTCTTACGGCTAGTTGACCAGTCATAAGGTCTAGAAAGAGAAGAGTTTATCGAAAGCCAAAGTGTCTAAACAAAGTTTGCTGTCTCGGTAAGTCTATTTTCTGCTTGTTCTGGAAAATCAAATCGATGACTCTCTTTCTCTCTCTCTCTCTCTCTCTCTCTCTCTCTCTCTCTCTTTCTCTCGCTAGACAGTTACCGTTTGGGCAATGGTTTCCGTCTGGTAAGCGATCTGGTCAAATGAAGGTTAATGCTGTTGTTTTTCATTAGCCGAGCCGAAGTTCTTGGTAAATGTTCGACTAATTGACGTTCAAAGCATTATCATGGTGTGGAAGATATATCAGAGAAGCATAGAAGTTTCATTCCCGAGTTTCATCGAACAGGCATTGAGTGTAGCCGAAGCGTAATTCCAAAACGAGGCACATCAATGACTGACTGTAAAGAGCTTTGAGAAGAAATTCTCCAATGACTATAGACATTATCGTTAAGGTCCTAGAAACGGGGTAGTGAGCTTTACAGATAAAGACGTTTATCTCCATATGTTGACCAACAATACATGCTAACAGGAAAGTCAATCATATAAAATCCAGTCTAGTGCATTGTTAAAGATGATGAATAATGCTGTTGGCTGAAACACCTACTTCGACACACCGTTTGAGGGATTATGTTTATTGATTCTCCGTTTGATATTGGTTGGCAAAAATGAGTGACAGCTATTGTTCGTTCTGTAGAGCTCAATTCTATTGTTTCTGTTTCCAACATTGATGTGGAGTTCCATTGAACTAGGACACTATTAAATTCATTAAAACTGTCACGAAATGATTAATTAAATCATCGCTGCGGGACTTTGCATGGAATATCGTTCGAATGTCCGTGGAACAGCATTCCTTTCAAATAATAAGGTCAGCCTTTGTCGTGGTTTTTGGCGAACCTATCTACGGATTAACTTTGTTCGGACGCCCTCGTAATGATATTTTACCAGCTAGCACTGTAAAGCCAGGGATCAGTAGAGCCAGTGAAGGACGACTATCGCAAGGTGTAGCACTGGTTTCAAACTGGCCTGTTTGGTGTTGATGGAGTGTTTCGGATTATCTAGTGCCAGTGGTCGTAGAAGTTGCACCATGAAGTGTAATTTGCTTCCGCCATATCCGATTAAACAGCCACGTCTGCGAAGCTCCGAAAAGTGTTTCACCCTATTACGGAGTTTTCGACTGCAGCAGCTATCGTTTTGTTCCTATCGATGTGTGTTATGCTTGCCTCACTTCCTCACAAATACACTCATTCACCCACGGGAAAGGTACAAATGGAGAAAACTTGTGAAATTTAATATGCACCGATGCATCCGGCACACTTGCCTCCTTGCTGCATCTTGCTTTGGGGCCGGGGAGAGTGAGTGTATTCGTTTACGGGGAAATTTATGTTGTGTGCACCGGTACCCTATTTTCGCTTCCATCGCATTAAAGGATGAAAAGTTGTTTTGCGGAATGCGGTTATCGCCGTCTCCCAAGGTGCATCGGAACAGTGCGTGACGTCGTCTGTTTTGAGGCGGTGTTGGTGGTGTGCTACTGTGCACCGTGTCAGTAAGCAGCACCGGGACGCTTCCCTTGCAAAGCAGCATTTTGTATCGGTGCACGTGAGCTGTGTCCGCAAGTTGTCCTGCCATACATTTGTGCCGTTTCATGAAGTGACGAAGATCGTGCTGATCTTGTGTTCGAACGAGGAATTTGCCCAATTTCTAAATAGAAAGCGGTAGTGCTTTCGGAAGCAAAAGTTTTACAACGTGTTTCCGAAAACGGCGGGGGTAGCGGGGATCGTCGACGTTGGGTTGTCGAACATGGCACGCACACACACATTCCGGCACACTTGGCACTTTATGAGTTATAATGAGCGGAAGGGCAAAACATTCCTACGGGTTCCATACCTCTCCAACATCCTTCGTGAAGATGCTGATGCAGAGGTGAAGAGGAGGAGCGTGCGTTCCAGGCCCGATAACAGGAACGGTGACCGCGAAAAGGCAGGTCAGTGTCAGAACGATTTCCCTTGCAGTTTGCCCGTGTACGCGAGATGAATGTGAAACCAAGCAAGCCTTGGCAGCCACGGAGAATCTATGAAAGTTTCAAGCTTTCCGGGTAGGGTACGAATGCTCAACACGTTTGGATCGCAACTGAGCAAGCGTCCTATGGAAGGCAACATGTCTTAACTAATGATATATAGTGTCGATGACGATGTAATTAGGTGTGATGTGGTTGTGGGACATTTTTGTGCAGAGGTTACGTGGTTAGGTCATGCTGCGACGCTGTCACGTATCTCTGCTGCAAGCTGCACTGTGATAACAGTGGGAGCTGGTGAGAAACTTAGCGAGCTGCATTCAAAGCGCTTCGTATTTATTGTAACCGAGTATATGTGTACAAAATTGAACCAAAAACAGTCGTGATACTAGTTCACCTGAACACCCTGGTCAAGGATTAGTGGCACTCATTTCGGCATTTTGTTGCAGTATGGCACTGATGAAGAATTTTGGCACACCCAGCTCGAACTGAATCAATATTACACTGTACGTGGCCAGAGCGGAGATTATCTGAAAGAACATATCGCAAGTGGTATGTAGTTAGCGTGCGTTAGTTCCTCACTGGAAGCTTCGCAGTGTCTACCGAAAGTGCCAACGTCCAGTCGAAGGAAAACAGCCCGCAAGACACGACAGGCCTCTGGTGTTGAAGATGGTGCGAAAAAAGTACGAGCTAGTGAAACGGGTGCGATGTAAGTAAAAAGAAAACAAGTATCGTTAGACAGTGTGACAACGGGTGTCTACATTGCGATGATGGAAGGATATCGAGCAGGAAGTATTTTTTTTTTGCTCCCTCGTCGTGGAATCCGCAAAGTCGAACACGATTGGTGTAGCGTTCGAGAGATGCGGTCGATAAAAGAAATAAGCGGATTATCAGGCAGATTATGGTATGGCACGCGAACGAACGACACTGTAAGCCTCACAGATGTGAGCGAAAAGTAGCGACTTGTAGCACGCAGCCGCTCGATCATCGCCGTCCCTTTACCTACCCGTTCCACTAGTGCTGGCGTCTTGGATGATTGATTTATTGCCTTATGGACGAGGACGGCCGTTTGCTTGCCCTGCGGTCGAATGGGATAAGTGGAAACGTACACACCGTCAATGGGTTGCGATGGTCCGCTGATTGGCGATTAGCGATATTACCGGAAGAATGCATGAAAATTACCTCTCTTTTCAGATCGCTCCCCAGCTTGACTAGCAGTAGAAAGATGAAAGTATAGAAGATAGCAACTGCTGCATGAATTCTAGCGAGGCTCAACACAATTGTCGAAGGATCGGTCAGCACGTGTCCAATGGTGAGGATGGAAAACACTGATGTCACTATCACCGACGCACAGAACATCATTGGCTGTAAGCGATTAAACGCGATAAAATGGATGAAAATGCAAAAAACTTTACTTTATGCGAATTACCTGCCACACAAATATGGTGCAAAATGCTTGAATTGCATCGCACAGATTGCTGTAGATTACAGTAAATCCCTGTATTTGGCACATCATTTTACTAAACGAGGGCGTGTGTTCTGCGGATGTTCTCTCCAGAAAACAGACCCTATCGTAGCGCAATGCACATTGAACAAGTGTTGTATTGATTTGATCAGTTCAGTCCAAAGCAAAGAAGTGTATTGTCATACCGTAGGTGTCTATTAAATGCCAGAAATCGTTCGCGAAAGCCAAACAGTCCACTAATAAATGCAGTCACGCAGGTTACGTGTGCAGTTCTGACAATGTAATAGTACGAGGTTACAGCCAGCTTTGCCATATCCTGGGTAATGAGACTGGTATTGACTAGATTTTGTCCGGCCGTGACATCATTTAACAGCAGCAGACCCTGGCAGAAGAATGAGCCCAGGAGCAGCGCTACACAAACAAGGTGTAGTTTAGGGTGATCAATTTCATGGAAATATCTAACAAACTGAAAAAAAAACACGGATCAAATACGATGGGGAGCACACATTTCGTGCACATGTTTGTAAACTCCATTTACCAAGCGATCGGCCTCTTCAACCAACTGCACCATACGCATGAACTTTTTGCGGAACAGCAGCACCAGTGTCGAGGATGCGGAGCAATTAAAGCCAGCGAGCAGATATAGAATGAGCGTAACCATGGTAATGATGCGTGACACGGGAATATCGAAAAACATCTTTGGCCACGAAGCGTACAACATTTGAAGGAAAAATGTTTGCCATAATGTAAAAACGACTACATCCATAAATTTAACTTCCGATTTCAGCATCTTGGACGACCGGTTACATCCAGTGACGGCATTTTGGTGCGATCGGGCAGGGTCTGGAGGCGCTCTGACGTGGGAAATTGTGTAGGGGAACAAACCGAACAGCTTGAGTACGCGTATATTGGGTTGCATTGTTTCGAAGAAACTCCCGATATTAAACCAATATTTTAGCCAAAGTGACATTGCGGGAAATTTGCTCCGGGCACGGAAACAGAAATTGTGTCTCACTGTGTCTACTTTATCACTCTGGTCGCAAGCGTCTCGCGGCACTTCTCACTGGTGGAGGCGCACGGTGGCTGGTAAAGCAGCGATTTTGACAGTTTTGTCTGACTCCGATTGTGGAATGGTTCTGGAGCAAAATGGAAACCCTTTACGGTCGATTCAACAATTCACATCCACTCCTAACCAACGACTGATGCATGGCTTGAAACAATACTCCCCGTCGACAAAATTACGAGCAAGTTCGTTCCTCGCGAGACCGTGCGGATCGTTTGGGTGGCGAGGCGTGAAAAGATAAACATGGTACGGCGTGTTTACAGAAAGTCATAATATTTGTATAGTGGTTAAAAACGCTCGAGCACTGGATGAATGGAAAACAAGTGGTAGTAAAGTGTTGCAGGTGTGGAAAGAACTCGGAAAATGACGAATGTTTTCATACCACACCTCGAACAACCGTTGCGTTAGCGACGCTGGACCAACAAACACACCAACACAGGACAACTCTGTAGTGGGATTTTGGGGATCGAAAGTGTTGTGCCGTTCTTCTTCAGACATAACTTGACAAAGGGCCGTCAAGATGCTCCTCATCGAACGTATCGTTATTTTCCAAAGAGGACCACAATGACCTCGTCTGGATGATAGCACAAACAGCAATTCGAAGCACTCAGTTTACCCTGTGGACATGATTTTTCAAAATACGATATCGTTAAGTGAACGATTGTACTTTCTGAACTTCTTTTCTCCACCTCAATACGATTCCGAGGACGACGATTCACCGGCGACGAAAACAACAGGCAATTTCTGTGATTCAAATTCACTAAGAGCAATGAACGAAAGATAGCGCCAGGACGCATGGTGAAAAGCGAGCGGCAAGGAAAATAGCAGCTTGCCAACTTATGAATATTTACTGAGTGTAAAAGTATCCTGAGTGCAGCAACATTGACTGCAAAAGGACATGATCTTGAACTAGTAGAGTCAATTGAATAAAGAATGGTATTTATTCAACAAATAAACTATCGCAAAATACCCCGTCACCAAGGACACGTTTTCAAAAGGTTGCAAGTGAAATGAACGCTGATGGTTTGGAGACGTCGGGTCGTATCATGCAGCCGTTGGTTGCTTCCTACCGACGGAACAGAGAGGGAGCAAAGCAGTTAAATAAAACAGAAACTTCACTAATTTGCTGTCGCTACAGCTTCACTCAAGCCGTGCAGGGGAATTAAGTGATGCCGAGAAGCCGAAAGTGTTGGCAGTGAAAGGGAGATTGAGAGTTGAACTGGGAAGATTGGTGACAGTGATGGAAAGTTTTAACGTTTCGACTGTGCGCTGGCATGGGCAACAGCAGTCCGTCGAGGAGCACCTTGCACTGACTTCTTCTTTCGGCTTTCCCACACTCAAAGGCCGCAATGTTAGAGGGGTGATAATTTATTTAAATTGCAACAAAAAGAAAATGTTATCCACAGCCGGCCAGCATAATGACGTTAAATCATTTAAAAACGGTAACTTAAACGGATGTCCAGGAAGTTGTGTCTGGGCGGTTGGGAAATTAGTCTTCTGTGCGCTGGCACCGTACGCTTCCCCCGGAACTGGATTTCTGTCAGCTCTACACGCTGGATGAGACTCGAATGAAAGCCGGTTAGATAGGGACAGGAGAGAGAACAATCGGTGCAACATTGCTGTCAACTTTCCAGACCCTGGAAATGAAGCAAGAGCCTTTCGTGCTCGGTGCAGCGTTACTCGAGATGGCTTCAATTTCCATTTGGCATTTTTCCTTGCCACCTCCTGCGAGCGTAAGCGGTCTAATGACGGACGTAAAGTTTTCCGATAAAGAGATAAGCGGAATAAAATAAATGTTTTACGTGACAAGCGTTTATTTTGAGCAAAATATGACCCATCGAGGGTCGCCCAGGCTGGCAATAATGGCATGGAGGGTCAAGACCTGGGGAGAATGCTGCTGCAGCCCTACTCCAGGTTGCGGTACATGCGGTTCAATCCCAGCGGGGTCTTGAAACCCCTTCGTGAAGCGAGAGATAAGGGAGAGAATTCACCTGAGGTGACAGAAAAGATGTGCCTGTAGAATCGCATGCTGAATGTAAGTGCCTTTGTTTAGGTTGTTCATGCGAATGGTTTTAATTTTCTCGTACCGTAAATTTAACTACAACGACGTCTGCAGCTACCGACGGCTCTATGGCCCTAGCTCTCCTCGGTCCTCGGTCGGTTTGGAAAAGGGTTTTGTAGGTGTTTAAATAATTTGTGTACTTTATTCTTCGGAGCCATTTTCAATTTATTACAATGTGCACAAGTATGCAGAGGATTCGAAAACGGTGTGGGCAGACTGAGGTTTGCTTCTAAACCCTTTACGAGGACATGGTTTTTTTTTGGATGCCATGCCATCGTAAGAACAAACACACCTAAGCCTTAAGGCAATGTCTGACTAATCTAGATGAAAGATTGCGTTTCTTCCCCAAAGCTGAGAGGATAACGCCCAATGGCGTGAATGTGGACGAGCTGTAAGCTGTAATCAGTCGTAATTCATCTGTTTTGCAGTCAAAGGAAAAGCTAATCAATGTGTCAAGTTCTGGCAGTCGTTCATTTTTCACACAATCTGTGGTGCGTGTAGAAGTCTGGCAAAGCAAGTACAAAAAAGATAGTCTCGTCTAGGGGTGGGATTGTCGCCGTGAACGGACGTGGACTAGAAAATGAATTTTCTTTCAATAATGTTTTGACGAATGTTTTACGTTTCATGCTGGCCGAAAGGAATGGTAGTCACATTGAAAGCATGCGTTGTTACATCAACCATATTGTGCTAGGTAATGTCGCATTCTTGTAAGAGTTGGTGGATTGTGAGGAATCATCTAATAACTTCAATTTAAACGTACACATGTTCAATAAATTAACAGCAGGAGCTTTTGCTTCAATCATGCGTTGGTGTCCCATCGTAGTCCATCAACCGCAACGATAACCAAACCGGGAATATCTACTTTATTTGAAACATGCGTCCAATGGAAGGATAAAGGCTCGTAGAATATCTAATTTCAGGTTTAACGTTACTGCCGGACGGAGTCGTCAGAACGATCAGTTTCATTCATTTCGGAAAAGCGCTAATGTCTCAACAAGCACATTATCTCCTAGCATGTGATAGGAGAACACCCCGCCCGAGCTGGTGGCATGTGTCGAGAATGTGTTTTACATATTTTTATTACATTTCCCTTAGCTGCTATTACCACTTTGTTTTATTCATATTTTATTTCCGAAGCCGTACAGCAAACCGTTGCACGGATGTGGGATGGAAAGCCGTTCGGCACTAGATGTGACAGTTTGTTTTATTTTTAGGTGCTTTGGTCGGACGATATTGTTGATGGAATTGCTGTGTGGAGAACGAAGCAAGCGATGAAAGAAAACAAATCGAATCGGTCACTATTTCATAACTCTGTCAGCTTAGCAGGCCAGAAACGAATGTTGTTCCGGAGAGCGCTGGGACGAAACAAGAGAGAATCCGCACTGTGGTGGCCCGTATTATTTTGAGGATTTCGTTAGAACGTCGACCGGCTGGCTGCGGGTATCGTTGGCATGTGGAATTGGGTAAAAAATGAAGCAAAACTACTATAACCAGCTCCGAGATACTTGTGGGTAAGTATACGGGACCGTTTGTCCTATGGGACTGGTTGGCATTTAATTTTAACTCAACTTTTTAACCCGTTTATGTGCCTTCGAAGGTGGTTGGAAAAATGAACCAAGCTTTTTTTGGCCTGAGCCCAGAAGATTTGCAGGGTTTATTTGTAGTGGGTCGTTTTATTTTCGACCCTTCGTTGTGTGAAGAATTGGGTTGGAATGTGTTGGCACGTAGGAAAATCTCTACTTGTGCTACAAAAAAAAAGTAGGCAAAGGTGATCAATTGAATGATATTTTAAGTGAACTTCATGTCCCTATTATGGTGGTTTCTAATCTACACATACACACTCTCTTACAGGAATTGTTTGGCCTCGGAAATAGTTCTAGAATTTAGTTTTCTATACATTCTTCAGGCTAATGTTTCGGACAAGAAGGGCAAGGAAAGCCATACATTTGTTTTTGTTTTGATTGTTGCGTTTGTACTAAGTGAGCCAAAGCGCATGCTCCTAAAACATAGGCACGGAGGTAACAAAGTCTTAGGGCACGCTGGGCTATAATTTTCCAGTAGTTCGTTGGATGTTCTCAGTTCAGTTCAATCCTGGTGGAGGGACCACTTATCATTCCTTCAGGATGTACATTTCGATGATGTTGAGCGACTTAACGGCTGTGGAAGGACGAACTCACCGCACTTATTGGTATAGGTCGAAATTCATCCAAGGTCAAAGGCATGAACGAGCGAACGAATGTGGGTGGAACAACCCACGGGCGTGTTTCTTGAAACTTTGCGGGGCGTCTTGGGGGTTGTTGCTTCCAATCAGGCAGAAATTTTGGTTTAACTTGTTGGATTGGATGTTGATTTTTGCCGGTCGCTGGTTAAATTGATTTTGAAAAAGGGAAAACGGGGGGAAAAGACCAGTTTTACTCGGCGAACTTCAACCACAACGGTTACCGACTCCCTGCGGTACGCCTAAATATAAATGCGCCATCGTATGGCGAGGCGTGGTATTTGTTCTCGAAAGTCAACATCGCCGATTGGAATGAGCACAACCATAGAGCAGAAAAACGTTTACTTTCTAAAACCACGCAATCGGAAGGAGATGAACGAAAAGGAGAGCGATGTGTGGCAGAATGCGATGAAAGTGTGCGTATTATGTTTGCGATTCCTGGAACAGGCGAGATCACGATTCGTTGGTTCGATTTGGCTGTCGGTGCGCGCCGGAAAAGCTGTTGCTTTGCATTATATATTAATTAAAATGTGCTTCCGGAAGTTCACATTTTTCATAATTGATCACGGCATGCGGGAGCATTTCGGATGTTTGGTTGTTGGGCTAAATTAAATCGATTACACACAGGAACACACCACCTCTGCCTGTCCAACATGAAAAACGTGTCATCCACAGCAATATTTTTCTTCCACAAGTATTTCATTACCCACGGATGAGTGGAGCAAAACCTTTATCACAGCATCGGTGCAGTGAAGAACGGAAGATGTATGTTTCTACACCCTGTTTGGATGGAATCAAGAATTGTTCTTTGTGCATTTGATGGGTGACGTCTATCTAGTTGTGCCCGCATCCTTTGGGAAATGCATGATGACACTGAGCGTAAAAGCAGTGACAGATATAACGGTCACGAACCGCGTAAACCAGATTAGCGGAAAACAAGAAATGCAAATCCTAACCAACGGGTGTCATCGGAATGGGGTTTTGTGTGGGGCGACAATATTGTTGAGTAACAATGCTTCCACTCTACAAGCCATATGAAAGGAAAGGAAAAAGATATGGCCCCTCCAGGCAGATGATGAGGATCCGTGGGTACACGTTTATTCGGAGATTTAGTTCCAATCCTCAGTGTTAGAGCGTGGTCGGGGTTCGTTGGTACCCCCGAGGGTGTTCTTTTGCACGGACTCACAGGAGAATCATGCGGGGTTCGTCCCTGAACAACCATACACCTCAAGTTCAGGTGAACACATCTTCCGAGCTTGTCCGGAACGCTGGGACATGTCCAGTTTCGGGACGGCATCTCACGTGGGGTGACTGCGGCAACACGCTTTCGGGCGTGTTTTGTTTGCGCTGGGGACTGAATCCGTCGTATGCGGTGCAAAATATGTTATGCAACATAAAACATTGAAATAACCATATATTCATAAGGTACCGTCGGTTTCCTCAGCTGAAGTTGTACCTTTTGAATGTGCTCGGCGTGTCCTCCAGTGTCGGTACTGATTGTGCTCGGTTGAGAGTGCGAACGGCCCAATGTTTCATCTTTCCACTTCTTGGAACCGAGGACTTATTTCGTATTCATGTTTGTACGTTAAGCGAATCTTAAATTTTAAGCTTGCCGATGTTCACGGATTCGTTGACGGAAAATTTACCTGCCGCACGAACCATACGTTTTCCGTCGTTCGAAGAGTGCTACTTGCCCGGAACCGGAGTGCTGGCGGCGGACTGCGAACAAAATCTCAGAATGCAATAATTTGAGAACACTTTGCCGGATTGTTTGGTAAGATTTAAGATTTGTTTTCGTTTTGTTCCCGGTTTATCTCCTCCATGGTTGTGAACATCGCATCCCAGACAGGGCGCAAAGTACGACTCAGGACGCCTACATCCATCGTATGAACAGCAGGATTGCTCCACTTTTGTAAACGAACAGTAACATTGTGCAGTAATGGAAGATCAGTTCTTCTGATAATGTGCCGAGCCAGCCAAGCAGCAGGACGGTTTCGTTTTATGAAGCAACAAAAAATATCCTTGAGGTACTCCTTCCTTCTTTCTTCGTTGCGTTGTGTGATTCCAACTGTTATGGATGCGTGATTCGAAAAGGGACGACGGTTGAACGTGGCGAAGCTAGATCTGTATTCAACTTGAATGCAATTCGTATGAAATTTATCCATCGAAAAACTAAACACATTTCTACCTTTGCCAACATAAACTTTGCTCAGTCGAAAGCCGCTCGTACTGGTAAGCATTTTCCTCACTACACCCTCAAGATCCGGTCACCGTTTGTCGCAACCAGAGAAGAGTTCTCATTTTCCTGTTCCGTATTTGTGTGTGGCTAGCATTATTCGCTAGCATGGTGACAAGCTAAGGACAATGCGAATGGTAGGTCCACAAAACGCATATATGTGTCACAACGTCACGTCATGAGTACTGGGATGTATGAAAGTATCTTATCGCTCTGGCAGATGTTGTGTGCACTCTCTTCGCTGTAGTATGTTGTTCCTATGGGATGGTATATGGATTTGGGAATAGCAAAGTGTTTTTGTAGTATAGCTGAATCGTGCCATGCCAAAGGAATGCCAGTACAATGACTCTTCACTGCCGTTTCAAAACGTATTGTTTTACCGAGCATTGTGCAGGTGGGAAAGATAAGCGAAAGGGGTGAAACAAACGAAATATGACATTCGTGGGTAAATCATCGTGCAAAAAGTATTTAACAAGACGCTGGTCGAAAAAAAATTGAATATTTTTGCTTCATTTTGGAACAAAGGATGATGGAACATTTCCTTAAAGCCACCAAACTATTTAGCCGCTTTTGATCGCGATACTTTCCATCTTAATGAAGCCATCAAAAAGGCAAAGAAAACGATTTGACTCCTCCATTTTGAAAAGTTTCCTCATTTGAGGAAATGAGCATCTCATCACTGTCTAATGGTGTCGGTTTTAAATATATTCTCTCGGCGGGAAACTTTGCAGACTTTAGTGACAAGATGGTAGAACGATACGGTTCGAAGGAGCGCAGACATGTCGGGCACGTTTTTGTATTCTGGTCGTGGCAGACGAACGGAAGGGGTACAGGATGAGTTTTGATTTATATATAGGTATAATTGACGAGATTGATCGATGTGCTTAGTGTGCTTAGCGAATGGCACAACGTCGAAACATTTCGGTGAGGGAAAACGCCAGGCGGATACGGGGAACGATGAAATCTTTAGCAAGTTTCCGGCCTGTCCAGTTGTTTAGAGAAAGGGCAAAATGTTATGATTTATCATCAGTGAATAGAGGTTGGCGTCAGACGGAATAGGGCGTTGCATTTTGTTATTTTGGCGACGAGGGCGCATCCTTCCGCACGTGACGGATAGGCCTGGGCGTTAAGGATATAAATCACTATTGATTCTGTAGTTGCTTTCGTGTTGTCATAAATCATTATGATGCCGTATCGTGTTTTGCCAACCTGGTCCATCGTAGTTGCAAAATCGATTTGCTCACTCACTTTGACTTTGCACTTTAAAACGAGCAAGCAATAGAGACTACGAAGGTTGATGAATGTTAATGAAAAAAAAAAACACGTATTATGACTAATTTGGTTATATTTATGATTGTTAGCTTTTCGTGTTTAAAGGCGTTTAAAGGCTGTAACACTTTCTTGTTTATAGGGATTAAATTATTTTCATTGACGTGAGGCGTTATATGTTACGATACGTTTTATTTGACGGTGTATCAGTTTCATAGTATTTTTAATCCATTAATGGCCATTGCTACGAGTAATCCATTTCGTATCGTATCTTAAGATGTCGTAATTATAGTAGGCATATTCAAAATATCCTTAATAGTTGTCCATAGGGAACGTTTATGTTAACGACGCTAGCTATCCCACCCTGCTCTCGATACCGGGAATGCTATGTCTAATATTCCATCCTTATTACCAGGAGCAGGGTTTTAATTTAATTATGAAGCAAAACCGTCCCACAGTTCGAAACTTGATTGTAGTTATCGCAGATGATGGTATTGGGTTTGGTCAAGCTATCGTAGATGATAGTATTGGGTTTGGGCGGCAGGCGCACGTGCGAAACTACTCATCGAATGAATGGTAGAATTGAACCAACTGGTTGGATCGGTGGCGAAACATTTACACGATGCCCTCTGGGCTTAGCCAACACATGTTGCCCGGATATTCCCCTATAGTTCGTATAGGTAAAAGAACAAGCCGAGAAAGCAATAATCCACGGTGAAAGACGTTACATTGCCCTTGTGTGTGGCATATCCTGCTCGCAGCGAAACAACCACGAGCCCAAGTTGAGCAAAACGACCTAACGAATGGAGTACGATGCATGGGTTGAACTCCCTAATTCAGTTAATTTTGCCATGGCGATGATGATGGCGACAGCGGATGGTTCGTGTTCTTGCTCCCAAAAAGCAGTTCCGACTTCCCCGGAGGCCAGCTCTTGTTTGCATTCGCGGCACACATTTGCGTCGCCAGGAAGCTGGGACAGCATAACGTTACACAATAAGTCTAACGGAAGGAAGTTATTAGCTATTGCATGCATTGCTCCCCAAAGGGTTGGCGGGAGAAACCGGTGGAAATTTCGTGTTATAATTTCTGATATTATTTTCCTACCCACACCCTCACAGCTACAGGGCATATCAGGATGAAATGTAAGCTCTCGTGCCCACCGTGGGTGGTAAACGTGCAGATGGCTTATGACACACCAAAGTCAGCGAGATCGCTGTGCATTTGGGAGCAAGAGCACAGGGCAGTGTCTGGACGGCTTTGGCGACTGAGGGCTGAAATCTGGCTGCGGTAGACGACGCATCTCTCGCAATCATCATATTTCACAAAGGGAAGTAGTAGAAGCTGAACCAAAAGTAACGAGCCCGTCGCGTCCCCTGGGGTCCTGCCGTAAGTCCAAGGAAACGGATTCGGCTGCGTTCATCTGACAATATTATCTACGTTCCGGTATCCGTTTCCTATGAATGTGGTTGCTGACGGTTAACTAACGACCATGTCGAGCACGGTTTCGAGTGTACGTTTCCGGGGCAAACGCCATCAGGGGCGGAATAGAGCTGTCGAGTTGCCGAAGCTCCTCGCCCCAAGGATCATTTCTTATCGCACACGATAAAGTAGCATGAGCAGGAGAACAATTTAGGCCTTGCTGCAGATGGAACATGTGTCTCGAAGCAAATGGAAGCGGCAGCCTTGGTTTCATGTGTGACTTACAGCACGAAGCGCTTTTACGCATGTCAACATTTGCGGCACAGTTTTACAATCAAGTGACTCCATGCTAGATGGTGACGTCGGTGGCTTTCGTCGGAGTGTGGCGTATTTGCATAAATTTCTAATTTATCAGCAACATGTGCAATGTCCTTTCTGGCCCTAAACGGCGGGAGGACTGATTACTCCGAAATCGTACCACAGTTGACACCTTTTTCCGCCTCAATCTATTCCGTCGTACCCGTTAGCTGTTGTTCGTGAATTTTGATGCTATTTGTACAACAGCACAATGGGTGTAGTTAGTTTTACACATTGTCATAATGTTGGTGGAGCTAGCATAAATAGATGTCTTCTAGTTTCTTTTCGTTTTGAAAAGAAAGGAAGCCGGCTCGGTGGTCCAGTGGTAACGGCGTTGGGCTGTCAAAGGGCCCGTCGCTGGCTCGAATCTCATTCGGACCACTGCCGCCCCGCATACGCAGGATTGACTATCTTGCTATGGGTACACTAAATCACAACCTCCTATACGCAGGATTTACAATCTTGATATGGACGGGTACACTTAGTCACACAATACGGCCAGGCCGTCACTACAGAGAAAAAGAAAGGAAGCTCTTTTGTATCAGTTTATCATCTCAAAGTGAAGTTGTATTACTGCAAGTGGTTTCTCGCTCTATGGAGAATGGGCTTCTATTGAACACAATTAGCGAAATACGAGCATGATTTACTTTTGTCCTTGAAACATAATTTAAGGATTCATTTTTATTATTTTTATCGATTGTTTTCGCTTCACTTACATGAAATACAAATATCTTTGGCGCTATGTCACAGCAACACTACAATTTAGATGTACTGGGTGCAGTCCATTCCAGTGTACTGCTGATTTCAACCACTTCTTTGGCACAACCCCAGCATAGCGTCACTCCGCATCCACCATGGCCGTAATTGTGAATGATTGGAACAGATCCCTTTTGATTGTCTGTGAAATGAAAAAGGCAATAGATTATAATCTATTCATCTAGGAGTCATCTTCCACGAGAAGAAGTCGTTTAATGATATTAAATGGGATGCCAATCATCGCACATCCCCAGCAAACTCAAACCATCACAATAACTCGGCGCTTATCAGTGCAATGGCTTACAATTAATGTTTTTGTTTTTTTTGCTGGTCCCACATAAAAACATGTAACAACTACGTTGCAATCTTGCTGTCTAAACGTGATAACCCTAACCGAGTACGAACTTCTTCTTGGAACAAGCGTGTTACACCCTTGAAACATGGAATGTAAAGTACTATTACGAGCTTCGGCCTCACCTGATCGGTAGTGTTCCATTTCTAGACGCACGCTATCCCGGCCAGGCCGCAGACCCACCCATTCACTGGTGACATTCGCGTTTCGCAGGCTGGGCAGCATTCGTTCACATCCGTCAAATATAAATCGGCTGTCTTCATGCTTGACGTTTCGGTTAAAGTCGTTCATCTGATGCGTTCCTCCCAATATAACCGTCTCGCAACTAGGTAGTGAAACATTGCTATTAATTCTAACTAATCTCTGTTTGCGTAGGAGCTAGCGGTCAGTTCGATTCTTACTTGGGAATTATATAATTACCATCATCACTGTCATCCAGGATGACCTCATAAATCCACGGTGCACTAACCCGAGCTACCTGACCTCGAATGGGGAGCACTGCCTTATCGCTCGCCAACTCCAGCGAGCCAAGGCCGCTACAGTTGACAATCAGATCTACGGGCCGGTTCATTATGATTTCATCAAAGTTGCGTACTTTGGACGCCACGAATTTTCCACCAACCGCAATGAAACGATTGAATAAATAAGGCAACAGGCCGGATGGCTCGCAGGTGAACGTGGCAAACTGATAGCCGCCGGTGTACGATCGGCCGTGTTCATTACTAAGCCGCTTCAATTCTGCCTCCTGAATCTTTTGGCATCCGAACACGATTTCTTTCCATACCGGTTCCGGGTATCCGTTGGGATCGGTCGTCAGTCTCATGCACGGCTGTAAACAAACGCCGATCTTTCCTGCAAGCCCATTCTTCCAAAGCTGATGGAAAAACAAATGCGTTTCACTGGACCATTTTCTGCAAGAAGCGCACCGATTGAACGTTTATTGTGGATGAACAAATTCAGTGTGATAGGCGAAAGTGATCAATCTTACACTATTTTATGGTCCGGTGTTTTCCCACAATAGTAAGGACCCCATAACCCGGCTGATCCGTCTCCTGTTGTGTTGGGACTAACATCTTCGGATATCAAAGTTACATTAGCCACATTGTAGTAATGCTCCGCCAACTGTACTGCAACACTAAGACCACTTACACCGGCACCAATTACCACGATTTGCTTCATATTGCACGTACACTTCGGCTGAACTTATGCTACGTTCCACTACTTCCTTGTAATGCGATCGTTCGCACTGTACTGATTGCACCGGTAACAGTGAAGAAGTATTTTAAATCCAAACACCAGAGCGTTATCAACAACCGTGTTGTGATTTTTCATAGGCGAGATTCACGCTTGTTTGCCTCACTACTCCTTCCTGCTTGCTTTCGCTCCATTCTTGTCTTGCGTTCGGTGGCGATAAGGATTAGCGATGTATAGAAACGCGTGAGCTAGAGTTATCGGACAATATTTTGATTATATTTACCATCCGGCATCACGACCGTGCCCAGCACTCAAGGCCTGGCACAATGAATTCGCCGTTACGAGAAGAACGTGTAACTTTTGTAGATCTTACCAGAAGAATTGATTGTTCAAAAGACTGATAAGCATCCATTTGCAGGGCAGCAATGGAAAATTTACTAAATTACGCACACGAGTTGTATTCGCCGACTTTCCCAAGCTGCAAATCTTTTTACACTGCCCAATTATTTGAGCCATCTTATTCGTTGTCGAAAAGAAGCAATCAGATCGGAGTGATTATTCTGTGCTGTGCATAGAGAGTTTAGTGTTGAAATTCGAGTGCCTTCGATGGAAAATGTTGCATGCGCTGGACTTTGCTTAGTTGCGGAGCTCAGCTACGATAGTGCATTCGTCTATCGACAGAGCTAATTTTATTAGGAACCATTCCAAACGTCGTTCAATACCGTTTCCGAAAGTGTCGAGAATGATGTAGTGATGATAATCCTCGTCGATGGCCCGCCTGTGGCAAGAATGCAAACGGTAAGCCATAACACACGGTACCTTTTCGTCAGTGTAAATCCAATAGGGAGTCCTCATTCCGCCATTGTCATGGGCAAAATCAAGGTACAAGACCAACCAGTGAGAGTGGTGTCAAGTGGCTGAGGCGCTTAAATAAGAACATTATCTAATTCTCCATCTGGGAACAATAAAAGAGAATTATCGAAATCGAGTTCATCGTAGTGAATAATTGATTAAATTGTAATGTACCATTTATGTAGTTCCTCGTCCCTTCCTACGACAACTCCAGCACTCCAGCATTCGACTTTCCGCTCCACTGCAGCACGATCTTATCTCGTTTGGGCAAACTTTCTGTACCGGTAGTGTTCCACTGAAGGATCGCAGCCAAGGGCTTGGAGACACTGCGCTGTTGGGAGGTGTGGTGTCTTGAATAAAATATCCATGGCTGTGACAATCTCTGCGGTGCTTTGTCGTGTCGTCGTCATCGAGGTTTTCTGCAATCGAGGGGTGATGTTAATGCGAAAGGCGTTCAGTGAACATTGGATCTTAATGAGCTCCCGGATGGTTGCTTCGGTTTGTCGAAGGTTTGGAAGGCTCGATTGAATGTGGCATAGGGCAAAGGGCACATGGTAGCTGGCAAACTCATTGGACCTGTTATTAAAGCACAAATTTATGCAAATCAATTTTTGCCGTTATCCGGGTTATCGCATGCGAGTCAGGGCAGAAGTGTAGAACGGTAAAATGATATGCTTGAAAACATTAACATCATTGATTTCTGTGAAGCAGCGGGAAGAAACGATTTTAGAATGAATGCTTAGCTACCCTAGGTTTTGAGAATCAATTTGTAGTTTTGAATATAACGCAACACATTGTTGGGAATTTTGAGAACCTTTGGGAGAATGGTTTCATCTTGGTATTTTTGAAAATAAGTCACCGAAATGTTTACTCGTGACTTTGAATTGTACTTGCTTAAGCAATGCTTAAAACGCCAGCTGTATGTTTAATTGCATTACATTCCCATGCAGATTTCGACTCTTACGACAGTGGGTTTAGAACATTAAGCACTAGTCAAACACAGTAATTAGTTTACGCGCTTGGAACTAGTTCCCTGAGCTGAAAAGAAATCCAATAAGAGCATTTAAAAATTCCTAACGCGAAACTCCTTTGTGGCTTGAGAAAATCTTCCCAACGCAGGCATAAGGAATCTTCCACGTGGACAGCCCGTTGTCGTAATTACAGTGGGACCGAATTCAATTTAAACTTTATCCTGTTCCACATCCCCATTCTCGGCAGATCGGTTGTTGGAGTGTAAAACTCGGAAACTTTTACCCCTTTGGAGTGATTTACTGTCCTGTCTCTTTGCCAGAGAAGTGCACTGCACTGCAACGGTTTGGCCAAATGGTTTGTTTGAACGATGAACACTTGCTCAAGTATTTCTCGGGCAGAATTCTTTGTAAACGGAAAACCGACTAGCCTACAGAACAAGCGGCTCAACTTCGACTAATTGCCGTTTTCATTTTCCAGCGCGTTGAATAAACATCGAAAAGTTCTTTTAAGTTTTTTTCCCTGATTACCTCCTTGTTTTGATCGGCACGTTTCAAAGCGCTTCAACCGGTTGCCAAACCGGAAGATAAATGAACGTGTAAAAAGCTTCCGGGATGTTCCACCATAGCCATTCATAGCTGAAGCAAGTAGTAAATGATAAAACGATTCCCGCTGATTACTCTCTTTTAAGCACTCCTCAACAACAATGATAAACGAATTGCTATTTTTAAAGCCGTTTGCTAAATTGGCATTCCAACAAAATATTCCTTAGTTCATTGTCATTGAGCCTCTGTATCAGCGAGAGTCATAATGAGGCATCGCACAAAGCGAACAATGTTTTTTCGATCCAATGAAACAGAACCATAGTCTATGTCTTCCCTCATTTTTGTGGAGAGCGTTTACTCTACTTCGCATTGGTTAGGAAGTTAATATGTAATCAACAAGATCACTTTTATTAAAAGTTTAAAGTCACATGCAAAACCATAATATGTTCAATCAGCAGGACTATTCAGCAGGCACCTGCGCCACGCTGGACTAACGGTGTGTAAGATTAGTTTATGAGGCGTGGTAAATTACGAAAAGTCGGCTACTTTCTCGGCTACAGCATATACAGCAATTTCCGGGACGATTAACATCCCCTCTAGATACAGCCTGCGTTGGGTTGAATATCAGTCTCAACTTTGCAGCCGTCCGGACTGGCGGATGTGTCGTCGCTGTGCCGTGCCGTGGTGATGTTTCTAAACGAGTCACTAAACGTTTACAGTTCGATGGAAGTATTGTACTGGATACTACGGTTGTTCGGGTACGCACCATTCCGATTGCAGTTGGTTGACACACCCGGCCTGGCAGCGATCACAACATGGAGAACGAAAGCGTACAGCATGTCTTTTGGATTGGCATACACATTAGCTTATACAAAATTTATGTCCGACCTGAAGCACACCGGGTTCTCTGCGTCGATAATCGAGGGTAAAGGAGAGCGTATGTATTTTACGTTCAATTTTTTCACCACCCTCTACGGTGTGGTGAATGGCTATATCGTGCGAGAAAAGATTGAAAAGATGCTCTACAAGCTGCACATTGTGGATCGAAAGGTAAATCAACTGGCCTGTGTTAATCGGACCGTCTACTAAGGAATCTTAAGTCGCGTGTTCCCACAGATCTGCCGGTGGAAACGAAATTTCAATCATCGCCGATTGTATCAACAAATTTGGACTGGTGTCTACCTGTTCGCGATCGTACTATTGATCTACATCTATGGTACTATCATCACCTGCCAGTTTCACGAGAGCTCATGCAAGATCCAGGTTCTATTCCTGTTCATTTATCTCCTGTTTGTCATCTCCTACGCTCTAATGATGTTGCAGTGCACAGCGTTCATGGAAATAATCAGAAATAGGTACAAGCTGCTGAACAGTTGCTTCCGGTACGTATAGCATGACATGAAAAGTTCTGTTCGAAAAGAAGGAAAGATAAACATGCTTGCTAATAGAACAGCCTGGTCTTTGTTCCTGATATGTGTGAATTCAAATGATTTGTTTTCGTCAGTTGGAAAGTCTGTTTATCGTATGCATCATTAGATTGATTAATGGACGTCCTTGATGCGTTACCATAACTGGCTTGAGCCGTGGTATACAATAAAAACAATCATCGGTGAAGCCATATTTTCACAACACTTTGAATTCCATTTCACGGGATCGATTAACCGGGTTTCGACCAGGTGGCAGACCAGCCCGTGCATGTTTCTTTGGGAGGTGCTTGCCGCTCTACTCCCTGTTGCTTTGACTGCAGTGACCCGAGCTACAGTGAGCGTTAATCGTTGTTTCGTTCTAGAGTTTCAGTATTGTTTGCATCGTCACGCATTAAGGAGTGCCTTTCGCAACGATGAGTTGCTGTGTTGTTGTTCAAAACGTTCGCGACACATTTCGTCCCTTCTACTATCTGCTGAAGGTGACAGGATTGGCTTCGTTCCAACTAACTTCGCATCCCTCGAGCGACAGAAAAGAGTTGTACTATGCTCTCGGCTATATCGCAAGCTTCATCTCTCTGTATTCGTACGCAATCTACAGTTATCTCTTTACGACCAATACCGGCCACCTTTACATATCAACAATTTTAACCGTCATGGAAAACGGATACATGTTTTGTGAGTTTATAGTGACACAAATGGCGATCGCATTTGGTCTGGTGCTACGCCACCGAGTTGTTAAGATTTTTGACGCACTAGCTGCGATTGACGAAGAGTTGAAAGTTCTGAAACAGCCCGTCGATCATAACCGACAACATCGTCATCTGGTAGCGTTTTGTGGCGGACTATTGGGATCGTTCCTGATTCTCCTGTTTGCTACGATATCGACTGTGACGATTCGCGTTGAATCGTTTGACACACCCGCTCTGGACTTGATAGCGTTGGCGATATCGAGTTTCTGCTTCCTTCTGCAAATAGTACAATTTACGGTGATGGTGCTGCTCGCCCTTTCCCGATACCAGGCCATCAACGCATCGTTTAGGTGAGTTCCACCATGACTGATGGACGAAATGCCAGCAAACTAGTCGATTCGATGTCGTTATTCGGAGAGGACGCCTTGGTGGCGTTCGAGACGTTCAGTGTGCTATTGAAGTACCTTGGTGTCAATCCTCCCATTTCGTGTGACCGCAAACGCACCCGTCTACCTTACCGATGTGTCAACATTATGGCAATTGTTGCTTCGACCCTTTTCTACGGCTATCTGCTGCTTAGCATTTCACTAGACTCCAATGTGCTGAAAACAGGTTTGAGGTCCCTCATTGTCACCCGCATGCACGATATATACTTTGTGCTTCGCTACCTTACCGTGATCGTAGTGCAAGTGCACGTCTTGAACAATGGTGCAGAAATAAATCGTTTGCTGCGAACCCTGAACAGCATCTCAAATGCAGTGGTCCTGCTAGCCAACCGGAAAGGTACCTCTAGCAAACTACAATTTTTCGGGACAGTTCGGTTTGCAAAAGGATTGCGCGTTTTTTCCTTGTCCTATCCGTTCGTTTGTCTCACCATAACCTTCACCGTCCTAAAGCTGATGAATCGAGACCAGCTGATCGGCCATGTGTTCCAGTTTGTACGCTTGCTTTACTTTACTACATACGTTCATCTATGGTTACAAGCAACTTTGGCTGCACTGTTGGTTCTATCGCGGTACGAATCGCTGAAGAATCTGTTTGGGTAAGAAACACTTTTTCGAAATACTATTCTTTGCTGGTAAATCTCAGTTGATTTCTTTATTGAAACATTCATAGCACAAATGCTAATGGCGCTATGAGCAACATGGCATATGATTGAAAGCAGGGTGTCGAACAGGGCGTGATACATGCTAGCAAACCTCTTGCATTTGTGGCGCGTTCTGCGCATGTTAGCCAGCATTGTTTACCATTCTACAGGGTTATTGTTTATTTTGGATCAGGTAGTATCGCGAGCAATTTGATATTCCACGCTTGTGAAGTGAAGTGTCTTCTTTCAGTTTCCTTTCAGTTGAATAGAACGAAGCATGGTGATGGTTCATAATTTGCGCAACAAGCAAACAGCGATGCGTTGGTTTTCAGTTAAAAATGTGTACGAAGCTGTGCAACCGTTTATGATACTGCTCGGGACCGTCGGATTAGCACCCTTTGCATATAAACTACCCATGAAACCCATCAATCGAACCCTAGAGGTGTGCTATGTGCTGGTGTACGTTGGCACGTATACCTATGCCATCTATTCGTTCCTGTTCGTGGCAAATGTGGCCGATTTCCACCTGTCGCTAATCATCGGTACCTTGGAGTGCATTAACCTATGCTGCCAGTATCTTACGATGGTGTTTGCCATAGTGTTTGCGTGGGTTGTGAAGGGTCGAGTCAGCTCAATTTTATACATGCTGCATGATAATGACCTACAGTTGAGCACGTTCGGCCCATCAATCGATCATCGAAAACTGCACTTCAAGTTGTCAATGCTGTCGGTGGGCATAGTGGCATCGTATGTCTTACTAATTTCCGCACACGTACCGGTGATGTTGGAACTTGTGCCTCATCTTGAACCAACTCTGAAGGATATACTTCCTGCGGCAATGTTTGGGCTCTGTTTCCTACTGCAAATTTGCCAGTTTCTCTTATTTTTGCTGTTACTACACGATCGATACTTCGCCATCAACAAGGCATTTAGGTAGGTGAAACGTGATCGTGGAGTACGTCGAACTAATAATTTACTACAGCAGCCAAACATTGTCAAACAAATATCTTCGAAGATGTTTTTATCTAGCCTACGGTACATTTGGTAGTTTGAGCTAAGTGTTTGGTCAGGAGCCAGTGAAATGTTGGCACCCAACGAGGACGCTCTAAAGGCATTCGAAAACTTCATGCTGGTAGTGAAATGTCGAATGAGCTGTATCCACCGATGACTTGCATCAGGAAACGGCCGGTCATTCAGAAGAAGCTGTGCAATCAACGGGTAAAAGCATTCTCGGTCATTGTCTACACATTTCTGCTGCTTTTTTAATCACTGGAAGTATTTTGAAACGATCAAACTCAGTTCGGGATCACTCATAACAACACGATTGCATGATGTGTATTATATATCGCGCCGTATTTTTGCACTCTTAAGTCAATCCAAGTTAGTGGCCGTATTTTTGCACTCTTAAGTCAATCAAGGCAGTGTTGAAAGGTTATGTCGTTTTCTCAGTCCAGTTAGCTAGTGACGCTTAACCCCAACCCTGCCTCTGGGTTCCCTAGGTTCCTAGGGTTCAATAGGATACGTCGTAACGCCTGCACTCCTTGAATTTCATGTCGCTGACCTATGTTGTAGAGCGATGGCTGCCGTATTGCGGAGTATAGATGCATGCGTACAATTTTGTTCTGTTCTTTCTGTTCTTTTACTCGTACGTCTATCTGTGAGTGCAAACCATTTTGGCACGGTTGCGATCACCATTTGCTTAGGTAAGAAGTGTTTCATGTTTATTCAATCATCATGTGTCTTGACTTCTTTTTGCTGGAGGTCTAACAAATGCATACTCTGTGCTAAATGAACTCAACCCTCGTACGCACATTCCGCCTCACGGCAAAAGAAACCTTACGGGAAGAATTGTAGCCACTCCTTGTCGTTAATCAAACAAAACAAATTGACTCGCTTAACAAATAGAAAGAGCAATCCATCCTAGTAAAGGAGTGGCGCCGTTTGGTAAGAGTAAATGGTGAGCTCAAATAGAACCGATACAATTAATTGATTCACATGACACGACACATAATCAACCACACCTCAGTTTGTTCCGTTGCCGGTTGACGGTGTCTTTCCGAAATCCGTCCGGATCCTGCATGCGTGTCAGTGAACGTTCTGTGCGCTCCTAGAACGGAACTGTGACACCGCTACTCGGTAGTGCACCTCGCGATGGTGTACAAAGTGTTGCAAAAGTTCAATACCTCCAGCTCGACGGAAGCCTTCCAGCCGTTTCTGCTGCTGCTCAAGTGTCTCGGGTTGACGCCATTCTTTTCAAATGGCTCCAACAGGCGCTTGCTTTCGGTGCTCAACGTCATCATCTTGCTGCTAATTGGTACACTTTACATCAACGGGCCCTGCCGACAGATTCGTCGAGATATGCTCCGCTTTCAGTCGTCCCCTTTGGCCGTGAACAGCCGCATCTTCACGTACCTGCTGGGGACGCTGGTGTATCACCTGACCATGCTTATAAACTTTCTCCATCGCCATCGGTTGCGCGAGCTCTTTCAGGTGTTCGTCAACATCGATCGTGAGTTGCAACAGGTCGGCGTGAGGATCAACTACCGGATGCACCGCTTTCTTATCACCGCTGGCATGGTGTGCTTTCTGAGCGGCATCTTCGTCACCTCGGCACTGGTCTACGCTTACAAAATTACCGTCCTGAACAATCAGCCCAACTTTGACGGCCGGTGGTATTACAACATGTTCTCGTTCGTCTACTACAATGCCGCCTTTCCCACCATCACTAGCTACTTCACCATCGTTCTTTGGTTCCTGCTGGTGCGCTTTCAACGATTGGCCATGGCAATTAGGTCGGCAAGTTTAACCCGACTCCTTCACCCGAAAAGAAAATCCTTTGCAGACCGTTGCATCGAAGGTGCACGTGTGGGGAGAAGAAACAGCACTCCCAGACGTGACTGATCCGTTGTCGTCTTTCCGTTTTTTTTTGCTTTCCGTTTGCAGAATGTACTTCCCGACGAGTCCATCCGCCGTGGGAAATCGGAGCGAGTTTGCAATATGCAGTGAAAAGGAGCAGATTAATGTTCTAAAGCAAATCAAAATCCTTCACGACAAACTGAACGACGTTGTCGAGCTCGTTAATTATTGCTTTTCAGTGCAGGTAAGAACCGTCCCCGTTGTAGGGAGCCATATTTTTGACCCACTCAACGAGCCACAGATTGGAAGAAAATCCGAAACAAAGAGCAAGGACACGTTTCGGTAAGTTTGAAAGAATGCTTACCGAAGCGTACCGTGCCCGAACGCGCGAGCAAAACAGAACATATACATACCCCGCCGGTGGGGGTCACGAAGAATTTGCTAACTTTTGCCACTTTAACCGTCTTGTTTCTTGATTCCCATTTGCCTGCGTGCTGCGTCTGTTGGTGTTTGCTTCGGTGCGGGTTGTTATTCATCAGATCACATTTTGCGTTGGATTGTGCTTCGTCATCGGAGTCGTCTGTTCGTTTGGACTGTTCCGGGCGTTCATCTATCGTAACGAGCTGTTCTACATGGGCGTGCTGAACTTCATCTGGTACATGTACTATCTTTTCTTTGTCCTGTTTTTCATCGCCGTCGGTAGCAAAATAACACGCGAGGTAAGCCAAAGGATGGCCCTGTGCCGTGGTAGCACAGAAGCGTATGGAAGGGCTTTAATAGCTCTGGTGGGAAAGCTTTTTGTTTCCATTGTTTTAAGCAGTAAGCCGTGGTAAAGGAATGAAGAGTTTGTCTTAAGCAAAGTGTGTACGACCAGAAGCATGCTCTATCACAAATGGCTCGAAAATTCGTAGTGTTACACATGTTAAAGGAGTTTTAACAGCTCTGCAGACACTTTTAACACAAATACATTCCTTTTCCAGGGCAAACGAATCGGCATCCTAGTTCATAAAGCTATCAACTGTTCGTCCTCTTCGGCAGTGATAAATGAGGTATAGTGGTGTGAGCGACCAACAGCATGACGCTGTGCCGGATGTGCATTGTATCGTGTGCGTGGATGATATTAATTCTTTATCTTTCTCGCCAGTTGAACCTATTTTCACAGCAGCTGCTCCACCGGAGCCCGGTCATAACGTGCGGGCTGTTTGTCTACGACTGGACACTCTGGTACACGGTATGTAAGCATGTTTGCCCCTCATAATGGACCGCCGTTCGACGTAATCTAACGTACAGACCCGACTAAAGTAAGCGCCATTTTTGCAGATGATTGGCGCCACAGCGACGTACCTCATCATCTTAATTCAGTTCGATGTCTCGTTCCCGAACTTGGTCAATGTCAACGCCACGGCCGTATACCGTAGCAGTACATAGCATGCTAACAGCACACCGACATCATCGCTAAGAGTCGAGCAACTTACCGGTCATCCCAGACTCTCCAGTACCATCCTAGTGGGCAGCAAACTTTTCTAGCACAAGTGATTCCGTTCGTACAGTGAAATATTCTTGCCCGGGTTCTTCGACAAAGCGTACGTGTGCGTGTGTGAGTCTGCTTTTGTTTACTTTGTTGCTGGAGTTAAACAAAAAAAGTGGATTTAATCTGTAGGACCAGTTTCGTGAATTACGTGTACGCCATTGTGAAGCAGTTTCCTTTCCCGGCGTCCTGTCACTTCTTGCCACGCATTTGATCAAGCAACCACCAGCCATTAGGCGTCTCCATCGTTCAGTATCCTCGGGCCTGCTCCTACTCACCATTGTCGGCAACCATAAAACGGTCATTGTTTGTGCTCTCAGTAACGTGTTTGAGTGCTACTTGTTAGCTGAACCACTTCAAGCTCCAAGTTCTGACACTGGAGCAGGATCGGTGTCCAGGCAGCCGATGGCGCCTTGGTATTAATTTGAATTAACCACCAACAACAGCTAGGTTTCAAAGTCAATTGCCGTTACTTTTGGCAAATATTTATGCATTGTCCAGCTTGAGAAGTTTCTACAACGAGCTTTAAGTATTTCTCTAAGCACACACACACACACACACACACACACACACACACACACACACACCTAAGAGACACAGTGAAGACGAAATACAAGTCGAGGTACTGGAAAGGTTTGTACCGTGGCACCCATGAAAATCTCTTGCTTTACCTTCGCAAATGGTAATAGCAAGCTACGAACTTTTGCGATGAGATCCCGTTGCTACGATTGAGAAAGAGTTCTACAAGAGTTTTCAGGCACTAATGCAGCTAATTTTAAACACATAGTTTAGCTTTTGTATCCCAAATAATTAATCAATTGATGTACGAACCATTCGAAGAATTTTCATTCACTGTCAGAAACATCCGAATTTGGTAGGGAGCTTTAAGTTGCTTTAAGTTTTAAATATTTTCAATTTGTCCTATTTGTGACAAGTAGAATCATGATGGAAGTTGTATTTCAATTTATGGAGCATTTTTTTCGCTTAAGCTTTAATTTTTTTTCTCTTTCACTAAGCACCACGCCATAGGCGTTTGATAAAATTCGGTACCCACCTTCCTCATCGTTCAATTTTTCGAGATGGAGCTTTAGATATTCTATTTATACTAGCAGATTCATTCGTGAGACGGTTGAATGGGCAAGACCGTTTGTGGTAAATGATGAGGACAGTAATGGTTGAGGTTGGAAATAGAATTGAGGTTTCGGTTGTTCTTCTTTCAGTTGGTCGGCTCGTGGTGTGGCTCGTCCTTATCAGAGATCGTGCCCGATTTCACGCTACACCGTCAACCCATCCTGCAATGGCCGGCAAGTTTGGTGGGGTAAGAGTAATGATTTAACGAAAAATAAAAATTGGTGGATCAGAAAATTGCATATCATCCACATTGAAAACCGATTCCAACCATGGCTTCAAAGCAGGGGGCAAAGGGGATGGCTTCAAAACAGAAGAAATGGTGGATAGTTCGCCAGTGGCCATGAATAAATCGATTTTTTACCCTACTCTATTAAGTCATCCTTTTTCGCATGCTTATGGGTTTATAGGTTTAAAGCTCAAAGAGAATACACGATGAAAGTGGACGTGTAAAGAATAAAAAGGCTTACAATATAACAATCCACGTTTTGTTTGAGCGAAATAAGGAAAAGTGCCAGGGGATACTTTGCATTTTGCCATTCTAAATCGCCACAATCGACCTTCAGTGGCTTCGGAACGCACCGAGAAACTGATGTAGATTCCCAGCCACACTCTTCTCACAGAACGCTTGTGGTAAATTATTCGAACTTTAGGCGTTGGTGGATGGGATGGGTAAAGCCATTTATACGGGTTTAGTCGAGCGAAAGCGAAAAAATCAAGAATATAAAAAACACGCCAAAGCGACAATGACAGCAGCATGCAAAAAACTAAAAAACGCAGCAATAGAAATGGTTTTTGATGAAACTTTTCAGTTGACTGCACCGTGATGAATTTCCAACCAATTGACCGCTTCGCTTGGAATCATTTAGTATCGACGGCAATTTCGCTACAGGGTGGGCTCGTTCGGCATGCAACCTAGTGGATGTGCATTTAGTGAACTCAACCAACCGGCAGGACTCAACGCTGGTAAAAATTCTCGTCAGTACACAATTTCTCCCAGCTATTTGCGTGACTGCCCGGACATAACGGTTCCATGGTGCTATCGGCACCAATTGGGAACGGATTGCAGGCAAACACGCTGCTCGCAGACTTTTCGCGAACAATATCATCGTAAAATGTAATTATGCAGATCGTCAACAAAAAAGAATCCATAACCAACGTGCATATGCAGTCCGTTGTGGTGACGTTTTTCATCGTTTGCCTCGCATTCACATAGCACACAGGGTTGGGTTGAGCCATTTCAATCACGTTACCATAACAGCTAATCTATGAAATTCCCGTCACCCTTCGCATAGCTCCGGATGCCAGCCAACCAGCCAGCGAACTGTCGTTTAGTGGCGCAAATAATGCGCGAGTCGAGTGCAAATCACGTCCCAGCAGGGAAATCAAACATTTCTCCACAAAGCCTCTCACTTACAGCTGTTGCGATTGTTTTCGGCACAGAGGGGGACACGGGCGGCAATATGGGCGTTTTGGAAAATTGTTTTCCACTCCAAGTTTGGAACTGTGGGTCAGGCCCCGGGTAGCTACCCACAGTCAGCGCTGGCGAAGGGGAAAGTTTTCCAATTTGTCTTTCCAAGTTGTCACACTCTTTTTCCGCCTGCTTACCCATTGGTGTGATGGGTTTCTTCCCGGCGTACCCGAATCGCCATTATTGAGCATGGGCCAGTTTGCGGTACGTGCTGTAAAATCATATTTCCTACCTTTCTCACCCCCTGGCATCGACGGATACACGGCAGAGCTGTGTATGCGTCCCCTCCAAACGTGGAAAACAAATAGCAAATGAAATAACAAATCGTTTAACATCCGAACCCAAATCCTACAACCTCCCTACGCTCGCTCGACGAGGTTTAGTCGCATTGGCATTTTTGTAGCTTCTTGGAAGCTTGAAGTTTATGTAGGAACACGTGTGTACAAGCCATTGCGGTGCGGGTCGGTGCGTATCACAGACGCGTATGTATTTGTTTTGGATTGTTGGATTGTTGTTTAGGTTTTTCGCTTTGAGCTATTGTTGTTTTTTTTTTTTTATTTCCCTCCACGCATCTGCTTGGGAAGGAAGGTTTCCTTTTTGCCCGAGTCGGTAACAGACCTTAAGTGCCCAAAAGGACAATTCAAGTCACCGGTACATGGGAGCTTTTATTCTCTTAAATATAAACTTACTCCCACGGTTCGCTCGCACGCCCACTCGCCAGCTCACTAACGAGCCGCACAAGCTCGGAAAGCATGGAACTACATGCACAGGCAAAATGGTTGGTTTTATTTGCTAATTTATCGCCATGCTGGGAGCGAAATCCCCGGAAGACGGCGCTTTCGAGCGACCGAGCTGTATCGGGCTTAAAGTGGTCACATTGGTCGATTTGAAAATGGCTTTGCGCACGCCACCGGCGGCCACAAAAAAGGGACCAAGCAAGGGCGTTTTCCTTAAACGCTTATAAGAACGGTTGCTGTTCGTCTTTGAGGTTCTGTTATGTTGCATTTTGGTGTAGTTAACCTTATTTCATTCTCTTTGAGGTGTTTCGTTCGAATGGGAAGTTTTGCTTCCTTCCCTGCCTTGGCGCCCGAACCAAATCCTTTCCGGATCCGGGTGGCAAGTATAAGGCGCTTTTCTCTGTCTCTCACGCACCTAGCGCACACTTATGTACATTGCTGTTCGTTTTCCATTGCTGTTTTTCTCTCGCCTAATGTTTGTTGGGAAAACAGTTTACAGAATCGGGAAAAACCCTGTTCCGGCAGAAAACGTAAACTTCATTTGCCTGCAGAAGGGGTTCCGTCGAGGTCGATGGAAGGATTTTCACCACCAGCCACCACCAACATCAGAGAGCGTTACCCAGCGAAGGTTTGTTGCAGGCCTCGTCCTGTACCGCAAAAGTGGTGCTTCGAATGAATTCAATTATACCGGAAAGTATTTCCTTAATATTCTTTTCATAGTTACGCTCGCGTGTTGCGCTGCGGACTCGCTGCCACGGTTTTGTTTATTCCTCATTCGCCGTGTCGTGCGGCTGTTTTGAGCATTATAGCAGCAGCGGCCTGGTGTACCACAATTATTAAACATTGTTATATTATACCAACCGTGTGAGACGAAACGAAAATTCGGTTTTTACCGAAACCACCACACGCAAATACGCCCCGTACCCTTCGAAAAGCTTGCCGGATCCGGAAGTTGAAAACATTTCCTGTGACACTGTAACACACTGCGGAGGAAGAAGCAGGACCAAGAGAGGATGGTAGTTTGTTGCTTCCCTAAACGCTCTGACAAAACTTTCTTCCAAACCCGTCAGAGAAAGGGACTCTCCTTCACGTTGACCATGACAATCCACAACATGGCTTGCTTTTTGTGGTTTGACAGTCACAACATTGTGAGCGTTCGAGGCTGTGATTGTTTCAGGCTTTTTGTCAGTGAGTGCGTCCTTGAAACGGCTCCCTGCCTCTCATCAGGCAGTCAATGGGCGATGCTACTTGGAGTTCAAATAAAGCAGTCGATGGTTACATTTTGTCCAGTTTCCAGACAAAGCAAAGGGGCACGACGGACACGAACTGGAACGAAGAAAAAGTTGCATCAGGAGTTGGCACTGACGATTTGTCAGCTTTTGAGTCGCAGTCAACCATTGGGCAGAGTAGAAGACCTCTGCTGAAGCTGAAAACTTAAAAAAGTGATGTATTCGAGCTTCAAGTTCACTCGAAAAGGGCATGTGCATATGTCTAGTAGCGTATAAGCATGATCTTAAAGCACGAAGCAATCTCAACGGGATCTCTCTTTGAAACAGACAAACATGATATTCTTGTGATTACATAAAGCAATGCAAACTCGCTGTTGATCGTGCATGTAGGGCCAAGTTCTCACGACGTTCTGCAAACAAAAAACTTTGTGAACTTTCACCATTTCTGGTCTTATCATGAAATCTTACATCATTTCCAGCATTCTCGGAAATACAATTGAACTGCTTTGGCAGGGCTTGCATTGAAGTTGCTAAATTCTTTCTCCTTCAATGCTAACATTCACCTCAGCCTTGGTAGAATACTTCAAGGCGATTCACTTGCTGGCTTGTTTTCCGATTTCCAAAGTTTTGTGACGACTTCCACTTTTACTTTCGACGGTTGGCAAAAACACAAGACACAATTTCTTGACACGTACGATTTGGCTTTGCCGTGCAATCCCGTGGTTCCGGATGGACAGAGAAGCAGGGAGAAAAACTTTTCGATTGACTGTGTCCCAACGAATGGGTGAAGAAAAGTTGAGCCGTATTTGATCGAAAGAATCCAACAAAAACTTGGTCCATCTTTGGTTTCTGAACGAAAGGGGGCACAAAAAAATCCCTGGGACTGGGAGAAAAAGGATCCCATAGGTAATTGGATAGCATTCGAGGTAAGTTAGACACGAGTCTCTGCGCGATATTGGCAAACAGATTAGCACAATGATGACAGACGAAGGATGATGACCGAATGTTTTCGATTTGGTAAATTGATTTCGGGACCGCTTCATTCTTCTCTCGATGATAGCTTTTTCTGTCGATATGTTCGACTCACTGAGCATGGGTCCGATCCGCCGCATAACCCCTCGCGCCAGGGATCAATGTTTCGTTGACGGTTGAGAAGCATCCCGCATAAAGAAATTGGTAACATTTAGAGTCGGATGGAAAGCATTCGTTAATTATTCGAAAGAATTTGAGAGAGGAGTAAGTGTGCGAAAAGAAATTCCTTACCCTATCTTCAGATTACAAACCCACCTCGTCTACAATAGGTCTGATTAAAGCATTTAAATTACTTAATTGCATCTGGTTAGGTTGATCGTTTTCTGTTTGCTTGAATTTTATTTCATTATTGATATACGAGAGTTCTTCATTAAATAGACATAGACATTCACACAACTAGGTTCGAGTCTACTTAAATTGCCTATTTGAAAATATATGTAAAACCATGCAGATTATACGAGCGTGATGTACAAATGCTTTGATTATTTCAACCTTCCCCTTTGCTAAAAACCAGAAACAAAGCTCCTGTTGGAGCGCGGAAAAAAACAAACGCAAATTACGTGAATTTATGCTTTTGTTTACCAATTGTTCTTTCTTCACAAACAAAATTTTATAAAACCATTCCGGTGACAGACGCGTCGGAACGCGGGTTGAACGAAAATCAATGTGTGACAGTGGGAAAACAAGTCGACAAAGTGAAATATTTAATAAAACCATTCTACCTTCGAGCCAACAGCTCATAAATCACCAATGCACCATCGCCAGCTGCTGGCAGCAAGAAAGGATAAACGTAGAATAAAGCAAACTTCAATGTGCGTGCATGCGAGCTTCACCGTACATCCACCAAACTGACCTTCTTCCTCTCTGTTTTCTTCACTCTCTATCACACACACACTCTCTCTCTCTCTGTCCCTCTTTTGCCCCATAGTCCTTATGACTGGGGACCAGTATTCAACTTTTCGGGCATAAAATACCGTTGCCATTGACAGCCAATAGCGGCCGCATGTCAATTAATTATTTTAATGGGTTGAGCTGATTTTTAAAATGAAAATCATAAATATGTTGATCCGCTGATTGTGTTTTTCTCTGTGCTATCAACAGCAGAAAGTGTGTGGTGGTAAGTGAGGACAGGATTTGCCTTCCGTTTCAACGCTTTGAAATACCATGAACAAAAGGATTCTGGGAGAAGAGTAATGTTGGGCAAAAGATAACAGTCAAACTGGCGGGGAAAACTGGACAAAAGATTTATTGTAACAATTTGAATGCTCGGCGAGTACTTACATCGATACGGTCGTCGTGTACAGCAGATCCGATGGCACAATTTTATAGAAAAAAGCCCCCGAAGCGGATGAAAAGTGCACTATATTCATGTTGCTCTGTCAACCATGTAAGGCTGGATAAAATGTTAAATTGCACTCGTTGGTTCTGTAAAAGTTTTAAAATATTCTTTCTTTGAATACATTTTTAATCTAGGGAAACCTGTGTTAAAAATATATTCAAACTATTTAAGGCATGGATGTACTTGACTGTCATTCTTGACTGTCATGTGCTGTTTAAAGGATGGTTATATTATTTTTACTCACCCTATCGCTCAAAACAAGCAATCAATGTGGAAGATTCAATGAAATGATATCTTTGACCGTGCCGTTTTCCACACAAAGCAAAGTTTATATTAAAAACGAACTCTATCTCTCTCTACACTGTAAGGTTTGTCGAAAACACAATCAATTTGTTCAATGAATAGCTTATCTCAACCATACCTCTGAATAGCTTATCCGATACTGCTGGATGAGACAACTAGATGCATAGTTGTCTTGTCGTAAAAGATTGGCTAGACAGCATCTGATCATCTCCTGTATTGGTTCAAATACAGGAAAGTGAGTTAAATGACCTGAATCTAGCTAGAACATAAACAATCAGTTCCCGAGGCCAGCAGTTCGTGGCCAATGTTCGATAGCTTCGCCTGTAGTTCCTTAATTCACGGTGACCTGTACTCCTCCACTCTTCACCTAACATAACTATTCACCTTACTACAACTCGGCCTTTCCAGGCATGTGGAAACGCTTCCGGTGAAACCAAATTGGTCAATAAAGTCATAAAATGCAAAAGTTTATAATTCAAATTGCGTTTTATATGCAAATTTCAGTATGCAAGCACAGGACCATGGTACAACATAGGCTATGCTCGGCATTGAACATGTTCCTTTATGAGAAAATCTCTTCTCTCTTTCTGGAAAATGGTCAAAAAGCACACAAATGCCAAGCACGTTCTGCTTTGCCTTCGACGACGGTTCAGATCTTGGAAGAAAGATTCCCCATGCCGGAACAAACTATTGGGCTGCCTTCAATGTGTTATAGGTTTCGCCTAAAGCAACTATGACTATTTGCACGCGCATTGGATATATTTTCTCATATGTATCTTGAATTAAAGGCGCAGAAGATAAATGATGTACAATGAATTGACGTTTAACGTACATGAGTTAATCAAGCATAGATTTACTTTTCATCCATGATGACGAAATTATTCTGATACATATTTAATTAATTAATCACCTAAACCTCTGTATCCATAACAAACACTAGTTTCTAAATATATTTACATACTGATAACATAAAAAGGTATACTTTCTTTGTTTTGTTCAACTCACATAAGGTTGCGCTACATCATGAACGAGGGAATGATCAGCTCACAGTAGGAAGCCTTTTGGATTAATGACGTTTGCATTCGGTCATTAACGGATTAGCCTGCCAAACTGCTGCGAATCCTATACACTAGTAGCGAACCTGATTGAATGCTCCGTTATCATAGGATTAACTGTACTAAATCAATACTCTTTCCAACCATATCCCACAGGCAACAGCACAAACGCTTTGGACTTCTTAATTTACCACATCAAGACTCAGTCATAAGTAAGATCCCAGTCGAAAGTCATCGATTGATGTAGGCTTTTTTCATCGCATCCTTAGTTTCTGGATAGCATCAATGTTATAGACCTGCCGCAAAGCAAATGAGATGGAATGATTCGTCTGCTCTGAACAGCAACGCCATCAATCAACTATCGATTTCTCTCTACACTGGCCGCAATCCCTCGATGCAACCCTTCGCAGTCGAACACTTTTCTTGCTACGCGTCACATCACGTCAAGACGATGACTTTAATGATTTCCCAGCAGTCAATCGGAACCTGCTGCTTCAAGTTTAACAATCGGGCTGGTATGTAGCAGCACAATTAAAGTCGTACTCCGATACGCGCTGCAAACAGAAGTGGGTTTGTACCATTTAAATCGATTGAAAACAACGTTGCCATGCTGCCTAAAGCAGAAAAAAAGTTCACACTAAAACTAATTCAAACAAACAAAACCAAACAAAAACCACAATTCTCTTTCCTCGTTTAGTACAATTCAAGTTGTCTCCTGTTTATTGGCATATTTGCCAATTGCTAAGTGATTTTTTTTTTCAAATCATATAATATGTCTATTTGCGTGAGAAAAAGAAACATTAACTAAAGCTACTCGTCAACTAGCTAGCCCATAAATCTGGGAAGCAACGCCACTCAGGGAAATGGCTTGATTTATTTTTCAAAGTTATTAATGTTTACGGTCGCGCGTATGAGCATCACGGGTGAGGCACTTTCACTTCCGGACGATTTTGAGTCGTTTTTGGATAGCATTTGCTACCACTGTACATGCCACTGTCGTGAGATAATTTGTCGTTTCTCACATGGTGCGACGAATTACGACAGATCGTTACAGAATTCATGCTTGGCTGCTTCACCCTACGAACCGTCCATGGTCATTTCACGAGAGCATTTCGCATATCATCGAACGTGTTGCGAAACATTTGTCGTTCTATTTGGGAGTTTTCGCACGCTGATAAGAGCTCTGGAGTCGTTGTTGTCACATTTAATTTATTCAGTTTTATGATCCAGTTACTGTTGAGCAATATTTGAAGGGATTCAACGTAGCAAACGATTGAGTGAGCATCTCTCGCAGCATAAATTGATCAAGACGTGTACCAAACATTTTGAGAAAACGGGGGCCTGTGCGTGAATGGGTGATTATGTTGCACCAGTTTTGAAGAATCGTTCGAAAAGCTAAAGCGTTTGCATGACAGCAAAAGCGTCTTTCAACGACGATGCTGAACGAACGCCGATGTGTTAGTGCCCTTTAGAGTGGAAACGAAAATAAAGCAAGATTAGGTCCGATTATAGAAGCAAACTGAGGGAAAAAAACCAACGGCTTAATATGATGATATTTACGACAGCTCACAGTTCATGTTGGGTCATCACGAGAGGTTGCAAAAACTGCCATCAGCAAAGTGACAATTTCGTTCGTTACAATTCGATGCGCGTGTCATGGTATTTAAGAGCCGCAAATCGAATTACTTTAAAATGCCTCAGCCATCTTACCGACGACCCAAGCTTTACAACGCCGCGCGTTAAGCACCTTCGAAACGTATCTGGAAAGTCAGTAAAAATGGCAAACCGAGCAGCAATCGTAAAATGTCTTGTGCATTACTGATGGCGGCGCATGCAAACAACGCATAGAGCAACATTGGTGTGTACATCGTACGCGTTAGCGTTAAATTACGCCACTTCAGGTGCCTGTGTGTGCCGATTTCTTCCCCCGTCCCTTCGGGCATATTTGCTGGTGAAATAACATCACACACTTTCCAAACACCGTGAAGCGGAAGTTTGGTGCCAAAAAATCACGCCCAAACGAGCGAACGACTCGAAATTATAAGTCGTTTTTACGTCAACGCTTCCACAGCCTCGCCTTGCGAACCGGGCAGGACCTGCGACGAGGGCTCCAGTTTTGCTGTCGCTGCAAATTGACGATGCTCAAGTGGGCCAGACAGAAATAAAAATATCACGCACGGAACAGTGTGTATCTCCGGCCAGCGCTAGCAGCCACGGCAAAAATATGTGCGTACCCAGTCGAGTGTGTGTTTAAACTTTTATGCTGCCGATTTTTTTTATTGAGCCCTAAACGGATGAATAAAAGATTAAACCATCTTTATTGCTGCTGATGCTGGCATTAGAACACTCCAAGCCGTAGCGAGCGAGCCGAGGAATGCCGAAGCCAAACGAGGGAAGTGTGGTAGAGGGATACCTAAAATAAGCCCAAAATTCGTATGGTCGATATAATTTTAATCTCTCGGATCGCTCCCTTTTGCAATTGGAGCAAGCGGCTGAGGAGCGTTGGTGACAGGCGGGTTGATCGTGCGGTATCGATGCCATTAGATTTTGTGAAGAATTTAGATGCTTAAATTGCTTGTGGCAGGTAAAGACGAAAATCCAATGGGTGGAATTGAATAGCTTGCGTGTACACACACGGGGATGATATCATGAGCAGTCGTGGCTTGTGCAGGAGATGTTGGAACGCACAGAGCCTTACCCTGGTTCGGAACTTTCACTTTCACCAAGCCGCATCACGCTTCGGGCACAACAGGCAGCGCAAGGCCAGGGACGTTCGACGCTAACGAAACGTTCGTTTATCGTGATTACCGATTCCGGAATGTTAATTCCTCAGCACAGGCACAGGCTACGGGTGAGTAAACGTTGGCTACGTGTTGTTTGATTGGATTATCCCTTGGCAAACAAATGGCGCTGGGATGGGACAATGGAGACGTCTTGAGCCGCGTCATAAACACCTACTTACGAGAGATGAAGCGAACACCTGTACGAGTGGGACACCGGCACACCGATGGCGCAGTACAGTACTTTGAATTGAGTCTAGCTGACGCATGCATTACGCCAAATGTTGGTCTCAATCAATTGTCTATTCATCAAAACGCTTTTTTGCGCAGTACC
This sequence comes from Anopheles epiroticus, assembly GCA_000349105.1. Lineage (NCBI taxonomy): Eukaryota > Metazoa > Arthropoda > Insecta > Diptera > Culicidae > Anopheles > Anopheles epiroticus. Next base: position 363,636 of record KB671743.1, read on the forward strand.
GACCAGATCCGGAGCACGAGAGCTCGCCGAAAACAAAAAACGGTAAACTTATTCTGGCTCAATGCAATAAATCACGCGCACGTAATTCCGAAAACAGTGAGCGTAGCTGTTGAAATCGTTGTTTTCACTGGCTTCGTTACGTGTAGCGAGGACCGAGCTTCGGAAATGAGGCATCAGTGTAACTAAAATGCATCGCCGGGGAAACATCCATGATGAGACCATGATGCACAAACGGAAAGGCACCATCAGTGTAGTAATTTATCTCAACGCTGATGCGGTACAGTTTCGTAATTCGCTGCTTTTAATTTGTGCGTTTATTAGCCACCACACGTACGTCCATCGGCACTGACAACCGGCCAGAGAGAACTGGCACTCGAACTGCCCGGACCAGATTCGTTTCGAGCGGGGTGCGTTGAATCGATTTGCAAAACATGTCGAATGTTTAACCATTCACCATTGGTTTGTATTTGCGTTCGGTGGCGATCGACGATCTCTGTCCCGCACATCCCAGGATGTATTCGCGCTCATCCATACAGTTCGGAAAACACGGTTCCGTAACTGATGGAAATCATTCCAGCTACTGTTTCTACCTTGACCACCACGGGTGCACCTGCCACGGGTTTTCGGTGCGGTAGAAAACGAGTTTCCGTTGTTTTTCGTTTAACAAAATTAGTTTTACTCATTTTCCTTCTCGCTGCGGTCGCAGTCGTGCCATCCGCAAACGGGTAATAATCAACAGCTACGCCACAGTCACGTCTTGTGGCTTGCTGTGGGTGACTCATCATTTGCAGAATGAAGTAATTCGATTGCGAAAGTCAAACCCATAATCAGCCGGTAGCTGGCAGTGCGACTGGTGTTTGCGTCACGCATCGGAAACGATCCGCCTGTGTACATTCAATTAAGTAATACACCGGTCCTGAAGCGTAAGTAAAGCGCGAGGTGTTAAGAATGATGCATCGTGCTCGATACGGTTGAAGCTGTAGATGGTTTGGTTAGTGTGACAAAAGGTATTTTGTAACGATTAAATGAGTGATTCGGTTGGCAGCTTTCATGTAAACAACCACACATAGTCATTAACGTTGGTTTGATAACGAAATCATGATGTCCACAACCTTCCAATCCTGATAAATGGCTATAAATTTGAACGGCAAATGTGTTCAAGAAAGGGAAATTCCAAATAAATTACATTTGTTTGTATTAAAAACGCATTATTGTTCTGCCTCGGTGGTTTGGATTCAAATTTCAAAGCACCAACCGTTCATAAGTCTAATTATTACACCGCACCACTGTTTAAAGGGAATGGTAAGCACACGCGCGTTAGTGAGTCGCAGAAGAGAAGTAAAAGTTTCATCGTAGCTCGCAAAAGGAAAGAATAAAAATGAATGAAATGCAAATCCACGGAAACACAATAGGTGGCCCGCAGGTTGATGTTCCACCGGTTTTGCTTCCAGAACTTTGCCCAACGGTTTCGGTCAGGTAATTCGGTCCAAAATTTTGGGGAATGAATTCAAAATTACTTTTAATTGAAAAATAAAGCTCGTTCACTCACGTCCGCCAGACCGTAAGCCGCACGAGTAAGCCCAAGGCCCGTTGCAGCCCACACATACCGATGACAGAGGGATTTACCTTCGAGAAAAAGCGCGATATGCCACAACTTTATGCGCAACTTTATGCGAAAACCTGCACATCAATATCGCCGGCGACAAACGACTATAACATGTCCCAATGCAACCAGTTTCGGCACACGACGATAATGACCATTTGCATATTTATAGCAATCAAAACTCCAACTCAAAGCTACTACTTTTAATTTGGGTCCTGCGCTAAAACAGTGAACAAATCCCACGATGACCACATCCGAGTGCGTTGTACTGCAATTCCCTCTGAAAAGGCTCATAAACGACAGCTAAGTAGTGGGGATCGGTCCCAACTAAGATCACCGTAAAGAAAGTTCTGCTTGCTTCTGGGAGAGGATAAGCATCTTAGAAACACTCAGACGACCGAAGACGCTCGCTTATCGTCTCGTCATTACGGGCAGGACGGAATGGCATCGGAATTTCCCAGCGCATTGAACCGCATCTCGGCGAGTCTTTTCAGCTGATAGTCCTGATAGAATGCCAGCATGCTGTAGCCGGTCGGTGGGTCGGTCGGTATGACGATACTTCAGAGGGATTCGTTTTGCAGGACTGCATTTCTAATTTTACGCACCATTAGTCACGAATGTCTCGGTACCGTTAGTGCTCAGCGAGACCGTTACTGTCAGAAGATCTTTTTACGAGCTGCAACCAAGTCTCGAGTTACCGGCGAGTCACTTCGAGGGGCTTAGCTGTGCGTTTCCGTGCGCCAAAATGCCAACACCGGGATCACGTAAGCGATGGGATTAATGGAAGAACGGCAGTAAAATTCTACTTCCTTACTTTGTGTGTGTGTGTGTGTGTGTGTGTGTGTGTGCTCGGGTGCTAAATGGATTGCCCATATTGATGCCCCCGAAACCGTTTCGCACCGAGTCGTCTCCCGGGAAGGGGCGCATGAATGGCAAGACGTTTGTAGCAACGATGATGAAAGACACACGAAGAAGGCGCGTTTCTTCGACAGCGAAAACGTTTGATGAAATTGAAGGATGAGTGTTACGACATCCAATCCTTGCCGAGTGAGACTTCCCGAACGAGGTTAAAAAGTTTCCGTTGTAAAAACCCTGGCAATGACGAAAGAAGTGTGATGTTCTGCTCGACGCCGGAGCGAGAATCCTTTTCCTGCTGCCACGAGGTGGTTGGGTGTGTATGTGTGTGATGGTTGCTTCTTCTTTGCACGAGGAACCTTTTAACAGTGGATCAAAAATTTATCGGTTCCTCTGCACTGGGTTGGAAAAAGTTCGTCAAAACTGATTACGAAATCTATTTCCTTTTCCTTGCCGGTGCGACGACACTGTGTGTGCCAGTTCTTTTTTTATTCTTTCCGCAGGGAAATGACAACTGAGTAGTGCTGTCGAGCGGAGATGACACACACACACACACACACACTCATGCAGCCAAGTCAAAAGTTAAAGCAGTGGTACAAATTATTCAGCTTTCCCGCGACTAAGAGCTTTCCCGTGCAACGGAACGGAGTGCAGCGTCTGCAGCCGTGCCACAGAAAGTTGCAGTAAAATCACGAAACGACGACGCTCGATCCATTCGATGTGTCCCTTGGCTGCCTTGGAAATCTTTTCGCATGCATCTTTCACCACCCGCCGCTGCCCGTCAAAAGGTCATAAATCCTTTTTTTATGATGCCTGAAGGACAACCGCCTCGCAACAACACCAGTCACCATGGCAACCGTGGAAAAGCTGATGATCGGTACGCTCGTTTTCCGAACGAATACGATGGAAGGCGGCAGCGACGGTAGGATGCCAGCATTTTACGACGGATGAAAGTGACAGAAAAGTGTTGTAAATGAAGTTGATCCCCTCTCGATCCACGCCCAACCCTGCTCCACCCGGCAGTGCTTCCCCTCCCCCCCCCCCCTCCCATCGAACGGAAAAACTGTACCGCCGAAACTGTAGAGCCGAAAGATGCCCACCCTGCGATAGCCGTCGAAGGGACTTTGACTCAACGGGGTGCCAAACCGAAACTAGCGCCAGCATGAAATCGTTGTTGCTTGATTAAAATTTTAACTGACTTAATTAGATATTAAATTAAATTTATTTCTAAAGCGAAACATTACACCCATCGGTGCTGGAGACAGCTGGAGGAAAATGTCCCGCACGAATTTGGATAAGCCGCGATGCGCCAATGCGGGCCGCGATTGAATGGGGTGGGAAAAGGGACTCGAGGAGGTGGGAATGGTTTAAGCTGTGTGGCCACACAGCAGATACCGTAAACTTAGTTTATGGCAGTTCGTCTCACTGTTTGACGCAGTGGCCATGTTTCCCTCATCATTTTCCGGTTCGTGGAGGAGGCTTTTTAATACCGATTCACCCGTCGCCCAGGACCACAGCAAATTGCATGATGCGAAACGTGCGACCAGCTGATTATAATGATGATAATAACGTTCTTCAGGAGCAATCCATTGCAAGGGCGTGTGAACGGGGTGAGGGACAGGGGAAGATGGATGGGCGTTTTCCATGTCCTTGACCAGTGTTTGCAGCCATCCGTGCAGCAGCCAATCTCCTCTGTGTGGAGGGCAGAAAAGGAAGAAAAGCGCACATTTACAAATCACGACAGCGAGTGGGCGAGCTTTTATGACGCTGATCTCGTTATCGATGTGGCGTATGATTACTTTAAAGTTTTATCATAGGATCGCACTGTGTCGCGGGAAAGGGACTGTATCGTAAAACGGATGATAGCCAGCAATCTTGTCCAGCACGTCAAATGCGAGCCGGATTATTCAGAGCTTGGAATAAAAGGTGAAATGATTGGCTTGACCGAGATTTACGCCCGGTTTCGGTGATGAGAGTCGCGGTTACTAGTGCCAGTGGCAATATTCCATTTTAATGGAAATAGATTCGCAAGTTCGTTTTACTGCCCCCGGCAACAAGGACGTTGGAAGGACACCTACTTTTACTGTGCACCACATCAAGTGAATCACAACTTAAAACTATACATCCTTCCGGTACACACTTCCCCCCTTTGGCTCACACTTTCCTTCCCTTGGCTTTCAGACATAAATGTATTACTTTACATCGCCTCGCTCCACGGCGGATATGACACGATGAGTTATTACTTTATGCAAACATAATGTAATCCTTCTGATGGTGGATCTGCTCCAGCAGCAGCAGTGGACGAGCGATGAGCGTTGAAGCCCTTCTGCGCCAAATGCCAGATAAAAAATGCCATAGTTGCCAACGAGAAGAGCGCACGGCGAACAGGTAACGGACTTTAATCGGCCATGTTCTTCTAAAGCGTAATTGACATCGTAACGAGTGCAATCAGTATAAAGCTAGTGGCAGGTTGGGATGAAAAATGGCGCACCATTACCCAGCCGTCAAATCGTTTAGGTGTGTTTTGGACGTTGCCCTAATGCACGCGTTGGCCCATCTGCCAACAAAAATGGTGCATTTTATACATTTTACACAAACAAAAACCAATTAACACAACCAGTCTTTTACGGGCCGTTCGGTAATGTAATGAGCTTTGGCGAGACTTTTATTACTGTTCCGTTCGTGCCATACAGCGGGGAATATGATTGTGCCGACACAACTGCGAATGTTTGGAAAACGATCGATTCCATATTATTGCTCTTGCTTATGGTTTGAATGAATCCTCTTCCGTGGCAATTATGTTTTGGCATTATTCGGCAGAATCTTTCGCGAGAGGTGCCATTTTATCTCCCGCCCGTGTGGGCGTGTACCGGAACGTGGAGTCATTAAAAAACACCGTCCAAACACCAGAATCAAAACCCGGCACGTCCCTATAACCATTACGAAATTAGTCGGCACCTTTTCGGGATGGACCCGTTTCGGCACGTTCGAATCAGATCCAACTGACTGCCCATCCCACCCGGTTCCGTCCAGCCTTTTTTACAGCCATCAATAAAAACGAGGATGCTTTCCACTGTCCATACGAAATTAGACTCGTTACTGTCCTTCCATAAAAACACATCTTTCCACCTTGATGTAGAGCTGGAGGAAAAGGTTGCTTCCATGTCTCCTTGCGCGATGGTTATTTTTGTGCTGCCTTCTCTTTAGCAAATTGCCATTTTTCAGTTTTCTCGTATGACGAGATTTTGTCTGGGAGCAGCTACAGAAAAAAGATTGTATTTTTCCTTAAAAGAAACTCCTTCGCAAAGGTCCGGATTTGAAACTATTTATCAATTGCTACGTTGTATAGTGGTTGTTTCTGAATTTTTAAACATCGTAGCTCGCTCGTATTGTGCTGCTTTGTAGGTGCTGCTATTTCAACGTACTTGAAGATGCTGTCATATGCTGGATAGGGGTTAAGGGCTCGAACTTCATACCTTCCTCAGCCATAATATTTAAAATTGATGTATCGTAAGACTTGGATATAGATGAGTCTGAGCGTATTTCTAATAATAACTGCCATGCCCAACTGCTGAAAAGGCTTGTTTGCGTACAGAGTTAACGATGCCCGTAATTAATACTGAAGAAGCTTGAGCTTTCTTGAAGGGAGCTGCTAGTTAAATACCTCCGACCGAGGAAGTTCCATTCCACAAAGATAAAACCATCGATTTCACCTGCTGTTAGAGCAACAGGATGCACCGAATTCATGTGTGTCTGTATGCTTTTTAACGTTCACTGACGAGGGATGGAAAAATGCATTAAACGGTTTTTATCACTGGTCAATTTGCTCATTAACATGAGTACTTCGCAGATATGGACTCGCACTTCGAGTTGAGAGAGAAAGAATGGACGCATAAAATACTCACGAATGATGCAATTCCGAATCTGTTGATCAATTTCGAATCAATTGACCGGACAAAAGGGATTGCGGTTTTGTTAAAAGCGACCACTTTAAACCCATTCACACTCGCTTCAGAGGCATCAGCACTACGGACGCACTTCATTACAATTGAAGCGGCTGCTAATTTGCTGTTATCGAAAATTGCTATATAAACTGCACTCTGTTGGCAATTATGTCGTTGGTGTACGAGATCGATGGCTCTGCACAAACGCTGATGGTTGCCATACGAGTGCTTTCGCATCATTCTCTACCATTTGCCATTATTCCTTCCTTTTCTTCCGTCGTTGGTGAGAAAAACAGTTGAAGTTCCGAGCGCATCGTTTAATAGTTTGATTCATCAAACGAGATTTCGATGGCAGTGGCGGAATCGAGTGAGCCAAAGAGAGAAAGGTAGCTTAAAAAATTATCAAAACAATCAGCAAAGCGGAAGCGATGGGCGCGGTAATTTGAAAATGCGTTAACGAAACCTGTTACTGCTAACAAATCGACAAACCGTCCACGGTGCTGCCGTCTGGGTCATGATGTAAGATGTAGCATACTTACGGCGGTACTTTTCCCGCGAAGCCGATCGTACTCAGCGCTCTAGACCCAACGATCGAGCGATGATCACGTGCAGTGCGTCATGTGCTGCTGCTACTCGGAGACCGAGTGAAGCTAGAGGACGGATCCCGAAAACGCACTAAAATCTGGACACTCTCAAACCTGCTTCAATCTCTGCCGCGATGGCGAGTGAGTGGACGCGCGTCTGGTTCATGTCCGGTTTCGTGGGGATGCTAAATGTGTTACAAAAAACACATTCGAAACTCCGGCCCAGTCACAGTCGGCATGACGGGAGAGTGGATGGCGGACCCGTGTATTGAAAACACGGGCGTACGTCGCGGGGTACGTCGCGGGGTACGTTCCGAAGAAAGTGATTTCGCCGCGGAACAGCGGATGCGCTGTGGCCTCGCCAAGGCTTTCTTGCACGGCTCGAATACCTTGTTTTCTGTGTGATCCAATCGCTGGAACGGATAGCAAGAAGAGGAACTTAAATTCCGCTTCAATGACGGATGACAAGACGGACCCATAGGTGGCACAAGAGCGTCCAGGGGTAGCATACCGTCTTGGCTCCGATAAATAACGATAATGGAACTTTTCCCATTTCTTTTTATTAGCGTCATCGCTAATTTATTTAACTGACAAAACAACCACCGAACAACATTTACATTCCAAGATTGGTTCGCAGATTTTGGACACCTCGCCGTTCCCCGGTTCGCAATTACTTTGTGGGAATGTTCATTAGAATAATTCATTCATTTATTTTGCTACCTTATCAGCAGCACTGCAGCGCACCGGCGTTTTTGGGAGCATCCAAACTCCCAGCCACTCATTTCTATTACGATCGGAACGTGCGCTTAGGCGCTGAAGACCCGAGCCAAATGGAACAAACATTCGTCTCCATCTCCCACTCTCCCCCTCACCAGGCTGGAGGGTGCAGCGAAATGGAATTAAAAAAAAAAATTGGCGTTTCGACCGGATGGGTTATGATCTGTTCCTACCTTTGCAGCGGGGATCGAGAAAACAAGTAAAACTTACGTAATTTATTCATTAAAAAGTGCACTTTTTCGTGGCCCGCCAAACACGCAGTGGGTCTTTTGGAGAGGGTGGTGATTATTTGGGAGGAGAGGGGTGAGGGAAGGAAAAGGCCACGGCTTCCGATTTTCCCATCCGAGTACTGCTCAGCCACCGCTCACCGCTGGTTGATTTACCATCAAGAGCAAGAGAACGCGATTTCTGGCGAAGGAGTTATTTGAATTTCTAATACCAACAAAGCTGATGAGATTGGCTTTTCCGCTTCGGTTCGCAAGATTTGACGAATGGTCCCAACACTAGCTCTGGCCGGCTGCCCTGTCGCAGTGTGTGGAATGTGCTGTGGCATAATTTAGAATGCGAATGCGAAGTGGCAGAGACATTAAATCTGAGCTTCTAACCAAACCGTCGGACCATCAACAGGGTAACATTACAATGACAGAAACAAACGAAATCACAACTACCATTTACCGAAACACTGCAATGTGAAGCGGGTTTTGATGCTGGGGAAACATTGCGATTCAAACAGAGACACACTTCAATGTACGATAAAAATGCTGTAGGCAAACCATTCCAGTCCTTCCGCTACATCTCATGCAATAAACCTAATCCGAAAACCTTCTGCTTCGTCCCAGAGCCACCGTACCATGGAATAAGGCAGAACCATAATTTAATGATTCCGATCGGAATAGCAGGGGATTTTGCAGTTGAGTGAGGCATTAAAAACGGGGAAGCAATAAAGGACGACACACCGTACCAACGGTCGCATCTCCAGCACTGGAGGCGAATCTTTTGCGTATGACTTTTGTGGGATCAGTTTTATGATACACATAGCTACATCAATTTAACGTTCGGCCTACACAGTTTAGAAAAAAGAATGTGATTACATTTGAAAAGGTGCCTGATTACCATTGGCAAGCAAACAGAGCACAGCAGTCGCTCTGGAAGATAATACCTTTGGCTTTTTGTTGAACAACAGTCTGTCCTGTCTGTCTGTCTGTCTGTCTGTCTGTCTGTCTGTCTGTCCAAGTAAGGACTTGATTTCCACTACCTTAGCTCAGTAAATATTCTGTTCTTGGCCATCACAATTATGTAAAATACCCAAACTATGACTGAATCCATTTCAACAAAAACATCTGATCTAAAATCATTGATAATCTTTGCAGGACATTGATGTATTATATATTCTATACAGTACTTCCTACCATTACGTACTACTAGTTCATATATATTCATGAAATGCTACAAAAACTACCGCACTATACTGAGGTTGTTTTTAAGAATAAACTTATTTTATTTCCGTAGTGGTTATTTATCCTCAGCACAGCACTGACTGACTGACGTTGGATTGGGGATGCGAAGCGAGATCATAGCCTCATGATAGGCCGTTTCGACCGCACGCTTCACAGTCACAAAAGATCGTTTTATGCCGTTAACATAACGATGGAATTCCAACTGCTTGAATGCCGGGGGACAAACCACGGTCACACTTTTACTTTCAAGCTTCGTTCAAAGAGAAAGGTGAAATTGTGTTTCAATAAAAGAAAAACAAATTCTTTCAAAAAGATACCAACCTTGCATTTGGTGTCGGTGTCTGCTTCTTTTCAAATTTGTTTAAAGGAATATCAGTCTTATTGTACGGCAGAAACATCTACAGTAAATGTGCAGATAAAGTAATCCGAATGATTCTTCTTGGTTGGTGTGGAATGGTGTTGAAATTGAGGAAAAACAACTAGTCGACAGCATTTAATTTTAAACGCGCTTTAAAAGCTTTTTGCACCCGTCCCGCACAGGCATGGAGGCTAGCGTCTGCAAGAACACTGTTTGTAATGAAAAAGTGACCTATTTACACGCCTTAGTTGCAAGAGCATCCGGCAGCGTTCATAGAAAGCAGGCCATTGCCCGTGGCAGGTGAGGCAGTGTGTGAGATATTTCCGTTCCTAAGGATCATCAGGACGAGTGGTCCGTTTTCAACTTACTTAGTGTCGTCTCATTAGGTGTAAGAGCGGAAATGGAGCAAAAAATACGCTACACTACGATGGTAGTACAAAGAGTCGTCAATTCAAGGAGCGCAAGGGACCGGTAAGGAAGGTTATACGGCGTGTTTATCACTAATGTTCCACTGGTTGAATTCCGTTACATTAGCCACCAGACCTCCCCGAACAGGCCACACCGAGCAGTTGCACCAATTTCTTCCCTTCTTTGCTACATTCGCTCGATGGCGCTGGGCGATGTCACCTTCTTTGCGCTGAAAAGATTCCTTAGAAATTACATTTTATTTATTATGTCATTAGGACGTTTCTCACCTGCACCAGCACATTACCGTCCGAGATAGCACAATGCAATGCTGGTACAGAAAATCTTGGGGTTGCTCGTGTTTTTTTTTTAACAATTTACTTAACCTTAGCATGGCAAAATTTTATATAGTATTTCAGAATAAAGGAAGCATGATGCGATTTGAAACGATTTACCGCTAGAGCGTGTTTGTCAACATACTCAATCTGTGCAGTAAACAGGTTAAAAGTAACTTTCATTTACCTTAATGTCATTCTTTGCATTTAAAATTATGTTATTCAAAAACTGGTTTAGACAGCTTTCAGTCATCTTCTATCCTTCCATTTCGGAAGCTCTTATCGACAGAAGCGTAGCATCTAAAGGGGATTACAAACTTAAGCGAATTGGCGAAAGTAAAACGCAACAAAAACACGTGTTTGATTGTACACGAAATCATGTGCATGATTATCAATTTGCCTCAGTCTGTTGCCACTTCTCGTTGCAAGACTGACCATTCCTCGCTGCTGTAATGTCTTGTAGAGTGTACTTACTAAAATGATCATGTTTGAATGCGTCGCCATTTATCGAATTGCCGGAATCGGTCACGCGAAATTTGTCCTGAATGCAGATGATACCCACAGAAAGCGTTTCTTACATTTTCCGTTCGGGTATTTTAATCACATCTTGGTTTGTTTTGGCACTGCGGACAACACCTTGGCAGGGCTTCGTATTGCGTAACACTGGGGAGCTCCCTTGGTCTCAATCCGTTAAATGATTGATCCAGCGCAGCGCACCCGACCCCAGGTTGTAGAAGGAAAATTAATATGTGGCTCTGTACGATGCTTTTTACGGATACGACGAGTGAATAGGAGCAGACGTGACCAAACGAGTAACGCGTTGTAACGCATGCTAACTCGATGTGATAATGTTATGGTGAGTGAAACAGGCACATGTAACCGACTGGTTGCATTTCGTGTATAAGCTTGCACTTTCTACAACTGTGTTGACAATAACCTGTAGTGAAATGTGCATTTGTTCTTTACCATGCCTGCAGATGTACAAAATGGTTTTTTTATGAAAATGGTTCGCCGCACTGGTTATGCCACCGTAAGCGGATGTACGAGACACCACGAATCGAAGACAGGTGACGATCACGATCAAGTATGTAAGGTATTGTAATCAAAGTAAAAAAGAAAGAGGAAACTCCAAAAACCGGATGGAATCTCGTAAAAAATAATGCGACTCTGCCCAAACCATGGTTCGGCGAGGTTCCCCAAAATTGATATGAAAGTGAAAAGCGTTCAAAATTGCTAAATTCATCGAAACGTGCGGGGTTGGTTCATGCTTTCGCGAAGCTTTTGAAAGAGCTTAGGTCGTTTCTGGCGCTTGTGGACACCGTTTGGTATGGCTTTATTTTTTCGGTGAAGGTGATGGAGCGATACGGAATAGCCATGGGCAATGTTCTGTCCCACGATCGCCTACGAAGCAAATAAAACCGCACCCAGTGTATCCGTCGGTCACAGAGATGCGGGTCGAATTAGAGAGGAGTAGACGATATCGTTGCCTTCATTACGACATTATGTCCGGCAAGGAGTGCAAGGTGGCAGATGTGAAGAGCAGTGAACGCTTTTTTGTGCCTTCGTGCGAAATAAATCCTTTACCGACCACTATACATTTGTTTCCCACGGAGCTTTGAACATATTCTGGGTTGAGTTTTCCTTGAGCTTACCAGGGTGTGTAATGTGCCCAGTGTTTTGCACATAAACTAAACCGTTCACCATGCCACCTTGAGTTTTACGATGTACCGTTATAAATTATCAAACTTTGTTTATGATAATGCTGTGCGAGAACCGTTTGTACAAATTTCCAAACGAACTCGAGCGCAACATAGTGTAGCATGTAGAATGTAGCAGGCAAAACTGAGTTATTATATGGCTATTATCATAAGCGATATGCTTCAAAAACACGCCAAACAGAGCACAAAGCGTGCAGATCGCTTTTATAAAATCTTATTGCCTTTGTTTTCACTCATTATCGATGACATTTCTCCTTCGCAGGTTTGTTTACGCATCAAATGTGTCTTGCATTCGTTATCTTGCCACGGTCCATAACACAACTTCGCATTTCGGACATCTTCCTCAAGCACTTCCGGGAGTACACGTTCCATTCCACCCGCCGAAACTCTTCCTTTCTTTGGCACGCAGGACTTACGACCTGGAGGAGAAATTTGCAAACCTCAACACATTGTTTACCATTTCTGTCGATCAGCACAGCCTCCACATCCACACACCCCGTATGCTAATGAGGACCGTTGACCGTTCGGCCAAATGTGCGGATCACATTCGCTTAACAGGTCGCCACACAGTCCCGTCCCGCTGTATCTGCTGCTGTTGCTGCTGTTGCTACTGCTGCTGTCGCTTGCGTCCGCTTTTGGTGTCGATTATGAGCTGGTGATGATGGTGACGCTTTGCCGAGTGAATGACGGATGAAGCGCAATGACGTGGGCCTGTGCGTTAAAATATTCATCGGGGCGGCAAGCATCTCAAGGCACACCGGGCAGCAATGAGGTCAATTGGATGGAAGCGGAATTTGGGATATCCTGGAGTTTGTTCCGATTGATTGTTATGGGCTAATGAATCAGCCAACTATAGACGGCCGGGCATGATCTGCATTCGAATGCGGATTCAGCGACACATCGTAAAGAACTCGCTCCCGAATGCTCTGCGTGTGATTTGCATATCATTTATTAGCTTGCAATAAAGTGTTTAGACCGTTCCACCATTGTATCGTCATTGTATCTTGAACCATCATCAATAGGATAACGTACAAGACTGCGCTTATATAAAGGTTTATTAATTAAAGTTATTAAAGCCTTCAAAAAGTTCATTAACTGGCTGCGTTTCGTCCCGAGCGAAATTTCACTATTTTTGATTTGTTTTCTTTATTTGGATTAGCTAATTGTTGCGTTAATTTGATCAGGTTGTCACAGCTGCGAACGGTCAAGGCTTGATTGTGAAGCTTCGTAAGCAAAATTGCGTAAAGTTTCAACTTTCGTGACTATTGCATTTTATCGACAAAATGCTTAGAAAGACGTCTTTCTTATCAAATAATTATCCATTATCATTAATCCATTAGGCGGTGCAAGGAACTTGAGTAATATCCCGAAAGAAAATTTGAAAAATGCAAATTTGCGAGGCAAAATATAAAATCTAACCAGCATTGCAGCGCTAACCTATCTAATAAACAAAAAGAAGATAAATGTCATGAAAGAAAGCGGAGATGGGTTAGCCCTTCGAGCAAAAGAATCAAATGATTGAAAAACCATTTTCTTGGAATGTTTCGTTACAATACTATAAGGCCAGAAAAAATTAACAAAGTCATGCGAAAAAAAGGCAACAACAACAAACCGGCCTTAATCTCTTGCGAAACGCTCCAGGTATGAATGGAAGGAATAGTTCAATCGAAACCCGAGAAAAGCCCTGTAAATCTTCTGATCCCGGATCAGATATCCACTCCCGGGGTGAATTTGTGCAAAATTTGGCGTATTTAGGTTTCTACGTCCCTCCGGCGCCGAATCCAAGGCCAGGTCTGTTTTACTAAGCAGTTTTCATTTAGGTTTGAACCCTCCTTTAGTGGCATGGGCACTCAGGGTACGCTTCGTGGAAAGGATAGAACAGAGGCGGAGGAAAAGCTGTCTCATTGAAAAAACAGGTGGAAAATGCTTGAGAAAATGTTGTTCTAAATGGAGGACTAACGCATCTGTTCTGCTTTTCTCTATTCTGAGAAGAAAGGATCTTACTGGCTGAAACCGGGCCTAAATCAACTGCAGCAGAATTTGGGAAACTTATTTCAACACCTTTGCCGCTGTTTTAAGCTTTTGTGAAGGCAATATTTCTCTATCGCTCATGTTTTTCTTTCAACTAAATTTCCCCATTCACCACTCTTTGCACACCACATGAATTCGAGAAAGGAAAATAAAGGATGATGGCCCTCGTACGATAGTGCCCTCTCTGAGACATAGATTTATGCACGAATATCATGTTTATTCTGACAGAATACATAAATTCACTGCATCTGAACGCTTTAATTTCGCTGCATACAATATGCACGAGGCTAGGTCAAAGTTCTGTCCACTGCACTGTCATCAAAACGCCGCACTTTGATGAATCACTGCCCATTCGTTCCAATTCCACAGCACAGCGACAGCACCGACAAACAGTGCAAAGTGATGCGATTTCAAATATTTATTCCATAATTGTCGTTAACTACTGTGACACGATAATCGCCGAAGCGCAAAAACGTCAGCGCTGCGCAACGCTCAGCGCATACCATAATCGGAAGAGCCATTAGTATCATTAGGCGGGATGAAATTGACCCAATGGGGTTTAGAAATGAGGCAGCAAGGCAGTGAAAACATACCGGCGGGCCAGTGCAATCATGACCAGCGCTTAAAATAATTAATTTGTTGGCACATGTGGCGTAGCAACCATTTAGGCGAAAGATGGAAGCGACGGAAGCAGGGTTTGTGAATATGTAAGCAGGATTGATGGTCACGCTATCTCTGCAGCCAGGGACCTGCGATAAACCATTCACCGCGTGAGACGGACCTATGACGAGTGAGAAGCCATGAAGTAATGAACCGGTTTTGTAAAAGATTGTACCAGGACCCAAACTGGCGCAACTGATCCCGGAAACAATTCCGGTCTTCATTGAAGTTTATCTGTACGATCGCCAAAGAACTGGAATATCGCACTGGACATATAAATGCAGGAAAGAACGATTTAGTATGCATGGGAAGTAAAAATAATTGTCCGAAGGATGATTGCAATTGAGTAACAACATTCATGAGAGAATCAAACATCTCAGAGCAAGCGGTCCACGCACCACTTTCGTTTTCCGTTCGTTTCACTTTCGCTCTCTCCCGAAAACCTACGGCTGGTGGTGGAGAACACACCTTTCACCGGGATCTCCGCCAAGCCACCAAGATGTTAGGCAACAAGCGTTCCAACATTTCGCTCTCCATCTTTTTTGGTTCGCTCTGGCAACCCCTCCCTTTCGAGCGATAGGGGTGGCTGTTACTGCTGCTAGAGAAAGCATAAGCTCGAAATGCCGGGGGTTGGTAGGGGTTGGTTTCACGGCCGCCGTGAGAGAGGATCGCCAAACGGAAAGCTGAGTGAGCTTTTGACTGCGAGTCATGCATGGCTCTCCGCTCGTGCAGGGATGATGACTGCACCTAGTGGGGATCATCTTTCGAGAGCTGCTCTTGCGTGTTGGGGACCGCGCTGTGTTCCGTTTAATAGGGTAGCTCGGTTGGCTTCCATTGACATTTGATAATATACCGCGAAAGCATACGCACGCAGAAGTGAGCGATCGAGTGTGCGCGGTCGCATAGTGTTCCGGGCGTCTGCTGCTCACGATCGGAAATTTAGGCCAGTTCCGCGTCGGGCATCGATCGAACATTTGTTTCAATACACTGAGAGTATCGAAGTAGTGAAGTGAATAAGCACCCTCACGAGGACCACAAAGTCCCAGAGGAAGCGTCCCACACGTGACCAGAATACCAGACCGCCGATTTACGTGCCCCAAGGTTCCGAGCCAAACCAGAACGAGAAGGTCAATTCGAATATTCATGCAAGTGCGCATCGTAGGGGTGAAAGTGTTTCAATAGTGGTTCGCCCTTCGCTTATCTCCCGGCAGATAAGACGAACACAATCGAAGTGCCAGTGAAGGAGTGTTATTTTTCCGTTGTATACAGATTTAGGAAACAGAAAGCCGAATCCTTCCAAACATTCGTTGATCGGTGAATTTTACGGGTGACCGTCGGGTGGAGAAATATTCAATTTCCTCTCGGTTAAGGTACCAAAAGCTGGAATTCGTGAGTCTAATCACAATCGGAACGATTCTCTGCTAACCGTGTATAGTGCCTGAAGAAGATACGACGAAACGAAAATGGTAAGTGATTGTTTGCTCATTCTACTAATGGGTAATGCGGAACGAAAAAAACCTGCAAAAAAGTGCCAAACAGTGATGGAAAAGACGTGTTTTCGGGCGTGCTTTCAGTTTTGAAATTGAAAAGGCTAGCGATAAGTGGTTCAACAAACGACAGCAAACATGCAAACGAAGGCATTTCATAACGTAAACTATCCTGTAAAGAATCCATTAATCGAACATTATGCAAGCCACCGATCAGAAAAAGTTTTTCTTTCTGTGCCAGATTCGCCGCCATGACAAAGGCCTCCACCGGCCGCATCGAAATATGACGTATCAATTCATATTCCGGTCGAATTCGTTTTCTAAATACGCCGTGAATGATATAATCGCTTATGCCAATTGAATAAATGCGCTTCCCCGGAACACAGTGGCTACACTTTAACATCCGGAATCCTGTCAGTTTCAAAATTGGATTCACATCAATGGCTTTCCACAAAGAGGTGGAGTGAAAATAAAGTAACAAAAAATACACACGCTTCTCGAAAGGCGCTGAATTCGAAATTCAGCCAGAGTCTTGCGGAGACCGGGAAGAAGTCGGCCACAGACATCGGGCGGTAGAGACGCCAATGGAACGCGCCCGGTTTATCAATAAATTAAAAGAGAAATTCGAACAAACAACATCCCGAATGCGAGGAAAGAATTTTACGATTCGTATCATAAAGACGTCGTCGAAAGGCTGGTAGTGAGGATGGGACTGTCCGGGAACGGGAGCGAAACAGGTCGCACTGAGCAGCACCGGTGGGAGCGGGTGTCAGCGGCTTGGGAAATTCAGGTGGAATGGATTTTACTGCTTTCGGGCCATCGAAAGTTTTCCGCTTTCAGTTTCGGTTGCGATGCGGCAGTGAGCATGTTTGTTTGAACGTTTTTTCTCTCTCGAAACCCTCAAACATTCATTTTATCTTTCAAGACAAAACTAAGCTTGAATAGCATGAAGCTTCAAAAAAACCGATACGCAGAGAGTAAGAGCATCGGTGAGAGAAGTAAAGACGAAGAGATGAATAGAGGGAGGAAGAAAGAGAAATAAACGGAGAGACAGGTAGAGGTTGGGAAGTCGCAGAAGATCCGGGGACGCCGTTGATTAATTAAACGTGTTTTTGGATACGCTTCGCTACACTTGTGTGCTGGAGCGATGATTCGTTTCCGTAGATTTGATCGTGAGAAAAAACTGCCGTTACGATCATTTCTTTACCATTATGAAGTTACACCAAATAGTGCATGCACGTTACGCAATGTGCTTTTAAAACTTGTGCAAGGAATAATTAATTTTCATGTTATTCTTTCATCACTTTTCATTTCACGCTCGTGGTAGGCTTGTAAAAGTTGACTGGACAAATTGATCTTCGAACAATGGAAGCTCTCGCTGAATGGTTTAACAAATCGAGGGGCACAGATCAAGACATTTCTTTGATACTTAATGCGATCAACCGACCCGTTTAGCATCGTCATCATCATGATTTAGTCGTAGATGGTCGGCTGTAAGGATGATATTTTTTGGGCAATGATCGAGCAAGAATCTTTCTCTGCTTCATTAAACCGATACATCATCAGAATGGAAGGTTTGTTTTAGATCGGTCGGCTTCTTTTGTGCTCTTGAAACGCAAATTAATCCATTCCCTTGCAGTGAACGCTGGAGCCGGCCTACCAAAATGACCAATAAATCATTATGGGTGTAAGAAAACGAAAACTGGCGTTTAATAAACAGAGACAATGTTGAAAGCATTTCATCGCCGCTCGATTCCATTGTCCAGTGCATCCCTCAAATTTAGCGCAACATCTTCAAATCCTTGTCTACTCAACTCAATCATTTATGCTACAGTCAAATGGTTTCTCTTCGTCGTTTAGCGTAGGCAGAAAACCGGAATCGAATGTTTTGACATGGTTGCTATCACTTGCCGGCACTTGGTCGGAATGAACCACTGGCGAGTGCTAGAGTGAAACCACCTCCAATAATCGAATGATTGATCGTGTACCGGAGCGGTGGTGAAATGTGGTCGAAAAAGAGACGTCCTTCGTGACTTGACAATTTGTGCAGCGAAACTGAGCCGCTACGTTGGACAAATCTCTCGACGGTCCGCCGCTGCTACGGTCCATTAACGGCTTCGGTATATCGTTTAGGCAATGAAGGAGGCTGCAGCATGCTCCACACACCACACGATTCCTTTCCTGCATTTACCTTCTCGTTTGTTTCTAGACGAATAGTTTGCTTTGACAATGTAGGAATGTTTCGTCTCCTGCTAATGGCATACTTTTTGTCCTCACTGCTGGAATGAAAACATTCTACGTAAAGAATGAATTCTGAATCAATTATGCTGTTAATGGCGGAGCTTTCTGCATTCATTTCGTTGGAAGAAACCTTGAAAACAAGGTGTATTTAAAGATGTTTGAGAACCTCTATTGATAGCACAGCGCTTGGCCTGAGCCTGAGTTAGATGATAATTAAAAAAACAATTTCAAAGCAGTGACCACACCGGTGATCCTGTGACATTTATTGAATAATCCAAAACCGACATATCGAACAATCAGAACGTATGTAAAGTGATTTAAAAAAATCATCAGCTGCAATAAACGGTTCCTAGACAAGTAAACACCGTTAATATCAATGGTGAATTAAACTATAGACAGAGTATACAGTTGTAATAAACACCAAAGTATAAAATTCTAGTAACATACAGTGTGTATCCAAGTACCTCCTAAAATCCCAACATGTATGGCCACATATAATAGTAACTTAAGTAGTAACATACAACTTAAGGTCCGACGATGCGTGACACTATGAAAATTCTAGCATACCTTGACTTGGTGGATTGAAACATACTTGCTCAAACTTTGCTTTCAGTAGTGAGATGTGCGATGCCTCAAATCAACGAATAAATTGTGCAAAAACCTCCTGTATGTTAAAGAGAACATGCGCCTGTTAATGATCCGTGAGTTGAAGCAATCCTTGCCGCATGACCAGCATAGTGAGATCGAATATTTTGCCAGAACATTCAACCAGCTTCAACTCCTTCAAGGCACGAAAGAATCCGCTCATGCTGCATATCTAAGCTTTCACTATTTTTTATGAAAGAACGTCATCTTCATTTGAAAAAGGTGGCTAAGCTGCTTCTTCAACCCGACCGGCAGTACGTTCCAGAACATTTCACAATTGAATCGCTTCATTTCCGCCTCTCGTTGACGTTGCCACACTCACCGTCAATATAAAGTGCCAGCGGGTGCCACGTGCAGTGTCGTATCACACGTTCCCGCGTGCGTGAAACCGTGCACATGGTGCAGTGGAAACGAACGTGCCTGAAACACGCACGTTTCTCTCCAGCCGAAATCCGTGCTTTCTCCAAATATTTCTTCCGCCACATCGCACGAACTATCCAACCGGTACATTTGGGTCGGTTGACGTTGAAAGTGTTAATGAGCTAATTGATTACCATCGTTCAGAATTAAAGTTACACCACATATCTCGCACCGTTTCTTTGTTTTAGAGCACTGGCTACGAAAGTTTGGCTGGCTGAAAGCATGAAAAATTATACTTTTCTTCCGGTTCCCTAGATCGGCTACCTTTGAAAAGTTTAAATACTAGTATCATCTGCGAAATAAGACGCGTGCAAACGGAAATACATCCCATTATTGCCCGATGACATGTATCGCCCCAGGGAAGGGTAAAGGCTTGGCTCAGCAAAAGGGCTGAAAGTGTCCGGAGGCCACTTTCTATTTCGTTGAGAAACTATGCTTTCCGTGAACCAATTAGTTAAGTATAAAACACAGGAAACTGTCAATATTTCCCAAATGTGTCCTTTGTTTCTACGTAATACGACACAATCGTTGGTGAAACCTGACCAAAAAGACCAGCAGTAACCCGTTTAGAGTATCTTGTATTTAAGAATTCGGATCACACAATACGTGCGTTGGTGATTAGGGAAACAGTTTTGGGGACACCAACACTGAACGAAGAATTGGGTCAGCAGTAGCATCTTGCTTTCGAATCGATCAGGGAGCATGGATGAAGCGAAGATTAGGCACAATATTCCTCTTTTTCGGTGACTGCGCTGACCTTTTCTTCTCCCCGGAGACTCTCTTTGATCCAACGGAGCTTAGCCTCGAACCCATTTTGTTTGATCGAACCATTACCATATCAACGAATATGAGATATCTCCCAATTTATGAGGCTACTTCATATGCATGCATATGATAGCAAATGTACAGCTTTATGCGCATACATTGAACTTCTACGCTTTTCACTGAATTTCTCCCTCGAGACGTAATAAGTAGCGAGTGTGTGTGTTTTTAGCAGCACACCCTGACTCGTCACTCGACTAATTGGTTTATCTAGCCGGCGAATAGAGCTTTCTTAAAAAGTGAAATCCGAATGAATTATCGTCCCACAGAAAACCCGCTTGACAGTTTAAATATTGGTCTCAGTTTCCAGTTTCTCTGTTCGCTATGTTTTTCTACCATTTCATGCTAGACGGTGGGTAAGAATGTTCGTTTTCGAATCCATAAGCACATAATTTTGAATCTATTTTGTAGCTCTTCTTCCAATACGCTCAGCACAGACCAGGTTGATACCAAGAGCGTTATTTCGCTGCCAATATTATCTAAGCCTCCTCCAGTTCTGACGATATTCAACCGTCCTTCGCACAATATAACGTCAAATGCTGACTTTAAAGCTGCCTTTCTGCCAAACCTGGCAGCATTTAAAGGTAGTGGCGGTAGCAAGATATGAAATTCAAATTTTATACAATCCATCCATCCACAATTCGGTCCGTTGTTCTTCTCAGCGCCGGTGGAAAACAGTTTGCCATTTGAGGTCGTGGATGAATATAGTTTTTCGTTTCATGAAAAAGGGCTAAAAGCTTACAAAAACTGTCGGGTTTCAAGATAATACAGTTTATCCGTTCCGACACGTGTACGAGCTTCGCAACAATTTGCATAGCTTCCGTATCCTATCCACAAACCACAGGATGGTTGACGATAATCGTTCTTGAGTTGCTAAAATTATACCATCTTCGCCTACCTTGAGTTTAAGAGGCAACTATTTTCTCCAATCCATTACTGGAAAAGAGTGTTGTTTTTCGTGGAACTGGTATTTCCCACTAAAGTAAGTAAAGTATGAAGAATACTTTGCGTTGGTGAAAATCTAAAATTGAACGATTGTTTCTGTTTAATTTGATGTATGATGTAGGTGTGTAGTAATTTTTCACCAGCAATGAACCTGTTTTCCCATGCATTGAATCAAAAATATAGAGAGAAAAAAACATTTACCACGTGTTAGCGATTGTAGGACAGCTTATGGCTCGCATCAGGAAATTGATGGAACGTTCTATTTTCCTCAACACCCGAACCATTCGGTTATTCGGTGGCGTGCTTCGGAGCCACCGAATAACTCGTTGCTGAATCTGACTCAAAAATGTTCGTTTAGCACCCGGTACGAGAATTCACTCAAGAAGAGATATATGCCCAGCTAATGGAGCCCTCGTGATTGCGCTTAGCCATTTGATCACGTTTTCGTGTGGAGTGTGAAAACGAGGTAAATTGTTCCCAGAAGGGTCGCGATTTCATGGATATAATCTTCAAGGATTTAAAATGAAACTCTTTGCACGAACATGTCATTTGATGCACGCCCATACATAGCGACAGGTGCTAAAATGGAAACGGTTACGTGTCTTTGAAGTGATGTTCTACTTTTCGCTTCCCGTGCGTAAAGTTTTATGGAGAATAAATGTAATTGATTCCAAGCGTTGCTCTGTGCGATTCAACATTTGAACCACCGTGGAGATGTATTGTTGCAAAAGCCTTTTGTCGAAGAAAAACAATAATCTAGAAACTCGCAGTGCAAAGCTTTCTGCAAAGCGATATTCAAGCATACAACCTACGCTGGTAACAAAGGCTAACGAATTTGTGTTAATTTAACGCAAGCGCATTTTCCGACTCCATCTTCAGTTTCATTTTATGTCAACGTTCCGTATGGTATCGTATCGAGAGGTCAACCCTTTCCGTCGTCGCCAGCATACGCTTGCCGTTTTATCTAAACCAACGTTGCAATGCATTTCCCGCATTTTCTTGCAGTTTGCATGTTCACACTCCAGTTCCGCAGGCACGGCTTGGACTGAAGCTCGGGCTGAAGCATCCACCACCGAAGCACCTGGGAAAGAGAAGAGTGAAATTATTTATTACAACAGCCCTTGCTTCACGTGTTCACGCCACCATGTGAACCCCGGCTCCACACCATAACGAGCCGGTACGGCACGGCCACAGACGTCGCAGCGCCTGGACACGCTCGGAGTGCTGCGGGTGGCGCGGTTAAGTACGATCGTGTTGTGACAAACAATCGAAAGCATTTACTGGCAAGCAGAACTCGTTTGCTGCACCCGGATGCATGCATAAAGTGTAGTTCATAAGAGAACCAGCTGATGTGAGAACATTGTTACATCATGAACGATTACAATTTACGCACGGCCTCTGATTGATGGCACCATGACCCAGCCGGGAATGGGTTCGACTGAACAGTTTTTCCCCATTTACACCTTGACTGGTGGGGGACGGAAGAGACACGTCTGTCTCAAGGACAGCCATATAGCCAACCAGTGAAAAGAGGAAGTCTATGCCCGGGGCGCTGATATCTTCAATCGGGAAATTTATGCTTCCTCATCGGATGCCATCGATTGTTTTTTTTTTGCGATCGATTGAAAAGGAAATGGAAAATCAGCAGGTGCCGCTCACGGCGTCACGGATTGCACCACGGACGAGAGCGTTCTGTTGATAAAGCAGATGACTTTGAGATAAGAAGCGCATGCCGTTGCTGCAGGGTTCTCTTGATTAATGTTTGTCTTTTTCTCGGGCCGTTACAAGTGAGTTTGCAGCACCGTTGACCTTCATTCTGAACAAAGGTGTGCTGTTCGTTCTTTTGTTCGGTTCTTCTGACAGGAGCGTCTTATCTTTGCTAAATAATTATTGAGATACAAAGAAGAACCAATCATTGCTTTTACCTGTGCCGAACCGAACGGATCTGTTCATCGGAAGTGAACGATGGAAACGTTGTTGGACGGCGTTGATTGATTGAGTGCATGTCGGGCAAAGGTGCAGATACCACAATTGGTTCAAAGATGTTGCTAGACGGAGCTGTGTTGTTTAGACTATGTTATAGCTTGTTCCAGCTCTTTGCACACCTTTGTGTGTACGTTAAACGGCTATCAAATTACTACGTTTGCTTCGGAAGGAAAGCAACCGGACGCATGGCTGAAGGAACAACCATAGACAAACGAACTGCACAGCGTTCTTGCACAAATAGAGCATCAACGCTTACACTCGCTCAAATCAGGTGCTCAAAGTGAAGATGTTACAAACATCATTGTTTCATACTCTGATGTACGCTATTATTGTTTGTGGCAGGGTTGTCCACAGACGAGGATAAAATCAATCTTTTTGGATCTGATGGCCGCTGCTACGAGTGAAGAAGTCCTGGTGAAGAATATGATGGAAAATTTACCATCACAACTATTGAGCATTGAGAATTTGAGATTCTACCATGTAATGGGGTTGTATGACAGCGAAAGGAAATGGCAAGATGCATGTAATACGTGGAACCATGAATGCTGTGTATTACATCAACATATTAAAGTCAAATGTCAAATCAATTGTTGAACAATTGGGCATAGCAAGTGATTTTGTGTTATACTAGGAGAATGATGCTAAGCAAAGTAGAAAAAGCGATCGAAAATCAATTTTCCGATTATGAATACCCAGAAATGTAAAGTTTTTTATGAGGAGAAGCGAGAAGGCAGATGGATATTGTTACCTGAGAAGGAGATGATAGATTGGATTGCATTACGAATGGTTTGGACAAATTTTCTCATCCTCTTGGGGAATATTACACTGTATAATTGTTGATTTTTAGTAACGTAATCGCTGCGTTATCCTCGCTAGTGTTATGCGTCGCTGCATCAAATTAATCAATGTTAGCTTCACCTAATTTTCACCTCATTTTGCCAATCGCATCACGATTGAACCGGCCATCTTCCTACATACCGTGGTACGCAGCGCACGTTGCACATTGCGCAACGCATCCAATTGCGGTGTGGTGTGTGAACGTTAGCCATCGTACCATTTGTGCATCAACTAAGCATCCCCTCTCTTTCCGTTGGATAAACTTTGCTCGGAAGCTTAAAAAGCCGCCGATGCCTGGTAGCCCACATTCACGAAACAATAACAAATCTGCCACGGTAATGTAGCTAACGAAACGGCGGAGAGGAAGCAGCTCAGCGAGTGCAGTGGCGGACTGGAGCAGCAATTTGCGTGTTTCTTTCCACCTAGCCTGGCAGTCGGAAGCAGCGTGCAGTCGGGCGGTTTCTGTGAACCGGGAAGAAGAAAGTGCGAGGAGCGGGTGCGTTGAGTGCTTCATTGCCATAAAGCAGCTTAGATGAGATCAGCGCAGCTCCCAAGTAAGAAGCGAGCAAAGTGAAGCTGTTTGGGGCGGATGCCAATAGTAAAAGTTGGCCCACGAAGATGGTGAAGGCGAAAGTGGAACATCGCGCGTGTGGAGTCATCTCCGCACCCAAGAGCATAAAACGCACGTTGCGAGCGTGAAAGCAGTGCTTGTGGGCACAGAACTGCCGTCGCTGGCACCTCTCTAACCGCACGCGACGTAATCTGCATCCGTACGTCCGCATGAGGCTGGATTGCGTCACGACAATGACCCGCGCAATTTGGCACTAGCTTGCGTTTCTTTCGGAAGTCGGCTATCCACAAACTTGCGCAACGATGCAATTGAAAGATGGCTCTGTTGTGCTTTTGCTGCGTGCACCGTCACATTAACATGGTTTGGAAGTATCCCAACATAGTATGGCTCCAAAATCGATTGTTACCAGAGTGTTATTTGAAAACTGGAGCACATACAATGTCAAGTACCTTGTTGCGCTATGTAAATCAAAGATTTACGTCTGAAACATGGATCTTTCTATGAACCACGTTAGCCAAGGACAAGTACTTCTTTCGGCGAACTTTAAGCTCGCCAGTCTCGTCATTTCTGTATAATTAATAACGCTCTGCATAAATCAAACCTCAGGATGGCACACTGGGTGAAAATGTTCCCATTACCAAAAACCACATCGCCTTGAGTAGCGGAATGCGACGCACAAGGGTTTTGCGGTCGAGCCCACAATCGTCGTAATGTCATCATCATCATCATCTTCATCGCTCTCTTGTCACCTTCGCCGTCACCATCTAGTTAGCGGCGCAGAGTCGATGCCATCTGGAGCATGGATCCTTCAATGACAGCACCGAATCCACTACTTAACGCCTGCTTTAATTAGACTAATGTGTGGCGACGAAGCGCCGGCATGATCTTGAGATGTTTTGCTGTACATCACGTGCCGGCCTTGAGCGTCGGTGAGCGCTCGTTGAGGAGCTTGTCGGTGCCAAGAACAGGTGTGTAAAGGTGAAGAATGTGCTCCCAAAAATGATTCATTGCTTCATTACGCCGAGAGGTGATTGCGTGCCACTCGAAGGCATCGCACTGATGGCCATTCCGAAGCACACGCATTACATTGCCCGTGAAAGTGGATTATCTCATCCGGTAAATCGGGCGGGGGGGGGGACGGGTTGGGAATGTGTGAACTGCTCAACCGATTTCATTTCTTTCCGCCATCAAATGCGTTTCCCGCCCAGTGTGTGGGTGTGAGCGGGCTTGTGTGTGTTGGAGAGACCCTGGATGCTGGGCATGCTGGGGTTTGGCTTGCCCTTAAACCCTCTAACCACTAACCCGGAGCTCGGCAACTTTCTAAGCCACTGTGCGGTTTCAGTACACGATGCAGGGAGCCTTATTTTATGATATTGAGCTGTACTGCGTAGTCCCGCACCGTCTGGGACGTAACTGGAATTCGGTGGAACCTTTCAAGCGATCCGAAAGTGTTCCCGCGAGGAAAATATTACAATCTCCGCATCAACCACAACATAATAAAGCAAAAGCCCAGGCGTTAAAAGGGCAACACTCACACACACTAGAGTGAGAGAGAAAGTGAAAAACGGAGAGAGATATAGAAAAAAGGAAATGCTACACCTCGTATGGCGTTAATGAACGGGAACGCTGGCTGAGAAAAGGTTAACTTGCGGTAATGTCACGTGGAATTTGATCGAATTTTCTTTTCTTCATCATTTTCTACAGCTTCCTGCATGCCGGAGCCTATTGGATCCGTTCTACTCTTTTTATTGTAATTACTTCTTGAGAGTCAATTTAACGGTCCCGTACAACCGCGCAAGGCGCCATGTCCTTTATCCCATGACGTAATCGATGCTGCCACGATGATAAAAATGCCATGAAGTGACCTGATATCGGCAAACGGTAAATGAAATATAATTTCTCTGGAAGGCTTCGTTTCGAGTCAGCTTTTTAGCAGCAATGACAGAACGATTAATTAAAACACACAAACAACATTCGTTTAAAGATTGGTTTGAACTCACGTAAACGGCCTGAGGCAGGATCGTTTCGAATCGTTTATGCTGTTTCATCAACGACATTGATACATTTCGAATTAACGTGCCTCAAATGCCATTAGCCTGCGGAAGGGGGCATGTGCAGGTTGCTCTGCTAACGGTGCCAAATCACAGCGACAATCGCAGATGGATCGAAACGTCTGCCATTCAATCCGGCCGATGCGAACTCGGATTTCAACGCGTGGCAGTAATTATTGCTGCATGCTGCAGTCAACTACTTTGGCAGCGACTCATCAAAATCGTTTTAAAAACTATCTATGGCGCCGTCCTTGAAAGCAACCGGAGCAAAACCGGATGAAACGTGAGTCCTGCGCTCGTTGGACTCGTCAACCTACGACCCGCAAAAGCTTCCATCTGCTATTACAACGATCTAGCATCGGGCGGCCTACTTCCAGACGCGCTTCGTGGCGTAACCACAATATTGCCATCGGAGCGTATCCCCTCGGCTGCCGTGTGCTCTCTGGGTCAAGGCCAGAGGGCCACAGCGGGGTGAACGAGTAGTTCCGCCATTTCCGGTAAACGGGTTTGCCGCTAGGCTCTACTAACCCGTAGGCATGTGTCGTCGGGACCGGCGGCGGCTAATTATGGAAAAACCCGTAAGCTAAGCATCGGAGCGGCGAAGATGGTACACGTCGTCCCCAGCACCATCGGCTCGGCAAGAAAGCTGTGGAAGCGTGGAAAATGTTTTCCATCCAGTTGTTGCTGCTCGGGAACGATGGCGCCCAGTCGGGGGTAGCTCAGGCAAGCTCATTAAAAATTCATGAACACCATAATTCGGTTGCACAAGCTCCCTTCGGTTCAAAGCTCGAAAGGGTCCTGGTCCTTTGACCCGATGGTGCGGGGCCTGCCATTATTTGCGTACGCACGACGAACGATGGGATGCAACCCGGGCCTGAACCCAATCCGACCGGGCCGGCCCGACTGCGACTTTCAACCGTTTTTCGTTGATTGGAATTTCAAGTTTAATTAGCTGCGCCACCCTGCGCGCCATGTACTACGAGCAATTACTCTTCGACGATGGCTAATTAATGCTACGTTCGGTCCATTCACAAAAAAGCACACCCTCTACTCCGCGCATCTAAGCTGTTGGTTGTTGGCCCCTCGTTTAGATACTGCAGAGAACATCAAATGGACGGACATACGCCCCGGCTGGAAACAACCCGGCTGAATCGAGCGAGCGCACAGATCCTGGGACGGACATTTGATACCTCGACATGGTCGCATCCGCAACGTGTTTAAGATTGCACTTCAAAGGACGCTCCGTGGGAGTTGTAAGAAAAAGACGAATCCCCAGAGTTGCCTTCGCCCAGCAGCTCTGCATTGCCCCCGGGACACAGCTTCCTGGAACGGAAGTGAGGCGTTTCGCTTCATCCTGTTCTGCCCAAAGGGCCAGCGCTGCGGCGAAACTCAATGCCTGCTAGATTGTGCTGATTGACAGTTCAATTTAGTGTCATTCTCCCCAGGTATTTTCGAACTGGCTCGAGAGTCGTAGGGAGGCCCTGGTCAATGCTTTAAGCACTTTGCCAACTTCCTGGTGAAGCGGTAGCGCGCCACCAGAAGTCGAGCGATGACGAGCGAAAGAAATCGGCCTCAATGGATTTGCTCCGGTTAGTTTCCCAGTTGACACGTGTACATGCAGGCAGTTCCTGGGCTGGACATGACACGCGTGCTAAGCTCTGCTGAGCTCGATACGGCAAAGCCGTCAGTCTTCCGGCTCGTTGGCTGCAATCGTGACAAATATCTGTTGATGAGTATTGACAAGCAGCCCGAGAATTGGTGATTGCATTTTTCTCCAACGAGTGTGCTCTTGATATCTGCCATCGGAAATAACGCTTGCCTGTTGAGCTCCATCGGGCGGGGTTCCACCTTCTCAAGAAAGAGTAGCAAAGTTTTAGTTTGCTACCAGACGTCCTTGCTTCGAGCAACCGAGGTCAAGTGATGTGAATGTTCAATAGAAAGTTACCCCAAATATGAGTTTTTTCTTTGCTCGAGTGATAATTCGTCACTCACACCAAACCACTGGTATGACTCCGCACCCCTTTGGTGGCACCCTTGAGTGAATTTGTGTTGCTGTCAGAAATTCCGCTACAAACATCAGTTGATTGCGAGATTCCGATCATTTTTGGGTTACATTTCAATCATCTCGACAGCAACTCCCACCCGACCCAACCGAGTTCCGAGCGCTCAAGGCTTCAGGAATGGTAAGAACACAATTTAGCAGGAATGTTCCCACCACCACGTCACAATTCCGTTTTACGCAACAATTGTTTCGCGAAGGATGAAATAACACCACAAAGCACCAAATCCCTCGGGGACCAAACGGCTGGCGCAGAAGATTGTTGCTTCCTTCCTGCAAAAAGCAAAACTTTATCCCCGGAATTGTGTTAAGGCAGAGTCAACATGTTTGCTTTCTTCGGCCCGCCCCTCGGTTGCCGTGCTCTGGTCAACATTTTTACCTCGACATCGGAATCTGCTTCCGGTTAGGCTTCGATTCAGCCCGAAGGCTACCTTTCACCGCCCGAGAGGTGTCCGTCGTGCACAATCACTCCCATGACCCAGTCGGTTCGCTTATTGTAAGCGTTTCTTGTTGTGCCTCCGAATACCGCGTGACACATGTGAAATTGGAACCAATAAAATCCGGTGGAAACAATTTTGTTTGCTTGTTTTCTCTTCTCGCATAAAATCAATATTTAAATGCTGCCCCATGCTGCCAGCCCCATGCGCTCACTATGACGCTTGCCATGGACAAGATATCGATTTACCATCCCACCCCATCCCAGTCACCCGAAAAAGTGAAGCAGAAAGAAAGCTGGTCCGGCGGGACGGGATCGAGCCTCCATTCGGACAGCAAGCCGTCGTCGTCTTGCGCTGCGACCTGTGCAACGACCTGCCACACAGTTTCGGGCAGGGCGATTCGCGTGATTCGATCGAGGCCGGCGTAGACCGGCCACCCGAAAACAGTAATTTCATTAAAACACCGCCAAGTTCCGGCTGTTGACGATCAGCGCGCGTCACCGCCGCGTCCCGCCTCCCGGGAGAAACTTTCTCGCCTTTTCTCGCCCATCTCCCTCTTTTTGGCACATCAGCAACGCAAACAAACAACACATAGCGCCACATAGTTTCGCATTGCGTCCGGCCAAAGCAATGGGCTCTCGCCTAGCAACCAAGTTGCCCTTGTGCGAGGCCAAACAGTTGATCGACCAGTGTGTAAACATGAGCAACATGGGCACTATTGACAGCACCTTGGTGCCCCTTCGGCGAATGGAATCGTGGTGACCACAAACCGCCAACGCTTGCATTGATGCTGACGCTGAAGAACGATTCGCCGGTAACCGCAAACAAGAAAATGTCCCACTTCAGCTGGTACGCTCGCTGGTAACTGTTAAGGATGCTCCACTGCCCCGTCCCCGTGCTTGGTCTTCCTGCTCAAGGGCACCGCGGCCGGATGGGCTCTGCGTGTGTTGTATCGCCATCGTCACATCCTTGTCGGCGCCTTCGTCAAAGTCCTCGTGGAGAGATACTTGCCACCCATGCTCACACTCTCACTTTCACCCACCTGCCCAGGCCCAGGCACTGTTACGAAGGTCCGACGCAGTGCAGGCGACGGACTGGTTCAAGTGTTTGGCAAGCCTGTGGTAATTTCTAGTCCATGCTCGTTCTGTTTGCTTCCAGCTTTCATCGCGCGCAGAAACGGTTGGGGTGGGGGGGGAGATTGTGCGGGGAGTGTAGGAATTGACAGTGGACGCTGAACAAATTGCGACATTTCTCCTCAAACACACTTCTGCGAGATGACGATGCCCCCGCTGTGGATGTGTTTTTGTTGTTGTGCGGTGCAAGAGTTTGGACAAATCGAATAACATCCCAGAGGAACTTTTCGCCGTAACGTGCTAACTGAAAAAGTATTTACCCTCGTTATTTACAACCCACATATTCAACATTCCGGTGGGATGTACTGGCCGATCAACTTACGCCAACAATGCTGCCAGAGCACTGATTACAAAAGCCGTGGAGCAAAGCAAACTTAGCAGCGGTGATTTTGCGTCCCATTGCTTGTTTCGGCAAAAACACTAAAGTTTTAAAGCAGAATTCCAATCAAATGTGAAAGTCGCTGAGATGCGTAAAACTCTCCGTTTCCTTCACCAAAGGCTCCTTTCCTTCGCTCAGCCTCGCTCCCGGTGGAGTGATATCGCGCCTTTGTCCCATTCCGCCGCATCTCGCCGCGTCTTATCGAAAGTGAAAGTTTATCCAAATATCAAGCTTCCGGACGCGGTGTCAGCGAGGTATGCAAGCGAATGTGTGGCTTCGATGACAGCGCAGACGTCGGAAAATAACCATCAACTTCGAGGGAAAAAATCACTCATACTACACACATTGCTTTCACATCCGCTTTTCGTTTACTTTCAGCGGGAACAGATTCGGCCGATTTTGTCATTAGTTGTCTAATTTCATTCCATGCCCTGGCCCGGTGCTGCGGTCGTGCGGTTTTTGTGGTTCTTGATTGCGCCCAGCCCCGTTCAGGACACACCCTTGCGCTACGTTGCATCGTAATTTTGCTTTCTGCCGGCATAGTTTCTCCTTCGCAGCATGGTTTTATGTTTCATGTGAACATAACCATGAAATCGCAATCGTTATTCAATGCCCGGTGACTGCATGCGTGTGCGACAGGGCGGCGTACTGTTATGCAAATCTCTACACCTTTTTGTGCACCTTGGAGTGGCGCATTAAAACTCACGCCCATGACGCAGTGAAACTTGTAGAATCGTAAAGTTGTTGTTCACCTCCCTGGAACGAAGCGAGTAGGTGACAATTCCGCTCAACCATCACGCTTGTACGCTGTAGTTGTAGAGAAGATGCAGCGCGTGAAAGGAATACTACCATCTACCGCTAACATTCAAAAGAAGTCGTCATCGGTAACCGCAACAATGTCATCGTCGCCCGTCCAGCTGCAGCAGCCGTAGTTGCACCATCATCGTTCGACCCTGAGCACTTCGGGCAATTAGGTTCCAGTTCCGTAACGGGAAGTCGGAGAATTTCTAATTAAAAACAGCAAACCACCGTAAACCACCGTAAACCACCTTGCTTTGGAGAAACCGTTCGGTCGCACGATCCTTGCCGTCCGCACGCTTCTTACCGAAACGGTCGACAGCGACGATGATGCTGAGATGCTGAGAGGTTACGTCGTTTTGCGTGCCAAAAAAAATACAACATTCACACACGACGAAACACAAACACACAAGGGGAGTGAAAATCGAAAGTTACGCTTCCTTCGACCGACCGGGAGAGGGCGAGCGGTTGTTTTTTCTTCGTCATGTCTGATGACGGCCTCCACTTTGCCCTCGGGGCTCGAGGGTGACGATCACTTTCACTCACGGAACGGGTTGGGAAGAATGGGAGAATAGCGCCCCAATCCAATACCTGCCATATTTCGGTACAGTGAGATCATAATCTTTATAATGATCGTTTTTTAGTTGTGAAGTTTCTTCTGCATGTGATTTCGCTAAGAGTTTGGTGCCTTTTCTCTCCACCAAATAGGAAGGAAGGCAATGAAAACCGATCGTTTTGACTGGGAGGAGTGCCCATTATCTGCAGCATGGCAGTGTCTCCCAGTTGTCTTGCCGCACATGACCCTCAACCTATACCCTGGCCGCGGAAACAATGACCATCCTATCCGATCAGGTCAAGTAATCGCAGGTGATCGTGATCGTGATCGGGAAGATGGATGATGCCCTTGGGTGTGGTTGGTGATTTAAAAGCCTTCGTAGTCGACGCTCCTTGCTGACCACTTATTATGGATGTGGGAACGAAATCACGCCACACCGGTACCACTCAAATTAATCTCGTTTTCTTTTCGTTTCATTATCCCTTCCTTCCTTTTCTTTAGACGTTTAAATTGATCGCGTCGATGATTTGCGGAGCTCTGCTGATCTCCTCGGCTACTGCTGTCGTGAATAATAATGGAAATCAATCGACTCAGGAAGCTCAACGTCGAGAAGCTCCGCTAGCAGATTCCTACGGCCCTTCACCAGCGACTGGGCCTGAGTTACCAGCACCTGTCTATGGCGCTCCAGCCGTTGCTCACTATCCACCGCCTCCACCAGACATACCTCCACCGGCTCCCGCACCTCCCCCAGTGCAAGTTCCGCACAAAGAGTATGGAGTTCCGGTACAGAGCTATGGCCCGCCAAATGTCAATATCGAATACGGACCACCGCCAGCACCCGCCCCGAAACCTATTTACCATCCCCATACCAAGCCTCAGTACCATGGACCTCCACCGCCGCACCACAAGAAGTCATCCTCATTCCTGGAGCAGCTGTTTTCGACATTCGGGTTTGGCGGCAGTAATGACGACCATCATTCCCATCATGCTCATCATCATCACGCTCCCAAGCCCGTGTATGGTCCTCCGTCCCATCCGGCCCCAGTATACGGACCACCCTCGGTACCAGCAGCCCCACCCAAGCCGGTCTACGGACCACCCGCACCCGCCCCGCAACCGATCTACGGATCTCCAGTGCACCATCAAGCACCGCCCAAACCTCTGTACGGTCCTCCCAAGCCGGCCTACGGTCCACCACTCCAGTCTGGATTTTCCGTGCAGTCGGCTTCCTTTGGACACCAGTCTGCTTCGTTCGGACATCATCCGGCCTCGCCAGTCCATGCTCCACCGACTCCTCCGGAGATCAAGTGTGACGGATGGAAACCCATTGCCGGACCCGTCGTCCAGCCTGAAGTGCACGCCCCTGAATCATCGTACGGACCACCACCAAGCGGAGACTTTCTGGGCACTCATCAGCAGCTCGAGTCCAGTGGCGGAAGCGTGAGCGTTGGTGAAATTGGACTGCAGCTGCCGAAGCTAGAGCACGGACCCGTCTTCAATGCCCACTCGGAGCTTCATTCTGGTCTGGAACTGCCCAAGGGTAATAGCTATGAGGTAAGACCACCGTCGTACACACCTTATTATCGTGACTTTCGATCATTTTTGTTAATCCGTCAGAACGATCAGGCCGTATTGCTCTTTCGTACATTTCGAATAACCGAATTTCGAATCGAACGCTCTGTTACGCGATGGATTCAAACCCAAGACTGAACTCCTTTCTTCTAGATGCATAGCCTGCTGCTCTCTCATTCTTTTAAACTTATAAACCAATTGCGTTTTCAATGTATCTACTCTGTTAGCCTACTCGTTTATTTTATTCCTTCCTTTTTCTACAAACCATTAACTAATCCATACATCAATCCCCACACTTATCTCCGCAGGTTCACTCGAATTTCATTAGCGACTCTTACGGAGCTCCTCCAGCGGATTCGTTCCTTCCCGGCAAGTACAAGCCTTCGTTTGCTAAGCCGTTGGCTCCACCACCACCACCTCAGAAGCTTCACTTTCCGCCAGCACCCCACTACGGTCCTCCTCTGCGCCATCCGGGACTTGGCATTTCGCACGGAAGCGTGAGTGGAAACCTGAAGCCATGGCCAGTGGCAGGCTCACCGCCACGACATCCTATCGCTTATCGGCCGCCGGTGCCGCAGGGCCTCATCGAATCTATCGGTCACGCCGTCGAACATCAGGAAAACTTTGGAACTAAGCCGGCCTATTCTGGCGACATTTATTTGCCGCCTCCTACACGAGATGTGGCACACTCAGGCCCATCGAGCTTGGAATTAAATGCACTGCCCTCAGAGCAACCTGCTAAACCCTTCCTCACCCAGCATCAACTGCCCGAAGCTCAAGCCTACGTCCAGGAGCCGCGCTACCAGTCGCACGACGTTGTTGCTGTATCGAGCGACTGCGGACATGGCCCTACCTCCGTAGACGTACAGCAATCGATTCAAACCAACCAGCTGTCAATCGTCGGACCATCGGCTACGGCCAGCTACTCGGCAGACTATAGCAACAGTCACAATGTTCAAGAGCATTACGCTGGCGAGAGCTCGAGCAGACACGTCCAAGCGTCCAGTCTGCCTGGTCTGGACAGTGGATTGGGAGGATTAGAGCTGATTTCAGCCCAAAAGTCCCAAAGCCTCACCATCCCTGTGCAGGGTCAGCATGGCTCCTACCACCTGCAGTTCCAATCCGCCGATCCGCAAGGTGCCGGTTCGGCTCCTCACGAGCAGATCCTCTCCGAGGGCCTTCTGCAATCGATTTTGAGCGCCATCGAACAGCCGCAGCAGCACCGTGCGACAGAAGAGCAGGATTCTTACGACCCCAACATAGACCACAGTGAAGTCTCGGTGTTCCTGAAGAGCCCAGAAGGACAGAAAACCCTTCAAGATCACCCGAACGGACACGTTGGACACAAGCGATGAACTGGCGCCAAGTCAAGTCCCCTTCCAGATCACCCCCATTGTTTAACTTATTTCATTCCCTAAACCATCCTGCTAAGCAATCGTCTTCCAGCACCGGTGCTTCCTTGCGCCGCCCTCCCACGAACACGCGACACGTGGTGCGACTAATTATCAATTACACCTTCGCAAGTAACACATCATTCTGAGACCGCAGCCTACATTAAGATGTCATCTTTCGTCGATACATCGGCTCGCTTGCCTCGCTTGGCATTGAACAGCCATTATGGACAGCTTTTTCATCGATCGTATTAGAAGCTAGACGATTGAGAGGTGTTGTAAACCTCAGCGGGATGCTCTGAAACGAATGAAAGACATCGAGACAACGTGCGTGAGGTCGGAAAAAAGGAAGCTGGCGGTAGCGGAAGGAGATGTGCCTTGTAATTAAGTATTTAATTATTTCATCTACCGTCGAACAACGCCGTTCCGCGGTTGTTACTCTAAGGGTCGTATAGGTGTAGAGTACTGGTGAGTGTCCGTATGAACGAATGTATGTACACGTGTGTGAGTGTGAGTTCGTATATGATAATTGTAATGCGCGTATGCTAAGTAGGTGCAAGTAAACTGTAAACTACTTGGAAAAATAAAATCATAAATATCACGGGAAGCAAACCGCGTTCGCATGCATATTAATGGCGCAGTAAAACATACAAAAGCTGACCGCCGGTCGCACGTTGACATGCTCATTTTGGCGAACAAGCAGCCCCATGGGAAGAAACATATTATTAACGCTTCCCGTGTAGCAATACCATTTCCCGAAAGATAATGTATCACATACGACTAGCAAAATACGGAGACTTTGACGGGCCAGCTAAGCCTACAGCATGCGCTGATTTGCTGGCAAAAGAGAGATTATTTAAAATCATCAACAAAAAAGGTATTAAGCGACCTACCGTCAGTTAGTATATATGATAAAAATACAGAAGCATGATGGTTGCAGCCCGGCACGGGAGTTGCGTTTTCTATAGCGTTCCATTCGCGTGTAGTTTGTTTAATTCGTTTTTTGTGAGCAGAGAAACCTGCTGAATAAAATATTCACCCGGGCAGAATTACAAATGACCACCACTCTTATTTTTTACATTTTCCATCGAGTTTCCTCACTCTTCTGCTTTTCCCTGGCCAGCAAGCAGGGTCGCATGGTACCGTCAAACCGTTCCTTTTTTCTGCAGCTTTTAAAAGCCGAGCCCGGGTTTTCCACACGCATCCGGTTCTTCAAACTGACCTACATCAGCTTCGTGGTATTGATCTAGGCTTTCCGTTCACTAATTTCAATACAGGCCAGAAGCGAGCAAAAAGTTGAGGCAATTTTTCTGTAATATCGCAGTTTCGCTTGCTGTGGAGGAACTAGTACTGTGAAGGAAAGCGGATGTCAGCGGGGATTAAAGCGAGTGGTAATCGATCGGCCAGCCGAATAGAAATAATTAAAATGTCCATCGAGTGTTTATGCTTTCAGCACATTTCTCCACCCCCTCGTTCGCGTAATGGATGCTGGCTACGTTGCAAAACCTTCAGTGAAAGTTATGCTTTTCCCGACAATCCCCAAATCCCTTAATCGATAAATGAAATCGCTCTAGCCCGGCTGTCTCACCACCACCGCGACTCTGACTATCCCTTGGGATTGGGCTACTCTTTCTCCCATGGAAGATTTACGCGTGCAAATCCCGGCCGCTGCAAGCGGGAAAACATAAATGCCGCGTCGTGATTTACTCCCACTTAGTGATCCCGCATCCCTTAGGCAAAAGACATCGCTAGTTAGCCTCCGTAATCGCCATCTGGTTTCCATTTCTAGCTAGACATGCTGCCGAAACGTGATTGGCGCGATGCAACCGGCTCTCTTCCATTATGCCAACAGAAGCCATCTATTGCATGACATTCTCGTCCCACAACCAGTCGCCGACTAGCGCACGGCATTCAGTTCTATCGCATAATTTTCACTTTACACAACCCTCCGCTTCCGTATGGAACACAGATTTGCGCAGTCCGTGCCAAACCAGTGACACCCAAAACCCGTTTTTTCGCATGCGGAAGCAGCAGGAGGCCGTGAAAGTGTTTAACCAGCCAAACCCGTTTATTTTGAGCGTCTCCCGGCGTACTGAAAGATCAAAACAGCACAACTGTGAAAGTAATGCACTGAACGAGGCTTTTGGACGAGGATCCTCTGAAAAAGCAGTCAAACATGCGGTAATAGATAAGAACGAGGACGAAAAGAGACGTAATAACATTTCTACGGCCACAGTTGGGACAGATCTCAATCCATCCAAACGTTTGTCAAATAAACCGCGAACAAATCCTCGCAAATGTAGAGTTCTGTTTACAAAAACCAAACCATTGCATTTCACGCCCAACACACAGCGTTTTCGCACTATCAGGTTGAACAATCCATTTGGCTTAATCCATTACTTAGTTCCAAACAAAAAAGATGCCACAGTTAGCAGCAAACCATCGCCAATACCCGTGTAATTACCGCTAGTGGTTGTGGACATGGCGTGGTCAGTGCAAATTACCGAGCCAAAAGCCCCATTCAAAAGGGACGTGTCCCCATTTCAGTGCAATAAACGTACACCTTCATTACAGCCATTTCAATAATCTCACGGATAATCAACGCTCGGTAAAAGCACGATTATCAGCTACCACTCGCTCCCTCGCTCTGGTCGGCCAACATTAAAACACCTTCGCATTCTATGCTCTCTTGACTGCACTTTCCCTGTGTTTGCCACATGTTCTTGTCTAATGGCACCTTCTAGAGCCACCCAGTACAGACTTTGTCCACTCGATTGCGCGCTTGACCATCCTGAGCTTCTAGGTTCGCCGTCTGTGGATGTAAAAAGCAGATAACACGTTGCCCGACTGTCAACACCTGGGTGATACTGGGTGGTGAATGAGGTTTGTGGTTTATCCCCCCTTTTTACTGCGTTTTTCGGCTGCACGTAATGCACGTGGGCGTGTGCTTTGCGACCGATGCTATTGATCCGAAACTAAATCAAACCTGCACTAGAATGTGTAGACACAAAACGTGAACGTAAAAACCTACACATTCTGATAGTATTGGCTTGGTTGGCCTTTTCATTACAAATTCCAATTACAGTTATTTATTTCATATTGTTACAGTTATTTATTTCATATTGTTACTAATTACAGCCAATTACAGTTATTTATTTCATATTGTTACTAAGTTGTTTTTTTTCTGTGTAGATACCATCGGCATTTATTGCATTTGTCCTAGATTAGTTGCCACTCATTCCACAACGGCAAAATTGTTGGCTGCATATTCAACTTTTTTTTTATTTCCAGACATTTCTTCTTCATCTCGTTAGTTTCTGCCACTCCACCTTCCCACTCCGATTGGAACGATTCTCCCTTTTGCGCATTACTCTCCTTTATCCTGCGACCTTGTTTATTATCATCAAAATTAATGTTTCTTCGCGCAGTTAATAATCGTAAAACGCCAAGGTTAAAATACTTACTCCGGAACTTCCCGCGCAAAAGAGGCTGCACAACCCCGCGATGGCACGCAGGCAGACAAACAAGGTGCTGCTGCCACCCATCAAAAAGTAGCTTTTATTTCCACTGCATCCGGTGCGAGCATCCGAGTCGAATCTCATCCATTTCGCAAAAGGCATTTTTATCGTACCATTCTGGGAGCCATTCCGGGACCAAGCTATTTCCATTACCCGTTTTAGTGGGCGCATCCTACGCGGCAACGTGGATACGCCCGAGAGCCCTCCAACGATCACAAAAGTACTCTCGTGTACTAACCGAAATATTGTCCAAAAATGAAGCAATAAACATTCCACCGCATCCAAAGACGAGTGGAAGGTTTTCGAAACCGCAAGTACTTGCCCCTGTTTACCGCGAATCATAAATACGATCCAATGATGGATAGGAAAGGACTGACACTGGTAACATCACGGATGCTTTACATCCTGGAATATTGTAGATAAGTTTGCTCAGAAAAAGTAAAGTAATAACTCTATTGTCCCTGGAATGCCAGTGGAGGCTTGTTGCCTCTTCATTCATACGAACAACAGCTAGCTCGCTATTTTGATGCGCCGCTAATACGCTTTCAGTGTGCGGTTAAAAATATCCGCTGCATCCTGTGGTCATAAATCGTGGTACTAATTTCATTCCACCCAAACCACTCGAAGTGTGGCGCTGCTCCAAAATTGTTTCTTTAATATTTTACTGCCGAATACATGGTAAGAATAAAAATCCGGCACTCGTTAGAGTAACAAAAACCATCCAGAGCTAAATGATGGCTCACGGAAAGTCACGTGCAAACGAAGCTCTCGAAGCATATGACGCCATTCGCTATCTCCGTCTTCTGGCTTGGACCCGGTGCATCATCAATCACCCGCGTTCCCGGTGCCGCATTGTCCAAAAGCGGAATTTGCATCGTTTATTTCATCTCGCCAAAAGGAAAGTTTCCTTCCCGTCCGGCAGCTCCACCACGGTCTCAACGATGCCTTTCCGATTGTGATGCATTTCTCTGCTCGATGTTGCAATATCCAGCAGATCCACGAAAGATTCAAGTGCATCAAGCGGTTTGCGGGAAAGGCCACCGACGACGGGTACGATGGGAAGAGTTCGAGTGCCGTATGCCTTCCCCGTCGCTTCCCACCAGAGAGGACGACATGATGTTGCAATCGCCTGGCAGGAAGCATGGTGCATCTTTTTTGCACTCACCCATCCCGCCGCCGATTGAACCCTCGATCAAACAGCTTCAAAGAGTATGCTTCTGCTCACGAACCATGGCTTCCTCCACGGCACACGGTGAGCACCGAGGCAGAGCTAGCGCGTTGAAAGAAGGGAAAAGACCGCATCCCAAAGGCACGGTAGCATCGCCTGTCCCCGAAGGAGATGCAACAGGACGCAGAGGAAATAATGCAACGAAAGGCCACACACTGCCTGCTCGCGCATTCACGGAGCTACCGCCAGCATCGAGCGTGACATCCCGCACCATGGATTTTTTTTCCCGTGCCACTCATCCCATCTGCCTGTTTTCGAGGGCGCCAAACTTTCACTTTTTCGCCGGGCAGCAAAATTCGCGATAATGCACCTCAATCCTCCTAGATGCTGTTCGCGAAAGGCAAGTTGCGTTTATTTGAAATTAAAAAACTCAACTCAACTTTAGTGGAAACTGAGAGCGTTAAACATGTTTTATTCAAAGCGTTACCAATAGCCTGCGCTTAGTTAACCATTCGTTTGACAATACTTTTCTCCGCACTGTCTAGTAGCAACAGATAGCGTCGTGTATGTTACGCATCTTTCAGTGAACACTCTTTCGCTTTTTTCATCTTCCCGGCGACCAGGGCGAACGATGGCGTACGCCTTTGTCGAACAAGGACAAACCCCGCTCCGGGCAATGCAGCATGTACCGTTTGAATGCGGATGTCGCGAAGAAGAGGAACAGCATAACTGGGGACTGCAGTTTATGTTTATTGGCTCTCTTAGCAGACTATTAAAGCCTCATGACTCCGTCGCAGCCGGTGAGTCGGTTTGGAACTGCTGTAACGAGTGGCCTCGGAGAACGTCTGGTCTTGTAGGCACGTTGCGGCACCGCTAGCAAACGATAGACGATGGGATACCATAATTCCCATCCCGTATGCCCATGCTGGGCACAGCTTAATGCCTCTCGATTTCAACGATTCGATTGAATTACCTCACCGTTACTATGGCTAACCGGCTAAGATAAAACCCAGCCAATATCTTATCTGCCACAAGGCGACACAAGCCAGCCACGAGCATCCGGGCTGTAGCAGCCGAAACCGTCTGCTGACCTCTGAATGCTGGATGTCGGGTGTGACGACGGCGAAACATTGACCTCAAGGTGTTTATCCCGGCACTCCTCGTTCCTTGCTGCCAGGCTAAACTTGATTAAATTTGCAATGTCACCATGACCTCGGGTAGATTTCATTTTCCAACCGACCCTGCATGCCAACTTCAATGAGAACGAAGCGCTGCTCTTTCGGCGTCACACTGCCAACACTTGTCGGTGAAACATTGAAACGAACAAGTGGCACATTCTGACAGTTAATTGTATTCACACAATGAATAAATCATGCTAAATTCCTTCTCTTCAGGTGCAAATGTGTCGCCAAAACAGTTGGTTGTTTGATGTTGTATGATCATTGCATTAGTACGTGGCCGCTCTTTAGCACATTTATAACCTTGCCCTACTGTTATCGTCGGATGCAACTGGTGCATGAGCTTTTGAGTGACTCTGGTAAACACGCTGTAGAATGTTAAAACGGTTTCAAGTGGCAAGTAAGTATGACGATGGTAGATGGTTCTCACAGGGCAAAAAAACATCTTTCCAATTTTCCGTCTGACCATGAGTGACTCTACCAATTACTATTACAGAAGCTCTGCATTACAAGCATAACATCATTTGCCTAACTCTCCACAGTCACATTCCACTAATGATGGAAAGTTTATAAATTCTATTATGCAAACGGCCGTTAAAAGTTCCAAAGTGTGGCAAAGTGTAACTGCAATACCTGCTGTAAAGACGAGTTAAACATTACTTACATACTCTGTCGCTCTGTCGCTCTGTCAAAAGATTACACTTTTTATCAATACCTAAACCTACTCGTGATGCTTATCGCTCTGCAATCCATGTCTTTTAGCAATGAAATCGGAAGCACCTTCCACGCGTGTATAACCAAACATCATCCGTAAGCAGTAACCAGCAGTCCATGTAATTGGAGACGATAAAAAGCCATGTAAATATGGCATTATGAACCTAACTTCATCATGGGCCTGGGTTGCAAGAAAAATTGGCAAATGTTTCGTCCGTTGCCCCCAAGCAATGATACCGACTGGTCAGTGAGCATTACGTTAGCGAGCTAGACCAGCCAGTTGATGCTGTTGCTTCCCTCGATAATGATGTTGATCTTCGCCCCTGCAAGTGGTCAACACTAACAAACCCCACCGTGCACCTGCACTCCTACGAGCTGAGTCGCATCGAGGCTTCATCGAAACATGGGGCAACGAGCTGAAATATGGTCCGTTTATGAAAATGGACCATGGTGAATATATTCCGTGCTTATGTTTGCATGCAAAATTGTTCAACTATCTGAGCCATATTTACTATGCGGCATGGTACGCGGTGTCATGCGGTGAGGTGGACCAGCCGGGAAAGTGACGAGATGCTTTCAAACAGGCCGGCAAAGAGGGAAATGTAAGCCAAGGTTCTTCGGTCCGGGTCGTGGTGGTTAGCTTTGTTTAGCTATGCACCGGATGCAGAATAGCCACCGGTGCAAGCTGGCCCGGCTGTGTGGTCAAACATGCAGGCACGAGATGAAACAGCTGGACCTGCCAACGAGGGACGATGAATTTGTGGCGTGTTACGTAGACCATCGCATGTTTCAACCATGCCAAGAACGTACTGTAAAACTGCAACCCTACTGGCATGGTCTGGGCAGGGAAAGGGGATTACTGGTGTTACTCTTACAAATAAGCGGTAAATAGGTAAATTTTATGGTCATTTTGGTTTCCAGCACTCTTGCTGCTCTTTTGGCAAACTGGACCAACGTCATTTCCCTGCGTTAGTACGTCCGAAGACGATCGAAAGAGTCCCAGTGAAATAACTCACACAATTCATCTTTCTGATTGTCTTTGGATAAGCATGTCATTCAAATCAGAAGAAGCTAATGTAGTACTTAAACCCAAGCTTATGCTTAAAATGTAATAATAACATATCTCACATTTATAATCATCATCATTCGTTGCACCTCTTCCATACAATTAGCTAAGCCATCAATGATACCGTTGCTTTATCACAATCATACCTATGCATACTTATTATCCCCGCAATTACAAAACCGTGAAAACCATTTACTGTATCCCGGACACGAGAGATAATTACTATAATACACATAATGCCATGGCTAAACTATTCCTAATTTACCAACGAAAACATCACCACCTACGTCACGTTCCTTCAAAGAGCCGCCAAAGCGAATGCTACACAAGGTATCAGATGTGTCAAATGGAGCAGAACACGTTGCGAAGATGCGTACACGCCAGGAATTATATGCATTTCAGCGGTGTCTGATTTCCTGCATGTTCTGCCGGGGTGGTGCTGTCACGTGATAGCGATTCTCCATTGATCCCATTATCGGTTCCGCTCGACTGTGT
Source organism: Anopheles epiroticus (assembly GCA_000349105.1). Lineage (NCBI taxonomy): Eukaryota > Metazoa > Arthropoda > Insecta > Diptera > Culicidae > Anopheles > Anopheles epiroticus. The sequence goes on from KB671743.1 coordinate 406,832, forward strand.
AACCTTTCGATGGAGGAGATTTCACTACGTCTGACATTGCAGGCAGTGCTCGTCCAGCACGGACCAGCATCCCAAGGTGCCACGTGGGTTACGGATCGCATGCAAAACGTCAACCGTCACATAAATCACCTTCCGTTCCAATAAGTTGTACCCTGGGGAAACATCGAAACCGAAAGGCTTCGGTTTTTCTCCCGTCTGCAGAGGGCTCGCTGGCTAAAGGGTGTCGGTTTCAACGGACCCATACAACCGGATACAACCCTTCCCTTCCGTATCCTCTGATACCGGCTACTCTCCTCTTCTCACTACGAGCCAAACCAAAGGGGGACGTAATTCAAAATTTATTGCCACCTCTTTGCCGCTCGCTTTGCTCGCCACAATCGCATTACATTGAGCCACCATGCAAACCGACGACACCGTTGCCTACAGCTCTTCCGTACCGTACCACCGACACAGCCGTCTTTCCCGAAGGATCAGCCAAAATGTCGCCTGAACCGTTTCGCTGCGTCTCGCCTGCTTCTACGCTGCCGAGGTCCTGTGGGAGTCCGGGGAACCGGAATCCTTCCTCTCACGTGGACAAACGAAATGCCGTCTACGACTGCACTTCTCATTGTAAAACAATGTCCAACATCATACAGGCGCACCAAGAGCTGCCGGCATGGTCAACATCATCAATATGAGCAGCCTGGGCGTCGGAACTGTCCCAGGAGCTGCTTGAGGACAGGAGTGGGGGAATGAATTAGCATATTATTGACGATGCCGAGGGTGCTCCTGGCGTTGATGGATTACCAGCACTGCGCTTCGTTTGCGGCGTTTGTTGCTTTAAATTGGCCACGCTACCTGTCGGGAGTGGCCGCCTGCACCGTCTGCTACGAAGCCCTCGGGAAACAGCCGTAAGGATATGGGAACACGACATAATTTATTTCAATCACTGTCGGGTGGTTAATAACGCTTGGCTTTCAAGATTCAAGTTTTTTTTTTTGGAGAGAAAACCAACTCACCGGACGGTGTTTCCAACCCATTTCCCATGCATTTCCTGAGCCGTGTAACAATGAAACAGCAGCAACACAACCGAAACATAAATGAAGCAATCAAAAGATTAACTAATGGAAATGATGCTCGTTCATCATAGCTGATGGCAGAATCCTACAAAATCTGTCGTTTATGTGCCCTACCAACGCTGCCTTAGCTCAGTGCAACGTCCATTGCAACGAGTTTCATTACATTTTTACACTGCCAATGCAAATCCATTGATATGCTAGAGCATTTTCCTTTAAATTGCATTGAAGCTCTCAAAGTGACGCATTCATTGAAAAACAACATTTTACTATTTGACCTAGACACAAGATGTAGTTACAGGATCAAAGTTTCAAAAATTGGTTTGATGTGTCTTATAATGACTTCATTTCGGGTTTCTCCCTCCCCTCCCGTAGCTTCTCGTACCGAGTTTAGAGAGCGCCAAATGTCCTGGGAGGCTAATCCTGTGAGCCTCTACCATATTTTCATACGGTTATAAGCTTCCAGACCTACAGCTCCAATCATCAATTATCGTTTACACCCACGATTCACCCATTAATCATTTCCGCCACCGATGCTATCGGCGGTTTAATGTGACCCTTTTTGAATAATTAATTCTACCCATCGATTTCATCTGGTTCCGGGCGAACAACCGTCGGTCCCAGATCACTCGATGGTGACCAACTGACTGTGAAGCAGTACCGCTTTTTATTCTTCTTAGCCGTCAGTGCTTTGCGGTTGGACGCAATGGGTCGATTATTTGAGGCAAACAGCTTCGTGGAAACCCTTCGAATCTTGTACTACATCGCCAAAGCTTTCGGACTCATAGCATTCACTACAACGTTTGAAAAAGTCGGCATTCAGCGCAGCTTCAAGGACGTGCTCGTTTTTGTTGCATTTATGTTTTTCAATGGTTTTATCGTGTTCAAAGCGGGCATCCCTCCGAAAGCAGGCAGTCCGTCCTACTTTAACTCTTCGCTGATTGAGTTCATCCTCAGTTTGTTTCTTACACTGCAGTTAATTGCATTGGTAGGCATCCCAATCGCCAACTATGTGCAGGCTTATATGTACGATCGTCTCATATATCTCATCATGGAAGTGGACAAGGGATTGGCGCATCTTGGCTACAGACACGATTACAGTATCGAGTATTTCTACAGCACAGTTTACTTGTGCGTTACCCTTGGATTGCAACTAACTTGCCTCACGGGAACCGCCTTTTCAAACCCTTTTCTGGTGGATTATAACACTGGTAGCAATATCACAGCACTAATGGGTTTTATCATGTGCAACTTAGTGTACATCATGACCAGCTGCTTTTGCTGTGTTACTCTCTGGGCCATTGTTTACCGATATCAAAAAATTAATGCAACATTTTGGTACGTAGTACACCACTTGATTTTCCCCATCTCCTCCAAAAGTCAACTTAAAACTGCTTATCTTCCTTTGCAGCATGTACTTCCACACGCAATCCGAGCCCAACAAACAGCTGCTGCCGCTATGTGAAAAAGAAACTATCAAAACTATAGCCATGCTCTACATGAAACTAGGCGCTGCTGTACAGGTGTATAACCGGTGCTTTTTCATACACACATTCTACATAATTGCAAGTGCTTTTGGGCTCAATTTGGTATCGTTCTTCACCATCATACACGTGTACTTGGCCAGCACTGACATCACCATCACCGATCCTCTCATACTTTCCCAGCTGTTTCTCAGCCTGTTCTTCATTTTGGTTATCTTGCAAGTTATGTTTGCTGGGAATTTGCTGCACAAAAAGGTACGTGTGTTGTGATACAGATTTCAATACATTCTAAGGACATTTGACTAAAACAAACTTTTGGTAGGCCACACAAACTGCAATACTGCTGCACAAAGCTGCAATCTATAACGATTGTGGTTCCCAAATTCTCGAACAGGTAAATGATCAACGCATCGTGAACAACACAATATACTTATCACCGTTACTTCTTCCAGTTGAGGTGCTTTTCTGTGCAGCTATCACACGGCATACCAAAGGTGTCATGCTATTTCTATGACATCGATTGGAGTTTTCTGCTGACGGTAAGACTTTCGCATGCTTCACCAACAATTTAAACAGTTAGCCAGTTATCCAATCATTGCTTTCTATCTCTCGCTCTCTCCCTCTCTCTCTCTCTCTATACAGACGATATCTTCGTTCGCTACCTATCTGAACATACTTGTTCAATTCGATATCATGCAAATAAGAACATCGAGCACAACATTCAACCATACCCTATTGTCGTTTGAAAGAGCCTAAGCTGCAACACTTCTTATTGAAATAAGTTCATGTAAAAAACCTATCTCTTATGCATATTCTCCACAACCGCTACTGTCCCGAGCAGTTCCTTGTGAAAAGGGCTGGAATATGCTGAAGCGTTCCATTTGTCTACGGCAAGCATTTCCAGTGCAATACGCCTGAAAGTCTGCAATGTAATACCCTCAGCCGAATCGAGCAAAGCTGTCTTTTTTGTCCGTCGCCATGGAAGTGTTCCACCGCATACATTCATCAGATCCATAGTTTTTTCCCCATCGAAAGAGAGCATCCGAATTATCGCCTTTATTGGCATCATTTGGCATCGTTCCAACAATAGCTTTACAAAGCGAAATAGTTATATCAAAGCGGAAGCAATTGCTTTGATTTCGATGCAATTGCATCCTTTCGTGTTTTGTCGACCGCTACATATTTCGAGAGTAGAAGTTTGGCGTTTTGAAGTCACTATTGTCATTTTACTTGTCATTTGATCTTTTCAAGCTGCACAAAATATTAAACAATAAATAGCTACATTTACCATCCATTTTGCATAAAAATACTTAAAGATGGCCTATTGCCTGGTCATGTTCCTGCTATTTTCTTAGATAGGTAGAAAAACGTTGCATAATTTCTCAGAATTATGTTTCCAGTTCCATTATTCAATCCTTCCCTCCTTTGGAACAAAGCGCCCAACCCCTTTTAGAATCTATTCTATTTTGAGTGCTCATTTTGTGAATGGGAAATATCTTCTCACAGCTCTCAAGCCAATGCAATCAAAAGTTCGCATAAAATATTCATAAATGGTTTTATTATTTAAAGGGATCATTGGAAAACCTCTTTAATTGCGGTTGCTTACCTCCGACAAAGTAAGCGACACATTTGTTTTCACTTTGATTCGTGCCGCATAGAAGCATTTCTTGCCTGTCATTTCCCAGGTCACAGAAACATTTAATCATTTTTGTTTGATTAAACCTTTATTGCGTGCTGTATTTAAAAGATTTTCTTGCAATACTTTACACAGTGTGTGTTCCGGCCCGACTGTAGCGCCAAATGAAATATAGTCCCTTTCCTTTTAGTTCGATTTATGTATACCTTCGTCAGAGTCACTCTGTAGTCTAATCTACTGACAAAACTTTCTTTCGTCAGAGCCCTTCAGAGGTCTGGGTGCTAAAAGCTCTACCCCAAAACCTATCTCTCCCACTCAACTCGTTTGCGCCTCTACTGGTCAGCTGAAAAGTGACGTGGCCAATAATCAGCTCACGTACATCAGCCAGATAATTTTACCTTCTACCATCGCTAGCTGTACATCTTTTACCGCACCACAATGCTGCTTGATTTGCTTGTGTGTGATTACCTCGATAAGCAGCCTTCTCTCGTTCCATCGCAACACTCGTCTGCCCTTTTTCGTAGCCCCAACGAAGCGATGGCAAGAAGAAACGATGGAAGTGCAACCCGACCATGAATAATAGATGACGAACTATGAAAACGAGACCGGATGCGGTTTGACAAGGGCGGGATTGGCAAAACGCACTGACACCGCCCTAAGGCATGGCATGTGGCCGGCAACGTCATGGACCCTTCCGACGGGTTTGCGTAGGGGTCCTTGCTACGTGATAAATTTCCTGTCCTGTTTGCATTCGTGCTAGCAGTTTCCTATTAACTTATGCGGATTGCGTTATTTCTGCGATATTTCTGGTTAAATGTGAGGCGTCGGAACACCGCAAGAAGCATCCGTAACACCCTGGATAATGCTCATCTCAGCCATGATACCAAACACATCGTCCTGCACATCTTCTGCAAGAGATATATTCGATACTGTCACTCACTGCACTGAACATTTCTTATCTTTCTTGAGCTTAGATTGCCTTTCACGGCCGGCGTGATTTGTTGAGCCCAGGACGAGCGGAAAACTAGGATGCACGAGCAATAGCTGGCAATGTCTGGGATTTGAACGTAAACTTTTCAATTTTCAACTATTCCCCCGTCCCTCTCTTCTCTCTCTCTCTCTCTCTATCTTTCTCTCAGCTTCTCCCTTTATCTATCGTTCTTTCTGGTGCAATTCGATGCACTCACCGTAACTAATGTTTTGACGAACAGCGAAATGATGGATGTCTCAGCATTCACGAACATTAATCTTGTGTAACTCCAGAAATTCCACGCCACTGTTTTTGCTCACATTGATTAATAGCTCTCCAAAAGAGATGGCAGACACTTCAATCTAAGAGTTACATTCTAAGAGAACTAGTGCCGCATAAAGAGCGCCTACAATTTGTACCACACTGTTACATGTCTAATGGGCTGGTATATTACTGTGCTTAGGTTTCAAACTTTATTGGCAATAATTGAAAGATCAAATTGAACAAGAATGACGATATGCATCACAAGCGTAGCTGCGACCTGTAAACGAAGAGTACATTTTCCGTGAAATATCATTCACATTTGGTGCAGGTTGGGAAAACTTACCGAAATAAGAAAAGGCCACTCAAAGTCAAACAGCAAGCAAGACACACGAGGCGCAATGCTTTGCAGTTGCTGGGAAAGGAACTTTAACTGTCGAAGAATAATACTGTCGTAAAACCCGTAACAAACTGCTTTGTGGACGAAGACCACAGTCCTTTTGCACTGGAAAAGAAAACAAAGCCCCATGATGTTAAACCTTGTCGCTACGTGGTCTGTTACCCTTACGTTTCTTACCTCTTGCGTCACTAGACTTCCCGTCACTACGACCTGTATAATGAAGGACAGATAAATACATCCGTACACCATATTATTCATCGATATTTGGTGCGACTGATCTACTTCCGGGTATGAGAACGCGTGAATGATACCAAAAATGGAAAATAGCGTGTAACCAAACGCAGATGCCATCATCAGCAGTATTTGAAGGGCAAAGCAATAGTTGAAGTCAACTATCGTGTCACTCAATTTCCCATGCACGTCTCCGATACAGCGCACGGTACTAACGACTGATGGCACTGGAATGTTACTTGTTTTGTACGGATCTGCCATTAGTGAGGTTGGAAATTGCTTGCTGCAACAAAGCGGAGTTTCAGTTGCTCGTTAGAAAAACATACAAACGGCCAAACAAACAAAATCATGCTACCTGATCACTTCATTCAAACCGCGAAAACGCATGTAAATAGAGGTAAGCGTCACAGAAATGTACGATCCAAAGATGGTAAACACCAGAGATGATCGCAAAAACACTATAATTTGTGCTCCATTAAATTGCTGTGCTGTTCGTTCGTGTGCAATAAAGAAAGTTGAAATGAACATCAAGAAGTTGGTGAGTATCGGTGCCGCCATGTAAAGGCAAGTGAGCAGATGATTCAACTGATGGTTCAGCTGAAACCCATAGCTCATCAACAGTTGATCCACATGGTTGAGCGTGTTGATCATCCTGAACATCCGTCGCACGACTAGTCTGTTGCAGAGCGAAGTACTAAGGGTAATGATAATCCCCAAATTCACTGAGCAATAGATTCCTACATTCAAAAGAATCGAGTTGGAAAAACTGTACGTCATTCTGGTCGATACCGTGAGAGCGTACACGTCCATCAGGATTGTCACTACTAGCAAAATTTGATCCCTTGTAGAGGTGCTTAATGTTTGACGTTTAAAGTCTATGGTATGAGAAAACATGCCGATCGTTTTACCGGCACGGTACACTGGCCGTAAAGAATCAAATATTGTATCAACTGTGAACCACTTCATTTTGGACCTTCCAAAGTAAAATACACCGCCAATCTCCGATCACGTATTGTACTCCTCCGCGAGTGACTTTCCATTTTATTAACCTTTTTGATAGCACTCCCATACGATTGATGGTATGAGGAGATAGATCGCAGTAATTACCGTTATCGTATTGCCGCATCAAACTGCAGCAAAATTACCAAATATGACACGAGTATCACCACAGTCTGTTGAAGAAGCAAAGTGTCAATGAATGCCGCACTACATGTAGTACAGTGTCTTACATTGAGCGCACCTGAAATATGAATGACCAATCTATTACGATTTGCCGCGATCCGATCGCAGCCGATCTGTTACGAATCTGTCGTGAGAATAGCCTCATAGATCGTATCAATTCATCGTTCGTTTCGTTATTCATGGCTTTGTGTAGTAGTACTCCCGTCAGCTTGCTCTGAAATTGGATTCGTGCGGAATCGATCGATAATGACAGTCCAACAAAGGCTCAGACTAAGCGTACCTTACCTCTTGCGATACCATTTGAGACAAAGCAACGATTATGAGGAACATCAAAGTGTAGTACAAACCACCAACCAGATTGAACATAGAAAACATTCGTGTGCGAAAGTCGTTGCTACCGTATACCTTAAGCAGGGCAAATACATTAAATACGCTAAACAGCAAAATCACGACTATGTTCATTGTCAGCATGTCCGCAAATTGTTGGTTCATTTGGGATGTTATCTTGGTCAGTTGATGGTATATGGTGGCCATCTTCTGTACGACTCTTATCCTTTCCTGTACCGTTCCACTGCGATAGTTGTTTTCTGCCACTAAGGATGCATACCGTTCGCCATTCGACGTATCAAACCGAACCTGAAGCACCTGATTTAAATGCACAAATCGAAACGATACGATATACAAGAACGAAAAGAACAAACATACGATTGAAAAATAGACCACATTGAAGTAGAACTGTCCAAACACCATTTTCCAAGAAGCGCTACGTTCCCGAATGTGCATCACAGTTTGAGCGTTGTAGGTGAGCAGGATGGATTGGTGTAGGATCAAACACAGGCCACTGCCAAGCAGAATTTGTTTTTTGTGGGTAGCCAAATCAACTGGATGTTTCATCAACTGAAACTGAAAAACAAGTTACCATTCTATTGGATGTTTAAATATCAGTTCTGCTGCGAACACTACCGTCAAATCCACCTGGTTTAGTTCTTGCAAAAAACGCAGTACCGATCGCCAATTCCACGCATAAAAAATTATGACAATGCCAGTTCCAAACATGCCCGCAACAAGTAGCGTCCGAATACCGTACGTTACAATGATGGATCCGTTGTTTAAGTACTCGTACGGAATGTTTGCATGCACAAACGCTATGAAGACAAGCAGCAAGTTCACGATCACACAATTCGCGATCTTAGCGGCACTGAGCCTGGCCACTCCATTTGTAGGATTTCCAACAAATCGGTATATGTTTAAACCAGCTAGGTTGCACAGTACATTGTTGAACTTGAGGACATCAAACACGTGCCGAGGCTTTGCTTGCAGCCAAATTCTCACGCTTTGACGCATATTGTCCGACGAAGGGATCACTCTGTTTCTCGATTTTCCACTACTCGTGTTTTTATGCCTTCACATTCCATGTGAACCGTTAATGTCGTTTTAATCGTTTGTTTATCTGATCTTTTTGATATTACTGCTTGTCAAAAGCTTACCCACAATCAGTTCAACAAGGACCACAGCCCCTAACAGTATAGAGTTTATCCTGAGCAGAGTGCAATGGATTTGTTTGGTTTGGAAAACAGTCAGGAGTTTGCTGTATCCTGGTGGCCCAAAATCACCGATCCAATTCAGGCGATCTCTCCCATCTGGAATACAACCCGCTTTTTTGGCACCCACGTGTATCGCTTCCAGCCCGCAACGGAACGACCAACGCTTCTTGAGCTAAGTTTATTGGTTGCGATAACGATAATGCGCATCTACATGATGTACATTATTTTCGTGACCGACGCATGGGATTTGATCTTCGTTTCGAGCTCACAGCTGGTTGAAAAAGGGTTGGACATTGTACTCAAGTTGCCGTTTGTGATGATGCTGTTCGCTCCGTGGTTGTTTTTGATCAGAAAACCGCTATTCTCACACATATCACGAGATGCAGTCATTTTTGATACATTGGTACGTTAAGTGAGACGCTTTAGCGTGCTTGCCGCAAAAAATAATCAAGGGCCCTTTTTCACACAGATGGCGAGATACAACTATCCTCCCAATTACCAGTTTTTCCACATGCTTTCAACGATTCTAACTATGGCCGCAATCAGCATTCCAGTGTTTAGTTTAGCTTTTATTCGTGGATTTGAGTTTTGGATGGACCATTTCATCGTTCTCACTTTTGTTGGATTCTCTTGGGCGGGAGGCTTGTTACTAAACACAATGTGCAATGTATTGCTCTTACATGTGCTGTTTCGCCTTGAAGTTATTAATGATTTACTCAGGTAGCAATTTTTTACACAATTTTTTTGGAAGAACTTTCAAATTTGTAATATTTAACTATGTATAGGAAAAACTTCATTTCAAACTGCGTTCAACATAATACGAGTTACGCTAGGCAACTCATTAAAACGGTGATGCGTATGCATGACAAGCTTAGCGATATTTCCTCCGACTGCTCGAAATGCTTTGCTATTACGGTACGCGAGAACGAGAATTGTGCGGTATGTTTTAGCCATTCAACATTTTACTCTTTTACAGGTTGTCATAACTATGCTTCACGTGCTGGCCTCGCAGCTGATAACTACCTTTGCTTTCATACGCGTTCTGTTTTACCGCTACGATGCTAGAGAACTTAAGGATTGCATATTCTACACAATTGGTACAACCAGCTATTGCTTGCTGCCAATCTTTACGATTTGGATTGCCGGTCACATAAAAAAGCGGAATATCATCACCTGGAAGCTAGTTCATCGCATCATCAATACAACCGATGTTATTGAAGTTGAAGATCTTCTCCAGCAGTTTTCGGAGCAAATGAACCATCGCATACCTAGTGTTGATTTTCGTTTTTTTGATGTTGATTGGCCCTTGCTTGTGAAGGTAAGTTGATAGCCACGGAACCCATAAGGCTACTTCGTTCATTCGGATGCTTTTGCAGGCATGCAGTGAAGCTTGTACATATTTGATCATTATGATACAGTTTGAAACAAAACAGTAAATCGTCAGTAATTTTATCTCCAGAGATCACTATCAGCTGAGCCAGGCCCTAGCATCGAAAGGCCTGAAAATCCATCCATCATTTGTGAACCACTAACTACAAAGGGTTTTCGATTCGGCGTGTACTCAAATCGATATCGTTTTATTATCAAAACAAATCGAATTAAAAGTCTATCTCATTGCGTTTTATGCCATCATGACGTGAGTTTTTGAACGAGCAAATCAATCACAAATCAAATTAATGCTCCCAAATACGTTCGACGGAATGGCCTACAGACAGGCAACGCGTCGTCCCAAAGGTATATTCCTTTTTTTTATTCATGACTATAAACTGTGACGGCAATCAAACTGGTCATATAATCCTGTTACAATGTATGATGTTATGCTCACCATGTGCTTGCTGCACACACACACCATTTCGCGCAAAAGATTAATTTGCCATGCAATGTCAATGGGTTTAAATTGCAGCACAGGTGATGGGCAATCGAATCGAGGTTCACACGCAACAGATGGAGGGCAACATTGATCGGCTGACGTTGGGAATAAAGATTTTTATTTATCAATTAATGAAGTGTAGCTTTTTTCGCAAACTTTCACCCAACCCTGTCGTTAATTAATGAGATGCAATTAAGCCACCGGCGGTAATGTGGCGACGAAGGAATGCTGGCTGTTTGATTGGGAAAGAACCCGATGATAAACGGTATAAAATGTCGCAAAATCATTTAATACTTCATTCACTCAATTAATTTTATCATTTATGATAAAATCTCTTTTAATATGTGCCGCACCATCAATTCCTCTTATCAGCTTGCTTTGCGATGCTTCCCCTTTTTTCCTCTGCCATTCGGTCCATTGGTGTGGTGTTATTACGATGTCAAAAAGTTGCCTTTAGATGAATCTTCGGAGAGTTTGTCAAATTGCAGCAGTATCACTAGATATGTTACCACGGTCCCAAACATCTGCAAAAGTTTCAGCAGAGCGCAATGCTTAAACAGTAAAATATTTCATAGCGAATTTTATGCTACTTACTCTGAACAGCGTTTGCCAATTGTAAACATAAAACATGCATTGTAGCTTGGGACGACGAAACAGGATTTGCTGAGAGAAGCGAAGCAGTTTATCATACGTGGATGAGTCCAGAGTGTGATTCAGTATCTCGTGCACCAGGCTCACAACCTCTTCACAAGCGTTATCCACACTCTTCGCGGCGAAGAATATCAACCAAACCATAATGACGTAAAACACCCAAGCAGTCAGCAGAATAGCAGTCAAACGGGACTCTTTCGTACTCCCAACATAATAACTGAACGAGCTAGCGTATATCACAAATATGCTAAACATTCCTACACCAGCGATTAGGGCAATGATCTGATTTGAATATATCCGATTGATACGCTTGACGATATGTACCAGCGCAGCAAAGTCCCTTGCAAGCTCTATAATGACATCAATCGGCTCAACTCTGCGTCCCCAGCGTGGCTTCTGCTCGATCCACCACGAGCTTGCCTCGGAGTGTTTCTTGAGACAGCGTTTGATTGCCTCCAAACGAAATGTAATCAACCGAGCGGCGGCAACAAAGTGAAAGTTTATTATCATAAACTGTACCCCAGTTAATGCGTAGGAAAAAGCGTTTATCACATGATTACGCAGCGCAAACCCGGAAAAGAAGCTCATTCCAATTGAAAAAATTGTTCCAAACGCGATGAGAATGATTAGCACGGAGAGAATACGACCGAGAACCACATATTGACGTCTGTGGTCGAGTCTATGGCCCTTGCGCTGTAACGAACGATCCACTTTAAACAATTCTGTTAAAATTGTGCAGGTTACATTGCGTCGCAAGCAGTTATCAATCGCCAACAGGATCATAAAGATCGATCCCATAGGAAAAAGAAAGCTAAGCCCCAAATTTATCACCATAGATCCGGTCAATCGAGACAACTGACTGTTGGTGACATTTATGAACACGCAACACATGTTTGCCACAAAGTTTGTAAAAAGTGCCGCAAATTCTACACGAGTTACTTTAACCTGCACGTACGGTGGTTCTCCCACGATCGAGAATGCAGTTTGACCGAACCATTTCGAGACTGCCAACAGTGGTCTCACTACATCATACACGTGACGAGGGTTTTTGTTCAAGCAACGCATGATTATCAACCACTGTTCTTAAAATACAATTGACTTGTAGAATAGGCTCACAGCTATTCAAATAACGGAAGAGTAAACAGCCACATCAAATAAGTGATGAGATGCTATTAATCCCATAGAATTGTCCCAATACCGCTTCAACTAAATATTTACTTGAAAACATTTGCTTCCATAAGTCCCACCAGTTTATTGTTACGTTGATTCATTGAAAGCACTCCCATAAAAAAGTCGTTTTCTATCCGTAGCTGATATATCTTGATAACTATCAATGGTTCCCTTTTTTTTGTACAATAATTTTGTACAACTCAAGGGTATGCAGTAAGCTCCGTTTTAAATAATTTATTCAAATTAATTGGTATGCGAGCGTAGGAGAGCTTTTTCCTTAATTAACCCGAATAAAATCGTGCGTACAAGCTTATCTGAAAGGTAACATCAAAAAGATACATGTTACAACTGGATTCATGTATGCTCAATTCATTATTCCTTTCCACATTAAGCTTCTAATTGAACTGAGTGTCCGCCACATTTGACACTTTTTTCCCGCACTGGAACAAACGCCTCGTCCATGTCGTCACGTTTGCACGCTACATTGTGTGAGGCTAGCAGGGCTTATGTCAGCATGTGTCAAACGTGAATTCGTTCCCTTATCGTCTCGTCGATGCCTCTCCCGGGCCCGATGAGACGAAACAGCAACCACAATAACAACCAACATTCTAATGTCCCCTCGGGACTCTTCCATAGTGATAACGCTCTCGATGCTGTATCATACTGAGCTGCTTCCCAAACGCCATGCTGTATAGCGATGGATTTGTGCCAGGTTGACCTCTGCCATTGCCGGGATGCTGATCCCGTGTGTATTGCTGATAGCACTTCGATTCAACCGACTGCCAAGCTGCTCGGCGTTTCGGATCGAGAGGCTCTTTATTTGTGCATAACAAGTGAAAGTGATACGTTCACCGATCCGAGGAGACTTTTGAGAATGCAAAGTTCGATTCTTCGCCATGTGGTGCGATATGGATATAATCGTACCCCGGGTCCCGCAATACGCTGTACGCTAGTCAGACCCTTTGCGTCTGATAAAGCGCCAAGCCGCACCGCTCTCTACGAGTTCCATCAGAAACATGGAGGAAAGCTGGTCGACTTTGCCGGCTACTGGCTACCGGTGCAGTACAGCGATCAGAGCATCATAAAGTCCCATCTTTACACACGAGAGTACGGCTCCATCTTTGACGTATCGCATATGCTGCAGACCTATCTGAAAGGTAATGTGTTATCTACAGTGAACATCTGGTGTCAGTGGTGCAACTAATGAAAATCATTTTTAGGCAAGGACGTAATCAGTTGCTTTGAATCTATCTGCACGGCTGACATCAAGGGCTTGCGCAATGGAACAGGCACGCTCACAGTTTTCACCAATAGCTCAGGCGGCATTCTGGATGATCTGATCGTGAATCGTGTGGCTGATGACGTCCTTTACGTCGTATCAAACGCATCGAGGAAGGATGTGGACATGGCGAACATATCGAATGCCGTCTCTGCGTTCAAGAGCAATGGAAAAGACGTTTCCGTGCAGTTTCTTTCCTCCGACGATCAGTCGCTGCTGGCCGTTCAGGGACCTAACGCAGTGGCGACTTTGCAAAAGCTCTGTTCCAAGGATCTTTCGAAATTGTTTTTCATGAACACTACCACTGACACGATCGCCGGCGTCGAAGGCTGTCGGATTACGCGCTGTGGCTACACGGGTGAGGATGGAGTCGAAATCTCTATACCCTCTGCCAAGGCTACACATATCGCAACCGCTTTGCTCGAGCCAAGCATCGGAAAGCTCAAAATGGCAGGTCTTGGAGCACGCGATTCGCTCCGCGTTGAAGCCGGCCTGTGTCTGTATGGCAACGACATTGACGAAACAACAACACCGGTCGAAGCCAATCTGCTCTGGCTGGTGGCAAAGCCGCGACGTGTCGAGAACAACTTCCCAGGATCGAACAAGATCAACTCACAAATCAAGAACGGAGTCACTCGTCGCCGAGTAGGCTTCAAGATGGATTCTGGCGCTGCCCCGGCCCGGCAACACGTGGACATCTACAACAACGAGCAGCAGAAGGTGGGTGAAATAACCAGTGGCTGCCCCAGTCCCTGTCTACAGCAAAACATTGCGATGGGCTACATCCGCGAGGAGTACAAAAAAGTTGGCACAGAAATTACGCTTAAAGTGCGCGATAAGCACTACCACAGTGCTGTCGCGAAGATGCCGTTCGTGGCGACACACTACTACCAGGCGCCGAAATAAGATTAACAGCTTGTGGCGACCAAACGAGATTATGACGCGGTGAATAAAACAAAAACAAAATCCTATTTGACTGTTTTATTTCCAGTGGTTTACAGTTTTGACACAATCGATAGCTGCGTTTGCATGTGAGCGTGGGTATCATTGCTGCTCCACCAAGCTACGTTTTCCACGTCCGGAAAAGAGTTTGTTCCGACGCTGGTGCGATCAAATTGGATCAGAATGATCAGATAAGATATAATGGTGCCCAACATCTAAGTGATAACAGATATTGTGTAAGTAAACAACACTCCAAGCATAAACGCATCGTCGGTTGCAATCTTACAGAAAAGGCTAGCTTCCAGTTCAACTCTGTCGGTCCGATGTGAAGCGCTATATTATCACTATTTATTTGATCAGCACTGATCTTGACCATGTTTTCGAACGCAACATTGTTGAGATTTGTAAAATGATGGAATGATTCAATGAGGCGTTGCGTCTGCGAAAAGTTCAATTTGATTTTAGAATTAATATACAAACGATAAACCTCCCCCAAGAACGTTGCCATACCTCGTACTTGATGCTAGTGGAAAGAAAGATCAGCAAGAAGTAAGTCATCAGATACATTAGGCTCGAGACGGCCATGGTATTTATCAAATTTTGCATGTCATAGTTTGACGTCACGAATGAGCGATACATTCCAAACAATGCCAGGGTAGGGGACGGAATGTTTGACACAGTCATACTGAGCAGCTGCACGGAATATGCTTTGTGCATAAGGCGCATGGCTTCTCGCAGCAAATCGTACAAATCCATTACGGTGCTCAACAGAGAAGAGTTCGAAAGACGACGGAACTGATTAACATTCGCCAGCTCGCTCAGCATTATCGAGGCTGGCTTCCAAGGCAGGAAATTCACCTCATAAAAACGACGCAAATGATAAAATCTATAACTGGCCATATACAGCACGATCACGATTTGGCACATCATCGAAACGATCACCATCACGAACATTATTATCTGTATAATAGTAACGATCTGCATCAAGGTGTTTGCATAGTTGGTAAGGATTGCAAAAACAAACCCCAACACGAAGCCTGTAACGCCAACGGAACAGAGCAAAGTCCACCCCACGATCACCAGCTTCTGTGTACGATGATCGACGGGTGCGTTAAGCATCTTCATGCGCTTGTCGAACCGGTCGCAGCAGTCCAGGATCGCCCAGATTCTTTTGCCAACTATTGCATTGCTGATGGAAGTGACGATAGCAAACACTCCCGACAGTCGTATCAAAATGCTTGTTCCGTGGTGAAGATAGGTTGCGTCCGCCATGCCATGCGACTGCTGAGCAAAATATCCACCAACTACGAGCAGTATCAAGCAGATCAGCTGAGCTATAAAACTTGCAAAACTCTTCCAACACACATAGAGCTGACCGGTACGTTGATTGCGACTCACGAAAAGATCGCCACATATTTTTAACGCAATCAAATGCATATTTACAACGTCGTACAGGTTTTCATGACTTGTGACAAACTTCCAAACTCCCCTAAGAGAACACATCGAGCATAATTTCACCAAATTCTGCCGAGCCAACCACTTACAGCCTTTTACGAACTCTGGGGGGTTTCTGAGCAAATTCATCATAGTCGCTCGGGTAGGCCAATGTCAATATTCTCAAAACACGTCACCGGACCTGCGCCAACACACAAACCGATGCATAATTTATGACCCGGTACCAACAAGTTTATGTAGCGTGAAATTTATTGTCTTAATTAAAATGAAATCCAACCACACACGCGTGCCACATGATCGATAAGCTCCGTCACGATTTGCCGGTAAGCGATATCAAAGATTCTCATTTAAGATTAGCTGTGACATGCACACTTCAAACTACTGACAATTTATGAAACGCACATTCGAATATACTTCGCTTAATTATGCGTTAAGGTAGCTTCAAGTCATCTAGACATGAGGGGCAAGGCTGACAGTGAAAAGTGCTCCTTTTCCGCTTGCGCCAGGACAATAAACGCAAAGAGATAATTAAGGTGATAATTTGAGGCCATTTGCAACACAGCGAAAAAATCCATGGCTCAAAACAGCTGCAAAACGAACGTGCCGGCAGTTTTCATTCAAAATTTACCTTACCGGATCATTTGTCTCGCTGTTTCGTTAATTAAAATGGCACACCTAACAAACCATATCACTGGCAAATCGGCAGTGTTGTAATAAGATGATTTACGAAGCATCTTATTTACCCGCCAGTCCCGCACCCGTTGGCCCCGCCCGGTGGGTGGGAGTCCCATCGAAAGGGTTAGATTAATTCCGAACGATTACAAGCAAAGGGTGCCAGACTCGCAGTCAACTTCTGGTAATTGATTCCGAAGGTCGTAAATCGTTCCTCGCCGGGGGACAAAGTGCGTTGCGGACCGAGTTGAAATGTGGCAAGCAATCACTGCTGCCTCCCATCAAGTGGAGGATTGAATCTCTCGTAATTGCTTTTGTTTGAAGTTGAGCGAGACTACGGGGAGATAGATTTTATAAACCGTACACTGTATTGGTCGGTATCCGACCCCAAGCTTCCTGCCGTAACAATACAACATGGCACGGTACGCTCACACATTACACCCCGTGTTACGCATCCTTGACGAAATCCTGAATGGCTCGTGGTGAAAATAATCGTAATTTCTCGCTCATTATCTGAAGGGCAAGCGAATTCGTCCGTCGGTAGGCTGCTCGGTTTACATTGCTGGATCGCGTGCTCGTAACACATCCCACAACATACTTAAGAAGACTTCATTAATTTGCCTCTGTGCTGAGCGGTGGTGCCATGGCTACCGCTTTCTCAACGAAGCCCGTCGAACATCCATGGCATGGCATGCATATCCACCTGCGGGTGACAAATTACGGCAAATTATGGCACGGACTCACCGCCTGGCGAAACTTTCGCTGAGCCCATCCTTAGCGTGGGCAGATTTCGTCTCCACTACCACCTGTCGGCAATGCTCAACCAGGGTAGCCAAGTTCAGCGGTTAGTTCACTGTGGTTTTTCAACATTAAGTACATCCGACAGTTTACAGCAAACAATGTGAAGGACATTTCACATTCTGCGAAACACGATACCGCATAGACAAGTTTTGTCTATAATTGTACGCTCGACTCTGTTTCCAGCTACAGCTTTTCCCAATTTACAGTTCCTACAAACAACGGTACTTGATTTAAACCGAATGTCATATGTTCCTGTGCCACTGTCAAACAAGCGAGGTTACGAACTTCAGAGCATCACACTGTTGAACAACTTTTGTCAACGGAGCGAATTTCTATGAAAAATGCATCTTGAGACCTATTTGCAGTTCCACAATTCCACGTGGACGTCTTCGCAATCGTCACCTCGTTTGCAAATCGTTAAGGCTTCCAGACGGTTCTGAAAAAAACAGCCCAACTCATGGCCAAATCTGAATAAATCCCTTTCCATTCCACTTTTGAATCGTAAGCAATGAAATACGTCTTTTGCTTGAACTCTCCACCAACATTGCTACGGGTGCGTCAATTCTGTATCGCACGACTGAGTTTGTGAATTCGTGCGTTAAACCTTCGGCGGATTGCTACACTCACCATCCCTTAGATGGGGGGATGGGTGTGATATTCCGAAGAGATTCGTTCCTTCGCCATGAAATCTAATAAACGATGCTCTAACGTTACGAACGTGGCTAAACATTTATAATTCCATTACGCCATACCTGCCCGGAAAGCTGCGCCAGAAAAAGTGGCACAAGTTTGAAGTTAAAATATCTTTATTCAAATGCTTGCAGCAAATAAATTATTTTCATCTGATTAGTGAACATTTCAAAGGAAAAGCCTTTCAAAACCATGATATCGTCGGTAAGAAGATTCGCTAGATTTCCCCCGGGTCATGTTACTTGGACTCCTCCAAGGAGGACGCACAGGTTCTCGCACATATCGAAAATAAACTCTCATCATTCCTATTTCATTTCTCTTCAACAACATTCAACAAATTTCGATAAAACCTTTGCTTTGAAGATTTTATCGCCAAAGTATGTGGAAGTCGTTTCGCGTTCGCGAAATGAAACTTCAGCTAACAATCCGTTCCATCCGAACTTTAAAACCACCTTTACCGCCGCTTTCACCGTCACAGTGAAGTTTTCAGTTCTACCGAATTCTATTATTTACCTGTTACATCGATTGACTGTTGAAACATTGTATTTGTTTTCATTCTTCCGCGCGATAACCGAGGAAAGCATTCCTCAGCATTGTGGCGACGCAAGCCACCGCCCTCCATGCATCGCAAACCTACGCATGCACGTGCTTAAGGCAATCAGAATTAATGAAATCAATTTTTCATAAACCCCAATTACACTCGCGATCCGTATCTGATCGTTCGCTTCGGTTCACCGCACCAAAACCGAGCAGCGTGAAAACTCTCCAACTCATTCGAGCGTTTCACGCGCGCACTCGGTGATAAGGTTTTTTTTTGTTAGAAAATTGGCTGCTGGCGCTGCTGCCGTCGTGCACGGATGGAAAACTTACAATTCATGCTGGTTCTGGCACGTCTTTTTGGCTGCAACAGCTACCTGTTTCGCGAGACGAAAGATGGCTTCGTGGCAACACTTTCTCGGTCGGGTGTTTGTTTCTTCATCGCGAACACACTGGTGTACGCGTTTTTTGCCATCGCGAATGTGCTCAATCCGAGGGTTTACACCTACACTGGCTCGGCGATTGTGGACGCTGGGGGCAAAATCATCCTCGAGATAGGTTTCATTGATTTGATTCTAATTCCCGCAGAACGAGTGTTTCGCAATGGTTGGACCACTGAGCTGCTGAACGCTTTCCGCTCGGTCGATAAGCAGCTGGATGCTATCGGCATTCGTCCGCCTAGTTCCGTACGCAAAAGCGAGCAACTCAATCAACTGATTCTACTGACAGTGTGTACAGTCAGTGCAATAGTTTACTCGGTGTACGCATTCATACGTGCGAACATTATCTACAACATTCCGATGTTTATTGGACATCTGTGCGTTGGCGTGTCGTTGGTCATCATCACTAGCCTATTTTATACCGAAGTTTACGAAATTCGTTGCAGGTTGCAAGCTGTTAACACATACATCAGGTGAGAACGCGTCTGCTTCTCGAGCAGCAATCGAGCAAATCAGCACCTTTATCATGCATATCACTCTTTCAGCAAAAATTTGTGCGATGCAAATTTTCATAAGCTTCAACCTGCTTTTGGAACACGCATGATACAAGTAAGCAACGCTAGTGAAAACAAACGACGAACAGACATTATCGCCCGAATGGGATTAATCTACGATGATCTACACAGTATTTCTGTCAAAATAAGTAATCGTTACAAGTTGGAGGTACGTTCCACAAACTTCAATGCCTTTGCCAATAATAACCGAATTGCGTTTTGTTATCCAGTTTTCCGCATATTGCATCACAAATGTGCTTTACGGTATAATGACCATATACATTTTCTATCAAACTGTGTTTGTATCTTTCAACGAGGAACGATATTCCGTCAGCATTTTCCTGGTTTGGACCATCGTATACAAGATAAGCCTATTTCAAATGATTCACATCTGTCACATTCTCCAGGGAGAGGTATTCAAATCCATAAACCGTTGTAGCACCATTTCAGTTCAGAAATCTTTTTACTCCTTTTGCAGGGCAAACGAATGGCATCGTTGATTAGTTACGTAGCATCGCAAGAAAACCATGTGATGTGCATCAAAAAGGTAGAGTTTTCAATTGCTTTCCAGCGCATTTCTGGTGCATTTCTTGATCATATTTGTGCCTGAATTTTCTAGATGCATAGCTTTCTATGCCAAATGCAACACAATCCCATCAAGATTACCACCTACACCTTCGACATAGATTTAGGTGTTTTCTTTGGGGTAAGCCCGCTCTAACAAATTGCTTCAATCGATTTCACACTAATCTTTCGTAATCGTTTTGTTTCTTCATTTCCTTGCAAAAGATTGTTGGGACCGTGTTGACATACTTGTTCATATTGCTACAGTTTTCTTTATAAATTCCAGCTTTACTCCTAATCCGTCTGTAAGAAACCAGACAAGTGGAATAGTTATTGCTCCTCCAACGTTCGCTCGTTCTCTCTCTCTCCCTCTCTCTCTCTCTCTCTCTCTTTCTCTCTCTCCGTTTCACCCTCTCGCTAAACATCTATTTCTCACTCTCAATCCGTTTCCTTGGACGATGATGAATCTAAAGCTGTATCAGCCATCTGGCCGCTCCAAAATCAACAACCCATCTACGGGCCAGCTTCCAGTTGGCCGCCTCTTCCAATGGAGCCGCCCAGTTGCTGCTGGAAGTCGTGGAATGCATTCAACCTGTTCCATCCCAACCAGCCGCCGAGCTTGCGAAAACCGAGAACAACACGAGTCAACCGTTTTGTGCCTCGAGCTATGCTTCTGTAAGAGCGCATGTCCAACGAGCATGCTTCACGCGCGAATGCCGGCTTCGGATTCACTGCTCTTCCGCTCGGGACACGTTCGAGCGGAAACGGATGTTTAGAACCTTTCCAGTCTCGTCGCAACCGTGGGTCAGTGCATTAGCTGCAGTACGCGCGTGTTTCAGCCATTGTTGGGCACTCCTTCGGGACGTACTTTCACTCACCAGCTACGTGACCGTGGTCGTGGGAGTTAGCGGTGTTTTCGTGAAAAAAGTAATCCCACTCTACGCGTCGCCCCGTAATCATCGATCAGATCCTACGTTTGATTTACCTATTGGAGCTACTTGGCACGTTGTTTGCTGAGAGGATGTTTCGTGTACACTGATTATGTAAATAAAGTTGCCAAACGTTTCGTAATGGCAAATGACAAATTTGGTTCAGTTGTGTTCATCCACTCGAAGTGCGCCAAAGGTGTGCTTAGACGATAGTTTATGTACAACATATCTAACCGCAGCACGAAGATGCACCATATCGAGCAGTGAATGGTTTACTTTACAGCACCTTCTGGATTATTCCTCATTAACATGTCATCAGAAGGAGGTAATCACCGTGTGCTTGTAGCAACGAAAACCTTACGCAATGTGTGAGTGAGCGGGCATTTTAAAGTGTCATTGAACGTGAAGTGAAAATGGGTAAGAATGCTCGTTCGAGCTGAATCATGAAGGGAAATCGTTGAATTGAGGTGAAAAGTGTAAAAATGCCGTGAGCTAAACCACTGCTGATGGTGACTAGAGTGTGAGGAAGAAATACCTTCGATCTCGCTCTCCACATGTTCGTCGAAGCGGCTCGTTGGGCGCTTGCATTGAAACGGAAAGCTTCCATCGGATGTGTGTTGTGATGCTGTGAAAGCGGTAGAATAAACCAATATTCCCACGGTCAAGGAAGTGTCAGTGCGCCTGTGGCCCAAAAGCTGTGCCGTACCACATACCGGAGGCAATATACAGGTTGCGGCACGTTAAGCTCAAGGCACGAAAATGGCAGTTAAATTGTGCGAGAATTGATCTGAGTTTGGGGAAGAGAAAACTTCTCTAACTTTCATGCCCATACCCTCCGTGACCGAGCCTCGGGTCGGGTGCCGTATTTGTTGTGTATTTTAATGTGTGCTGACTTTGCCGACGGAGGTCTGGCCGTGGTCGAGCGTGGTCGAGCATAAAACGCATCGCACTGGGTGAGGTAAGCTGGCATCTGAGAAAAATAAACTTTAAGTAGGACGACGTCATGTGAAGCTACGAGGTTTGTTTATATGAAGACTGACGGGGGACGGGGCCATTACCAACGGCTTCCGAGCCACACCGACCAAGCTGGAGCGTGTTGGAAAGACATAAAATCGATAAACTTTACTTTTCGCCCGTTACACGGATGCGGTTCTATGCCGTACAAGCCAGATAACGCTGCCATTGCAAAGGTGCCGATGAGACAGGAATGAAAATGTTTCAAATCGCTTATGAATTTATCTTTCCCTCGCTTCAGCGATAATGGACTTTTGTTCTTACGGTTCTTACGGTACATTCAATGCGCTCCAGATAATGTTGCTTCGGTTCCGGCACTTGCAACACAGCACATACAGCTTGGATAGACATTAAAGTTCCGCATATTATGCTTCCTTTCACTCAGGGCGTGGTTAGCCACCGCCGCCTGCGATCATACTCATCGCTAAATTCGCTCGTCACACACTTCGCCAAAAGAGCCATTGGATTTCTAAATTCGGAAATGTGTTAAATTGCTTTACACTCCATCACCCACAATCTAACTCCCATCACGTAGCGCATTCTGGTGCGCTCAGTGAAAGCCCAACCCCGAGGGGACAAAGTCACTGAAAACAATTTCTTCGCTCTTTAATTGACTCACAAAACAAACGCCTGACAGATGCTTGATGTAACCGACTAACCATGAAAACTCAATTATCCTTTTTTCCATGGTGGGAGGCTGCGGTATCCGGGAGAAAGGTGGCCCTTTGCCCAGCCTACGCAGGTCACTTTCCTCCTGAATCCATCCATTGCTACCCAGTACGGTAATTTTCCACGATGCTGAATGCGTAACACCGGCAATGGCCGGCAAAAAGAGAGAAATTTGGCCAAAAAACATGGAGCCACATGAACAGCGTGGATCCCATGCACACTCCACGCTCCCTTCACCAGCTGTCCTTTCAGCACGAACGGCTTCCCGGAACTGTCCATCGAGGCCCAAACGCCGCACTGAATTATGGTCGTTATGGTCGTTGTGCGAAGGTCGATTCGCTTTTTTCTTCCTCCTCGCTTCTCTCGCTCGGTTGCCCATGTCCGCCCGGCACGGCGATCCCGGCGGGATCGAAAAAATTGAACCAAGCGAACCTGGAACGCCCTGCCAGGCGGTGGCGGGAACAAAAGTGTGGGAACCAACTCGAAGGCCCACTAAACTGCACTCATGCTCATCAGGATGATGCTCGTGTCCTGATCGATCCATCAGCCACTGTCACAGCTCCATGCTGTCCTTGTTTAGTTTTCTCCTCACCCACGCCCATGTTGAGGTTCACCGTGTGATAAATTTACTACTCTTGCTGTTGCTGCTGGTGTTGTTATTGTTGTTACTGATGGCAAACTTGTGCAACAAGAGCTCTATGCTCCTTATCAAACTTCCTGTGCTGCCCCTGTTGAGCATTGAGCACGATTTTTCCTAAGCCATCAGTTAGAAAAACTGGATTCAAACGCAGAACACATCAAAACTCAATTACCCATGTGCTTCCGCCTGTCCAAGTAAACCTCCATCAAGGGGGTTGAACCCAGAAGGCACTAAGGGACGGGACATGAGCGTGTGTGTGTGTGTTCATGTTCGTCAGCACCGGTCTACCAAAGCCAAAGTATCCTACACATGCACAAACACGCACATTCAGTTAGCCTCGATTCCTTTTCGAGTCGCAAATCGCTTACCCCAAGGACGTTATCCTCACCGGAGTGGCCCGGTAACGGTGGAAATGAGCCGGTAACCGGTAACTGGTTGAGTAAATAAAAATCGCTCCATGTCCTCAGGCCCGGAAACGCGCTACCATCGCCAGACCCTGAACGAGGAAGTAACCACTCTCCTAGTGGCTGGGTCTCTCGCACGCTGCACAATAGGAGTGATTGATTGGGTTATGGATTGAATATCTTCCTATCGCGCTCTCCCTCCGGGGAGTGTCCAGTTCTCTGCCATTGCTGGAGATGCATATCGCTTCACGAGACAGTCCAATCCTACTGCCCAGCGAACCGGAAACTCACTTACAGATGTCCCCACGACGCAAACGTGGTTGATTCAATCGATCCAATGCGGTTGGATGGAAAAACGTACACACCAACAATACATTAAATGCACTTGACACTATCCACGGGAAAGGGATTCGTTGCAAACCTCTTGCAACACAGCATTTATGGCCTAACGAGAAAGGGAAAATTTCCAACACTCATGGTTGCACAATCCTTGGTGCCTCAATGTCCTTCGGGAATACTGCGGTCGGCTGCTTGGCTGATGAGTTCGTCAAATCGCCATCCTCAGCAAAAGCGATCATGGGCTACCGTGCAGTTATTCCAGCTACTCGGCAGTATTTGCCACTTCAGGAGACACTTCTACTGTTCTCCTGGCACTGCAAAGTGGCTCAAAGTGACAGGCACTACGTCAGTTAGCAGCACATTCACTGTCACTTCGCCGTCTCCAGACGAAACAAGCGACTTCCGTTAGCAAA
Source organism: Anopheles epiroticus (assembly GCA_000349105.1). NCBI lineage: Eukaryota > Metazoa > Arthropoda > Insecta > Diptera > Culicidae > Anopheles > Anopheles epiroticus. The sequence continues at coordinate 431,628 of KB671743.1, forward strand.
CCGACTCCGGAGCCATCTCCTCTTCGCCTTCGCCGCCACTGCCAATTGCTATGCGAGAAACGTTGTCATTCAACCCGCCAGAAAACGACTCAACTCATCGCAACCTTCACGATGGTCGTTGGGAGATCTCACTAAAGATGACAAAAAAAAATACGCCCAGCATCATCTTCTCGTGGGCGTGTGCGTGGGTTTCATGTCTTTTATCTGTGTGTGGCAGAATGGATGAGTCAAGCAACCATCTTCATACATGAACGGGGAGGCGAGAGATTCTGCCCGAAATCTTGGAAGCATTTCCAAGGCGAACGGCAGATATCGGAGAGGGTTGCTAACCATTGCAAGGATAATTGAATAAAATGGTATTTTTATATAATTTACAGTTTCCCTTGGGCCATTGCTTTTGCACGATGTGTGCGTTCTTCATTCTTTTTTTTTGCCTTCTTGTTGATTATTTAGCTGAAAGAAGGTTTTTCTGCTGAATGATACCAACTTGGAGGCAAGCTTTACCCCAACGAGGGTTGCCCGTTATAATGGGACAACCATTTGTAAGCAACACAAACAAAGATTAGATCTTTCTCACAGACATGTGTATTGGTGTACCACACCAAGTTGTCTATAGTGCCATACACCCAATTTAACATTCACAAGTGGAGGAAATTTAAGAAACTCAGTGGCATTATACTAGCTGGACACTTCATGAACACTTAAAGTTGCTCTTACTTGAAATGAACAAGATGTCAATCATTTACAGCTAGTGCGTCATTTGAATGCAATTTTCTTAAAAGTCTGTAACTATTCAAACACAGAAAATGCACTTGCTCCATTACGATTAATTTAATTTTCCCTTGAAAAACCTTCGTTTTGATCCAGGGAAACCACTCAAATCTACGCTCTCAAGAATCCAGCTACCCATAAACATCTACGTCAATTCCTTGCAATTAACTCTACGATCAATTCCAAGTCCATTCAATCAACAGACCCATAAATTTACACCACATCGAATCCGAATTCACTTTCCAAAGCCACAAATAACAGCTCACCGTCCTTTATACTGCCTATCCTTGCCCTCCTGCACAAACCGTGCATACTACTCACTTTTCGAGCCGCATACCAGCCGCTCTATATACTTCAACGTACCCAAACCAGCACGACTGGCTGTGGGTATGTGCTTGACTTACATATAAATTAAGCTTATTTAGAGGCTGATGATGTCGGCATGGCAAATGGTTTGGTTTAGTGTTTCGGGTAAATTGCGGTAAAAGAGACGGCTCAATGAATTGATAAATGAAATGCCACAAAACGTAAAAAAATGCTGCACTTTAGAAGCAAGGCGATGTGTCTGGCAATCTCGCCTATTTCCGCCGACCAAGGGCAAAGTAAATGACTAAAATTTACGCTTCACATATAACCTCCAATCAATCGCAAAACACTTTGAGACATACCTGACATTCACGTTATCTTACGGAATGAGGAATGAGACTTAAACTTTCCGAATGATACAGAGGTACCAACATTCCTCGATTAATAAAGCCCCCGGGGGGAAAAGTCCAAAATATATAACTTATTTCCGACAGCACTTAAGACCGCAGGAAAGCGATAGCGATCTTCCAAACACATTGTTGGTCTCACCAACTACAGTCAGTCTGGCTTGTTAGCAAAAAAATCCAAACCAACCACCTAAAGATTGAGCGATTGAGTGGTTTTATTTATATTTATTACAATCGATTGCCGTACTGGGACCAACTTTTTGCTGTGGAAAGCTATTAAATTGATTTTTATTTTATTTGTGCTCTCGTTAGGACTAAACGGTTTCCATTTCTTGCCCAGCGATGCTTTCGCACTGAAGAGAAAATACGCTCCCCCAGCCTACTCTTTACTAATGTTTCGAGCGCTCGTTTCGGCGGCTGGAGCGAATGGCAATGTTAATGTATCGTATAGGTTTATTTTTCTTCCTTTGCCGAATATATCCATTTAGCAATCGGTTAAATGCACACCAAATGCGTCGATTCTCAGACAGTTCAAAGGTCTATAATGTGTAGACTTGCCAGACGTCGCTACCCGTGTGATAACAAACCTCAGCTCCATCAGTGAGCTCGCGAAAAACCTTGTGGCTCGCTGGTTGCCCATCAACGACGCTGCTCACAACAACTCTCCTGCCACTGTGGATACTACGTTGTCACCAAAGCGGATAGCTGCCCATGGGTGGTAGAATTGTTTATGACACTTTGACGGTATTTTGCCGTTGGACAAACGGGAACGATGGAAAACATTTACTCGTCATTGGAGTGAGTAAAGTCACAAAAACTGATTGCTTCCGGTGAAACGGGAATTTTGAAATTATATTGTCCTTCTTCTGCCGACAGAAATGACGACATTCTTTGACGAGAGTTGGACGAAAACTGCTCTACTGTACTAACTGCATGTTTTTCTCTTTCTTTTCCGGTTCGCCAACCATCGACGGGAAACATTAAACAAACTTCGTACGCCAGGATCGATTTCCAGAGCTCAGACTACGTGCTTTTCGTTTCTCATTCACCCTGCTGGACAATTTAAAGCTTCTACCGCATGAATGCAAACGATGTGATTAAGAAAGAGTGTGCGAGTGAACCGTGAAAAATCAGGATTGTACCTATTTTTCTACCACCCTTCTGGTGGTTGCTTGAGGTACACAACAACAACAGATCTACCAAACACATCTTGTCGAATATGGACTAGCCTAAGGTACAGTGTACCTATCAGAGCCTCAACAAAAGTAAAAAAGAAACACTACTGAACGATTTTACCACGAAACCATGCGACAAACCAACCAAAGATAAATAATGGCGGCGGCGAGCTGAGGGCCAAACAAGCGAAGTTCTTCGTTGAGAACGAGCCAACGAAGGCTGCAATCGTCTTGAAGGCGGTTCTGCGACGGGCTCGAGCTTCCTTCAAAGTACACTGGTTCCAAAAGAAAGAAGTATAAAAGACCAACAGAAAAGATTACGCTTCTTTCTTGCGTATACCTCCCGCAAAACTCTATCAGCTCTTACAACGACCAATAAACACAGACTCTAGCAACTAGCCTACGAAGCTAAGCTTCCCGTAAATCTCGTTGTCTCTGTTACATCTGTAAGACTACCTTTCCTTTTTGTTGAAAAAGGCAGTAATGAGCAAATAGTTATCCGGCGCTCCAGCTAATTCGGTGTTTTCAAATGTTGTTCGAAAATCATAATCTAAGTAACCAACTCTAAAAGTGTTAATTCCGCAAGCAAAACCATTCGATATAGAATGGTCCAACGAACAAATACGCACCAGCCCATCGCAACCACACCCCATTAAATACAGTCGAAATATGAATGTCCTTTCCGTCTGTCAATCAATCGATCTGTCTGGCGCCTTTTATCGAAATGTATGGCAGTGTCGCTTAGGGAACGATTGCAATCATCAAATCTTCCAATCTGAAATCAAAAGTGTTAAAAGTTCGGTACCACCAACACTACCGCGAAGAAGCAATCAATACATCCGGTGCCGATGTTAGCAAGTGTTAGTGAGTGAAGGAGCCTTCAGCTTTGATGCAAACAAACACCAAGCCGTCATAAAAGGGCCACAAAAAGGACGCCTCAGTAGAGGGAAAAAGCATAGACGGCTTGCACATAAAAAGTGTCTGGTTCAGATTGGGAAAATGTGAGAAATTTGTTGTCAGGTGAAAAGTGCTTGAATTTTCTTTCCTTCACATTCTATTTCTTGCACGTGCAACCTGTTCGCGAAACAAGTTCTTCCTAAAAAAAGAAGTCGTTTGCTTGCAATGTGTCTTTCTGTAAGTGTATGTGTGTTCGGTGTTTTTTCATGTGTGTACTTCTTTGCTCCTTAGCAACCGTTTCTGGAGGCATCGCTCAGCGGTGAGCTGCTATAGGGCGCACGACGACTACAGGTGCTCCCAGGCATACTCAGGCAAAGTCAAACCATGCTTAAAGTCTAAACGGAGCGCTTTTCACCACAATTCTAAAGTGTTTCGTGGATGTGAGTGTGTTTATGTGTTTGAGAGTGTATGTGCGTGTGTGTGTGTGTATGTGGATGTGCGTGATATGAAAAATGATGAAAAAAACGCGACAACGACTCATCCAGCCTCCGCCATCGTTCGCAGGCTTCTGTTAGAGAGATTTCTGTAGTTGCACCGAGCCGTTGTTGATTTTGCCGTCGGCAACGATACCTTTGTGGAGTTTGACTCAACACCCTCCACTGCTTACGGTCGGACCGTTGGAAAGCGCCAGCCAGTCAAGAACGACTCGGAGCGAGTGGAAAATGATGGGAAAAAACATGGCATCAATTTCCACGACAATTTTACTACTGATATGGAGCACAGGTAAGCATTACGGTGCTTCCGAACTACCTTAATGTGGGCATTTCCCACCCATACTGTATTCGATAATTGCCATAGATCAACTCTACATAGGGTGTAACTATGAAATCATTCATAAAGCTGTTCAATAAAAATTGCTTCTACCCATCGAGCTCAACTCACGTCGAACTATTGCCCTCATCTGTCTAATTGCGGACTGTTGTTAGACCGGTTATCTAGCATCACTTCACAGATGTATCTTGTTTGTTCATCGCATCTACCACTGATTTCGGCTTTTCACGGATCAAATGATTGGAGGTTGGATCGTTACCACTAATGAGTCAATATGTTTGTGAACGGATTCAAGTCCATTCCATGACTATCAAGCGTCCGTAATGCCCCATGTTTGTTTAGAAAATGGCAACAACATTTTATTTTGCATTTACTATTTTGTCCACGCACGAAACATTTCACTAACTCGGGTAGGACTTGCGTTCTGCACGGCTAGATCAACCTCATTTACGCGCACACATTGCCGCTCAACAAACGTGACCACCGATTCCGGTGCAAATCATGCCAATCACGAGTTACGAAAGGCACGCATACCTGTCGACTTTACGACGACCCGTGACGAAATTGCTTGACATTTCATGAATAGCTCTTTGTGATATGATTAATGACGCTACTTAGACCCCTAACGACGTGACCGAAATCTTTTTTAACCAACCTCATATTTCTTCGCCGTGACTTTTGCGATTCTCGCACGGCTCTTCACTACAGTGAAACAATGTTGAATCTCTGTGAAAATGTACTACGGAAAACCGTCAGTATGATACACGACGTGATTGATTACAAAACAAAATCAAAAATTTAGCCTCCAACGCTCTGGCAAGATGGTGTCATACTGCGTGTAGAATCCGTTTTTCTACAGAAGCTTCCTTTTCTTACAGTATCATTCAAAGTACCAACCAACCCGTTAGTTCTCTTGTACAGTTGTTACTGTGTTCATTACAGTGAACAACAATATATCCTCTATTTTACACAGAGCTTTACAGCCGACCAACCTAGATTTTTTTTCATCTTTCTCAGCATAGTTTTTCATACCTATCAAACTAATTCGATATAATGTTTAGGTTGATACTCAAACATTTGCTTTGAGGTATTTTTTTTTTTGGGGTATGATCCCCAAAAGAACCCAAGAGATGTTGAAGAATGCTAATATTTGCATTCGTATTTGTATTTGTGTTTGATATCATGTTGGCTCAATACTAACTCACAAGTTTTACTCAAATAGTCGAAGGACGCAGCTGCTCACATTGATCACTTCGATGCGTTAGTACACCAAACACCAAAAACATTTATTAAAGATCACTTCATTTCGATGATTGCTCACATTCAACTTTTTTCTAACAACTATATTCCCTTCTCCTCAGAATTAACCATTGGCAGCATAAGAGTCGACGAAAACCGGGATAACAGTGAAGGTATATATTGTATTCCACTAGCTTCTTCTTTTGTTTTGCATTTAATTGCTTTCTGCTTGCATTTCGTAGTTGCTAGCACCCAGTTCGGTGATAGGATAGCTGTTGCATTTGTAGCTTTTATGATACCGTTCGTAGTAACGCTACACTTTTCAAAGACTACAGGATGGGGGTAGGACATTTTCGAACCCCTCCCACACATACAAAGCATTCCATTTTATATCTCTACCCTGAAGCATATAAGCGTTGCACTTTTCTAAAAGTGCATTGCTCAGCATAACACTTGAAAGAATAGAATGCTGATAACTACCCTGTACTCCCTCGAAACTTTAGAGCTTTCTATGAACCCAATGAAAAATGCAATATCCTTACGGCTAATCATAAACATGAAACATTATCAACGACTCATATTTCAACGGCTGCCCCTCTCTCCCGGAACGCTTCACCGACGGTGTTGAACGGCGGAAAATGAACACAAAGTGTTTCACAACCACGAAACGGCCTGGCAAAAATGACTTATGAAGGAAACAACACAAAATGGCACCAAAACGACACAGCAGCAGGCAAATAATGCCAACCTTTTAACGGAGCTGATTATGATAATTAATTCATGTATTCTTGGAGTGTGACTTTCCAACCGTTTCGTTTTATCTCCCCTTTCTTTCTTTCGTACACCCTGATGTCCAAGCTTTTGTACGTATACTGCCACCATAACCACCACCAATATGCGCATTCTCCCATTTGGCAAATAAAAATTATTTCCCTAATTGTTTCAGTATGGTCGGTCTCAGCTGTCCTTTCTAGAGATCATACCAGCTCTATGCAGGAGATTTAACCAACCATTGTTTGTGAGAATGCCAGCAGAAGCTGTTTCGGTTTCGCGATGCGCCTTTTTAAACATGGAAATTATTTTTCTCGCCACCATTTCTAACGCGCGCTTTATCGTTTTTTCACTCATAAAATGTTTCCACTTTAAACCGTTTTTTGTTTCCTTGCTCATGACATTTTATAGGTCGCATTTTTTTCTTCTCTTTTTGCTGATAAATATTTTGAAAATGAGTGAAGCATGAACAGCGTATGAAAGCACATGCTGGTGAACATATGTGGTTTGTTTAAATAATATCTCACAGAAGCATTAGCTAGGGTTCGTTCAAATTGTTGTAGTTTAGTTCATATCTTTTTACAATTCAACTCTTGAAAATAACGAATGAAGTTTTATCTTATTCTTGAAAAACTTTTCATTTATCAAGGTGACAACTTTCATGACCGTTCATGGTGTTAGAATGTTATGCTATATTTCTTCAATGTGCATATCCTTCAGCTACACTGGAAGGTCCTACATAAAAGATTATTCCCATCAACGTCACAGCTAACAAGCTTTTCACAGCGTACGAACAACCTTTGCCAGCCGTTGCATCGTTCAATGAAGGATGCATTTAACTAAAACCACAACACCAGTGATTGCATTACCGCGCGCGAAGCTATTCAAGCGCCATACTAGCTTCCTTTCACCTTGATGACACCGATGCTGCTCGCGTCTGCCTTGTGCGCAGCTTTAATTTGCTGTCCCTTACCCTTAGGCATCTGCTGCTTGTCCCTTTTTCGGAGATTACCGATCTGAGGCGGTCCTCGTTCAACCTTTACTCGCACGAGCTGTCCTACGCTCACATTTTTTTGTTGTTGCTTTCCAGCTTCTGCTCGTACTCGTAGTAACACACAGAGTTAGTGAGAAAACTAACCGACATCACTGTGCGCCTTGTCCTACACTTTGGGATTGGATTTCCTGAAGCATAAATAGCGCAACCGCGAGATAGCATCCGCAAGCTTTAATCATGCTTCTACCCTCACGTAGTCTACGCTGACGTGAATAAGTTCCGACGATGGGATCTATTTTAACACCTGTTCCAGCGCTTCGCGTCATCCTAATCCTTTTTGGTGATTTTTCCACCGGCAGCGCCAACCAGCACTCCAGATAAATGAACGGAAGCTGAACCAAAACTAGTTACAACAAGATTCTTCGTACACTTCACCTTCATGCATTGCTCACCTGTCTTACAATTTTCACAATCTGTTCGTCCTGGTAGGATGCAACAGCAGCGTGAACCCTAGTACCCGTGCACCCCATTTCCTCCCAAGAGCCTGCATCTTTAACTCGATGCATTTTCCAAAGTAAATTTAACGGTTTCCCGGTTTTAGTGAGAAACATAATTATCGCTTTCGCACAAACACACCGGGTTACATACCTACTACATGTAATAATGCCATGTGAATGTTCTTCGCCTGACTCGGAGAAAATTGTGTTCATAAACTTTCCCGTCCGTACACCCTCCTCTAGCCCACCGTTCTGCCATTGTTCCCCCCGGAACAATATCTTTCTTGCTTAAAACTGTACTTAATTTTTTACTATATGATCAACGAAGTGAAAGAGAGCAAAAAACACAAACTCTTTTCTCGTAGCAGTTCTTGCACTCATTTCAGCTAAAGGGATCCGGTTTCGCTTGAAGCATTGCTGGCAACTGTAGTGAAGCAGCGTCGAGAGAGTGAAAAAGCAACCCAGTGACAAAACTTTTCATACCATCTCCTGTTTTTGCCCACTGGCACACACATTTCACTTCAAACTCTCGGGTAAATTGAGCTTCGCACATCCCTTTCCTGGTCTTTTCGAATTTCATTGCAGGCTTTCCTTCCGTCAAGACTCGCCGCTTCGAACTCTTCCGGCGTGTACCGGCTGGAAGTAGAAGAAAGGTGAGAGTAAAGTAACGCGAACGGCGAATACCTTTGGAACGAGCATTTTCCACCAACCAGCGCCTTCTTGGAACTGGTAGTTTAATACATTTAAATTCAGTTCCACGGCCCGCTCCTCGTCCGGTATGGGACGCGTCGAGAAACTCCCTCCTATGCAGAGAGAATATGCAGAGAGACGGAATGAAAAATGACGACATACCTTCAAGCTAAACTTTTTCGCTTGTTTAATTTAGTCGTTAATTAGATTATGCATGTCAATTGTGCAATTCGGAAAGGACGAGTCCTTCCCCGCTTACAGCACTGAGCCCGGGCCGAAGAATTCAAGCTGCAAGCAAACAGCTCTGTGTGTCTGACAAACACGCCACGTAAATTGCTTTAGTCTCTCTGCGGCTCACGCTCCCTCGCGATGGCCATTTCTTTTCGATGCTTCCGGTTCAACTGAATGAGCCACAAATTCGAGCCATCGTAGCGAAATGAGACAAAATTAAGAGGACAAATTTCATTTCGTAATTCGCGACACTCACAGGCGAATGGAACGGAACGCTGCCGTATTTCGCCGTGGATGAATATCCCGGTAATGGGAATAAATGAATTTGCAACCAAACTCACAGCCGTGACTTCCCTGCAAATTGTGACAGTGGGAGGAAATTAGTGTGAAAGACAAACACACACAATCAATTTATTTGTACAGAATTATTTCGTTATTAAGATTATTCCCGGCCAGAGCGACAATACCAGTCCCCAAATATCTCATTAGTAAGCGCTCGCGAAGAATAGATCGCCTTTTTCACTGGTTTGCCAACAAATGCATTGCCCGAGTGTTTTTTTTTTAGCAAAAGACATAACCACAGAGATACAACAACCATTCTCTGCCATTGAAACGTCTAAACGTCATTGGATATTCATTGCTTTTATAGTTTTATGCATGTTTATATTCCATACGGTTTGCAACTGTGCATATAATTACTTTCCCATACAACCAAGACTGTTTGCTTTACAGTACCACATGAATTAAACTTTAATTAAGCATGCTGAGACCTTCAATTTAATGCTGGAATGCTGGATTTTCAATTCAATGCGCCATCCTGTAGAGAGCACTATTTTATCTGAATAATTAGCTGTTACTCGAAAAAGAAGTAAGTAGCTAAGGAAGCAAGCACTAATTTCAAACTAGGTACAAAGTAGCAAACCCATTAGCGAAAGAATTCAATTGGCTTTGTACGGATATGACACGGAAATTTCCTTTCGATTCAGAGATCACATCGTTCACAGTAGTTCAGAATGATAGTGATTGAATTCGAGATGCGAGTTACTCTTCACATAGCAATGGATTTTTTTGCACGCATTACCCTTTTTAATTAAGTAAAGTGTACATCGCTTCCTTACAGCGAACCGGAATGAACGACAATTTCTAAGAAATTTTATTAAAAACAACCTTCATGCCATAAATCAAAGATCCTTTCGAGCCTGTGCTGCCTTTCATTTCCTTTCTCATGTACAAACCATTGAATTAACCAAGTTGTTAGCCCTCAAGAAGCTTTTTTTATCTCTTCCTTTGCAAACAACCATCTTGGCCAGATCGTCTCCACCCCGAAATTGCCTCACACAAATCGGCCACTCTCGTACAAGTCGTGTGCTAAACAATTGTGTTACAAAATTGTGTTCTACCATAGCGGTGTCTCCGCTCTCACGCCAACAATGCTGACCTTTTCGGGATGCTGTCCCAAAATCCCCAAACACCAAGCGAAAGGATACAAGCAAGGGATAATTTATCGCTATTTTATGGAAAATTTACGCACAACACTTCAAGCTTCCCACCCACTGCCTCCGCCGGGTTACCGTGTGCCTCGTGCAACATGGTTGTCGTCTGCTTGTAGCGCGACGCAGCAAGGCTTTCGCCGGCTGTGGGCGCCTCGAACACGCATGTCCTTGGCGCGTACAACGAAACACCAAAATTCAACGACCATGTTAACTTCGCGAAACAGCCTGTTTCGGATGCTTAGATTTATGATGATTACCAATGCAGAAGGCTAACGACATCGGCCAACCAAATGCTGTGAGACATTCAGGCTCTCTTCCTCCGGCCGTGGTCGCGGCAACAGGATGCTGGACAACCTACTGATTGCAAATGATTACTGCTTTGATATTTGATTACAATGTTTTATGATGATCCCACTCTGATGGGATGGCCAATAAAAATAATCGCCGGACCAACTGTGGATGAACTACATGCGCATCGAAAGATTGGTTGACTATTTTTAGTTAGACGGTGTGTGCTTCCTTCGAAATCCTATCATGTCAACTATTCTAATGTGATAGACTGTTCGCAAAATACATTACACATTCAAATACATTGTTTGAGAGCCCTAGTGCAAAGGTAGTTCCATCTAGTTGCGATTTGTAAAAAAGGCGTGGCAGAGAACAAAGCTTCCTTACTAAATCGAAGAAAAGCTGAAAATAAATTTCCTTTTCCAAATATCCCTTTCGACAGAGCAGAGAGAAAGGAGAACAGCTCGCAGGAAATAGAGACTGGTGGTTACCACTACTTATTTTTATTTAACGCAATGTTCCTCAAATAACAGCATCTTAATTCTACAGCACTTTAAAAAATTATACGAATTCAAATTAAATTGATGTCTACAAACAAATTATTCCTATTTCTTTCATTTGACCAGGCATGTAGTTGAAGCCTACTTTAGAATCCGAGGCAAAACACAAACGTGCTGCTATATCGATCCACCAAACAGACCTGCTTTGTGCTGTTTGTGCTGTAGCAGCAAATATTCCACATTTTAACAATGTATTTTAATTGCATCTCTTCCCACCAACTCTCGTCGTAAAAAAGTACATTTTACCCGAGCTGCATAGCATGTTGAGCATGAAAACCTGCACTCCCCAGGAGAAGCTTCATTATCAGCATGATGCTTGTGATTATTTTGCAACCAACAAAACCACCTATCGGACAGGTCGTCGGTAGATATTGACATGTTTCGCTCTCCGATCATCTGACCAGCTCTGCATTTCAATCACATTCTCGCACTTCACCAGATATCACTTTAACACTGTGGTTGCCACCCTCCACAGCTGGGCTATTTATTTATTTACATTATGCACAGTCGATACCAACGTCGAGCGATCTTCCCCACATCGATTCGTGACCGAAGCGACATATTGAATTTCGAAGCAACTCGATTGCAGAATCAATTTACACTGCGTCCAACACATTTCTCTTCACCATTCCGACTCGATGAAATAGCAAATGTAACTAGTTCTCAGAAGCGAACAGACGTCCGGCAGCTCTTCCGGTGAGTGAAAATTCCAAATGCAAATAAATTGCACTCCACATTCGCTTAGTCGCTATTCCTATGGATATGGAACGTCCGTAGCTCTGCGAATTTAATGCGTCAGTGATTTCTATTTTGCAATCATAACTCCTCGAGCAAAAACATTCCCCCCATCAACCGAATGAGTAACTGGTTTAAGCTGAGTTTAGGGAATTTGCTTTACACCTGTAATACAAAATGTGCCAGTCATCTGTAGTGGCCATGATAGTAAACCATAAAATCATTTTCGCGTTCATTTTCTTCTCGACAAAAACTTTGACTTTGACAGCTGCTCAAAGTTTCTTCGACGCGCCTTGTCCAGGATCAGGTGTCTGCCAATAGTGTGACCAATTTATCACAACAACAAAACGCTTTCAGTTAAACGTTTTACTACCAACGAACTCGCACAGACTCTATGTCTAGATAAACTTTTCAAATACTCATCCATTGCAAAGAGGCTGGATCGAACGCCTTCAATAAAAGTTGCTACATCTAGGATGGGAAGGATATTACTTCCCGCCCGATGACATGGGTTAAGAAAATGTCCTTTTTTTTACTGCGCCGGACCATTAATTCCAACAAAATTATAAAAAACTTATTTGTGCCATTGTGTCATTGGAAACCTTCTGCATTTCTAACTGATGGCAGTTTTCCAACTTTAAATTGATGCTTCGTTGAATGATGCTTTGTTGGCATCGGTATAAGAAGAAAACTGGTCTTTCGATTTGGTTAAATTTTTGTCCTATGATGCCTTGCTTTGCAACAACAAAATCGGATTTGAGCTCCATTTAGTGAAGCTCAAAGGTAGACGTTTAAATTGCCAATTGAATCATCATCATTGAACAACTCCACAACATCTTTTTAATGGTGCCTTTGACCATTTCTTTGCAGTTCTTTAAACCAAAAAGATCAGCTATGCTTAGCTCTTTGTGTAAACAACATAATTCCTATCACTGAAAGAAAACGTAGCAACAAACATCAGCAAAATCGATAAGAGCACCCTTCAAAAACCTACTCTACCTTTTTAAAATCCATCCCTAAAGCTAATAATTTCAATCGAACCAACGTTCTTTTCACGCTCCAATATCGATGTTGCTAAAGTACAGAGAATCCTCCACACCCAAGCTTTTCACACAAAAGGTTGCCATAGTTCAAACAGTTACACCTTTTAAAGCGCCAGACTTAGTTTTGTATAGCAAACCCCTCCACCAACTCGGGATGGAATTCAGCAAGCGAAAAAAAATGCTATGAATTCGAATTTGACACAACCTTTTGGGCTCCTTTGGGCTAACGGGCTACACGTCGAACGAGGTCGTGGCTGGTAACACAATCTTGCAATCCACGGAAAGGCAAGGAAACATATTCCATCCCTTCCGACCAAGATGATAGCACTCGCCGTTCGACGAATTTCGGTACAAATCTCTCCAATATGCGTGAAATATGCTTCCGAAGCCTTTCGCCCCTTCACGCCTCTCCGACCACCACTTCTCGACTAGCGCTCACATTCACCCCGTCCGTCAGCGGGTTCTCAGCTTATCGAATTTCCATCCCATCTCACAGTTGCAGCAGCATACCGCATAAAGTACACCGTTCAAAGTGGGAGCCAAAAAAAGGAACCATCGATCCCACATTCCCCCGAGAACTCACGACGACTCGGTGTGCCGAATGCCGGTTGGATGTTTCGGTCGGATGGAAGCGTTATATGAATATTGAATGAATTTTGCGATTCCAGTCGGATTGCCCAGCTCGATACCAAGGAAGGGGAAAATCCATCCGCCCGCTCTCATTCCACACCCCTTCTGGCGCAGCCTCGGAAAAGCCGCCCAGCCTGGGTGCTGATTGTGCAAAGAGAAATCGCTACGATCGCCGCACACCGTGCCAATCGTGGATCCTGGCAATGGTTGGAAAATGTACCAAGCGTCAAGAAGAATGAGGCAAGACAACAGAAAATATTCCGAAAGACCCTGAGGGAGAGCGACGTTAGCTGTGGTTGGCAAAGCTGTTGAAAAGGAAAATGACGATCGAAAACTTGGAGTCGTTCATCGTGTCGGAATCGTGTGGACGTTTGTGTGAATAATTCGACTCGAATGTGGGTGAAGAGTGCGACGTCTCGAGTCACCAAGCCGACAACTTTTCCAAAATGCGTCGAAACACACACACACACGCACACACACACACACACGCACACACACACACACACTCAAACATTGATCATTCGTTGGTACATGTACAGAAAGCAAAGAAAACGTGTACTTCCGAAGGAGTAATGGCGTCTCTTGCTTTTTAGTTATGTCTTGCCGCCATATTCTTCTGATGGAATGTATGAGCAAGCTCATGAGAGACCTAGTTTTGAAGTCGGAACAAGTATTATCCGTATAATTTTTATCTCCTGCAGACTTGATCAACACAGACAAACAGCTTTATGGGCCTTATCGGCGAACCTATGTCGTTGCGTGTGTGGATCATGTAACGAAAAGTTTGGAATGCTTTGTCTGCTTGCTTGATCAGCATTTCAAAACAGGTCCAATGCCCCAGTACCTCCCTTCGGCAGAGCTTACCCTACAGAGAAATCCAGCTTCTGTTACAACACCTGGCGCTAAATCCCGACGCTAGCGAGTGGGCCGATATGCGAGTCGTTTCTTTTTTCTCCCTCGTTCTCTAGCAGATCTTTTGATGTTTTGACAACCAAAAACGGAGAAACATTTTACTGCCCGGTACATCCACCGGTACGGTGTTGTGCAAATGTTTGAATATGCGCACCGGGTGCGTGCTCTGTTTTTTTTTTGCATTACGTTGGCTGCTATTTTTCCTTTCTGTTGATTTGCTGTCACCGTTCGTTTGTTACATTTTGCAGATATGACAGGCGACATCACAAAGGCAAACATTGGAGTACCTTCTGTCATCGATACATGTGTTTACTTTTTATTATCACTCCTTGTTACGGGATGGCACGGCACGATGGCCGTTTTCCTTTTGCTGTTGGCGTTTCGATCATTCCATCCTGCTGTATTAAACCAGATTTCCATCCAGTTGTAGTAATATTTGTTCAAAGCAGGTGTTCAGTTTCGCTCCAAAACATTCGTTTGCTTCGCGAAACGCTTTGTGAACCTAGGTGTCTATACTAACATACAGGTGATACGGTTTTTCCACACACGCGTTTTGAACTTGACCAATGTGCTTGGGATTGAGTCCAAGCACATCAGTCAACGCACGAGGTTATTCTAGGAACGTAAATAGCTCCTGTCACCAACTGATACCTGATGGAAGTTGTATCCAACGCTGAAAACTCTATCCAAAATAAATTCGATTATTTCCACCCGATGAAACCGTCCTTTTTCTTGCCCTGTATAGCATCTGCTAAGCGGGTCATAGCAAAACTCGTTCCGCTTGCATCAAAACTCGCTCGTTACACTAACATTTCTGTCACAGATTCAATTTCGTAGCTTTCCCTAAGGATCCATTCTGCCGGGCCGGTGGAGCTAGGACTCTCTCTGTACTCTCCGGACGGGAATGTAAATAAAAAAAGAAGCATTAAATTAAATCAACTCAAGTCGTTAGCAAATCAAAACAGTGCCTAACGAACGGGTCACGGTCTCTCGGATTGCAAACCATCATCTAGCTCAACGTTTTCCACAGGAAACGTAAAACACCCAAAAAGGTTTTTGTTCGATTCACCTGCGTGTATCGTGCTTGTGTATTGATCCGTGGAGGTCAAACGAGAAAAACAGGCCCGCATCTATGCTTTCCCTCCCAATGACTTACTTCATCGGAAATGGAGCATGAGCAGTTACCGATTGCCCCATTTCATTAGATGAATTCTTGTCATGTCTTGTCCAGTGAATAAATTGAGTTAGTTTCGAACGGAAGCTGCCAGTAAATACTACTGTTGCGGTTGGTAAAGGTAACCTTATGTAAGTTACTTTAAGTGTGGTTCATATTTGATTCTTTGCAACACGTACATTCCTTGAAAAATAATTAAACTTTTCTCCAAAACCTGTCTCTGTAACATCCATAAACTTCTTCTAGAGAACTCGTCGTTCGCCAAAAAGGGCTTAGGCGCCAAACAAAGCGAAGATACCTGAACTTTACTCAACTTGTACCTCCCTAACATTATCCCATTTTACCGCAGCTTGCTTACCGGCATGTCCATCAAATATGCAAACGTTCGCTAACAATGTCTTTGGTTTTATTCAATCATGCGCTAGTGCGTTGAAGCACTGTTTAGGGACAAATTAAACTTTCCTCGCAAAAATGGACCTCTCTAACGCCCTTCTCAAAACCATCAAATTTCTTGCTTACTTCTTACATGTTTGACAAAACTTTCGACCCACACTCGTCAAAACCTTTTCCTGAAATATTTCTCTATACAACCCGCACTTCTTCCCCTTGAGCCTTCCTGCCCTTACGTTCACCGACGATGAACCTCCATCAAGCGTACGTTCTACATCTGCCCGGAGGAAATTCCAGATTTGCCCTTACCCCCGGGGTAGATACCACCAGTAGCCAACCGGGCTTATTTTGGGTCCTTTTATTAATTAAAAACTTTCTTCCGGGTCACTGGAACACTGGCCCTAGAGTAGCACATTGTAGAAACAGGAGCAACCACTTAATTTGAATGCCAATAAAATTGCTACCGCTAATTTCCTTCTACACAGTCACACCCTCCTCTCCAGTGCTCGGACAGGCGAGTAATTCGCTAATTCGTTGCAAAAGTAAAGTTCGCGTTCCGGTTCGTCTACGTGATCCCTCGGCAAAATGCTTCGCCACCATTTTCCATGGCACAAGAAAACTGGCGTGACTAAAGCACACTCCTAACCAGTTGGGCATCACGCATAAATCGTATCGTACTAATTATGAAATTAGCACCGTTATAAATCTGTTATCTTCTGGGCCTCGTCCCTCACGGAAGCGCTAAACTTCACTGGAAGAAAAATCTTTTCAAGCGAAAGGAAACGCTAACCTACGAATCTGCTTCTAGGCCTCCTATATTCTAGCACATTTAGCAAAAGACCATGGTTTATGGAGCCTATTTCTCGGTCATCCTCACACCTTGAGCTTCAGCTGCTATTGCTCTCAGCTTATCCTTCACGTACCTTCCTTGTGATCGCTACGTGCGAACTAAAGTCAAGATTAAAAGCAGACAATAAACTTTATTTCTTTCGCTAGCGCACACCCCTAACCGACTGGCCCTAGCAAACTGAATCCTTTGCATACACATATAAATCCAAAGTTACGATACACTGCGGCACCGCAGGAATTATAGCCCCGAAGGCAAAATGTTGTAGCCTTCGAATGAATATCAGTGAGTAATGAGCTATAAAATGCTTCATTGCTACCGCTAGTGCCCTTTCCAGCGCTTGTCTCAACGCATTTTCTAAAGCATAAACACATACTTACATTCCCACCCCTGTGTACTTCAACCTTTTTGTGCTTATGATACCTACTGCAATGGCAGTAGGTTTTTTGCTTGAGTAAAATTTGAAAAAAGTGATAGTTTAGGAAGAATGTGAATATTACAAAAATTTAAACACAAAGCATTTTTTAGCTTAAGTTTTATCAGGAACTTTAAAAATATCACATTCAAGAAGTTCTGTATTCCTTAGTTTAAGCCAAAAGTTTCACCATTTTTATGGTAACAGATTAAACATACTAGAACGAGCATTTTTTCTTAGCGAAATACTCATTTCTTTCGCTCTTTCACCGCTCTATGATACATTAAAGAGTAGATTGATGTCAATCCACCGCTGATGCTGCGTGTTCCTTGCACAAATCGCACTCTCATACTTTAAAGCAATCCTATTGAAGCGCCCAAACAAAGGCTCTTTTATCACGATTCGTCTTTTCTGTGAAAGTGAAAAGAATTGTATGTTTCTGTTCGTGTTGCTTCTTTTGCATTCCATCCTATCGGAAAACAAGCAGTCTACGCATCCAATTTTTTACAACACGCTGAACACACCAGCAAATACATCACCCTGCTGAAAGGAATTTGCTAAACTGTACGAGACAAGAGCAAAGCAAAGGCATGAAGATAAAACCAACATACCACCAGTGTTATCATCACCATCGTCATCGTCATTACTGGTTGGAAAATGTTCAGCTACACCTTTCTATACGGCTTCATGGGCCCAAAGCATAAAGGCAAACCCCTTTTTGTTTCTCCAAAAGACCAAAAGCGTTGCGGTTCTGCTGTTGGTTGAGCGAAATCATTATCAGACGAGAGTACACATTAACGTAGCATACCAGAATTCACTCCCAGTGACGTTCCTGCCATCTGGCAACCAGATACAAATACAAAATCATTCTCACAAAAAGGATTGGTTCGAGTTACTTCAACCCTTAAACACAGTTTTCAAGATTCTCGTTCCTAAAAACGATTTTAATACATTATCAATTTTCTAACATTTGTCTTCTGATAAATTTCGCGCCACTTTGTTATGAATTTTGTTACAGATATTACTGTAGAAACAATTCATCGTTTGTCGCTCGGGCTGTTGATTGTAAGAGGAAAAACAATCACTTCAAACATGCGAGCTTACTTAACTACTTCCGGCAAGCAACAACGCCGTTCCATGAAGCAAGAGTTTTCTCCTTCGTGACAGATAACAGCAAAACGCCCGTAAGATATTTCTCTAACTAAAAAAAGCTACAAGCGCCGCTTTTCCTGTTATGTAGAACCACAGCCGATCATTTTCCTTCAAACTCTCCTTCTCTCTCACTCCTTTTACTACAATTTTCTTCGGTTCTCCTATATTCATTGTCATGCTCTCGCTCTCTTACTCACAGTCTGTTTGTAAAATTATACCGTAACAAAAGAAACAACCAAAATCCCTGACACAAACACGCTGCAGGCATTGTTTCCAATGCTTCCGTTAGTGTATCGAGACAAAGACGCTCCTCGGAATTGTTGGCACATTGGTTGTTTTTTTTTTTGTTTTGTTCAAGCAAGCCTTCGATAGCCCCGCGGGAATGTAGATCGATTTTTCAAGCCGCAAAGATGGCTAGGTGTTGGTGAAAGTAGTAATAGCTGTAGCTTTCCGTGCGGTTGATAATAAATAGCGCTAAAATGCTAAAAACGTGTTGAGCCCACCAGGTCTCTGTTGTTGCAGCAGTCACGAGCGGGAACGTTGCACAGTCTAACACCATTGGCCTTAAAATTCCCTGCTTTGCTCCCACAACGTCTCACTGGAAATGAATATCCATGGTCCAATCTGCTTTGCTGAAAATGTAATCTACATTCTGCTACATACACCTTCATACACCATTAGCCGAAAAACCACACACCGTTTAGCACCGTATTCCCGGTTTCTGTCCTAATCTGATCACAGAGCGATTAATAATCCCGTGTTCACGTTCCACCAACTCCAAACGATGTCAAGGTCATAACTTACTTCCCATACTGTGCCTTCGAGAATAACTTTACACAGACGTGAACGCAATAAGCGCTGCCTGCATGATTTGTATTATGCTCAATAAATTCGCCAACGATGCTAGGGTTTGTAGATTACGTTACGCTGATTGATTCAACCAGCCAGCCCTACTTTACACTCGTTTCGTACTATTCGACCCAACAAACGGCTTGCACCACATACTTCCCGAAATAGCCCTAGACGGGGATGGTTATGTTAGTCTGCACTGTAACATTGCACTCATACCACATCGCACATGCTCGCTAATTCGGCCCAACGCTTACGCCATTCCACTGCAGCGCGAGCCCAGCAGAGCCGGGATGAGTAGCAGGATATAATTATGATTTATTTACCACCATAATTCTCGGATAATTGCCCTTTGCCCTTTTACCTTCCTTTTCGTTCGGTCACGCGGACCGTCCAAAGGCAACCGAAATAATGGACTCCAGCGAAGGTGCCTCTTGCTAGAGTACGTACGCCACGTCGTGCTGTTCCTCCGCAGAAAGGTTGCCCTGCATTCCCAAAAGGGTTTGGACGGCAAACTGACTTTCTGATCGCGGCAGGACGAACATTTTTGTCCCATTCCCATGGCACGGCATTTCCGCAAACGAAACGCGTTCCGGGGAAGGTACCAAAAAAGGACGAGCCCAACAAAACCAACCCTCGCTCCATTTTCGCCACGCGAATAGGCTCACATGCGGAACCATTAATTTAATGAACGCTATGATGATCTATCGTAATCATCTTGGCACGTTTCCGAAGGGTACGAAGGGCAGGATTTGCCTGTCGCGAGAGCTGCGATGGGATACGGCTGGTCGGTTTTTGGGCCGCTTGGATGATGACGGAAATGATGAATACAGTCGTGAATTGTTTGAATTTATGGAATTTGTTGCCGGCTAATTTCACTTCCCATGCGCCCGAAACGGTCCCGCCAGGATGAACTGGCGAAATCCTCACAGCAAACACACAGAACGGAAGCCGTCCATAAACACGGAAGTGTGTAAATCATACCGAACGCATCCGCAGACGAAGCATAACGGAGCGGTAATTGATTCAAGCGGACCATTAACACGATCCAGTGCGATCGTTTTCATGTGCCCCGGCTAGCCCGGGCAATTTTCCGGACCCCAGCGAACAATGCTTTCTGTTGCTTTGTTTTTTTTTTCGCTAATGCACGACGCCCGTTTCCGTTGCGAGCACGTTGACACTTTTCTATCTCTTCTTTACGTCTTCCCAAAAACCAATCAGCACGTTCGTTCGGACGTCCCGGTTCAGATGGGCATCTTAAGAAAATCAATAACGTCATCAGCTCCGCCAGACAGATAGGAACTGGCACTGCCCCACCGTTCGATGGAAAGGACACCTTTGCCACTAATCCGCCCACCGAACCGAGCACACAAAAACACGACAATGTTTGCCATGAACAACAATCAAGATTAGAACAATACTCACATCGGCTTTGACTTTGGTTTTGGCTTCACGACCACCTACATGCCAGCCTGCCAACTGGCCTTATCTAGCTTCTTTTATCAGCGTCATCGTGTAGGCCGGTCGAACGAACACAATACTTGCTACCTTGAAGTCTGCCGAACGGAGAACTTTTAATCTCAAGCTTTCTTTCCCATTCTTAGTCACCGGCGGCAGCTTATCATACCTTTTCTTGAACACGTCCCACGGAAACTCGAGCCGGGCTGCTTCAAACGCCGCCCGCCCTCGGACGACATGCTCAGCGGCACCGATCGACTTATGGGCGAAAAGTTTCCTCCTTTCGTTCCGCCTAATTGGCATCGCAGCTTACTTTATGATGTATCCTGGGGGTCAATTTATTTCGCTCTAGCCAAAGTGTGCCCCAGGGGAGAATTATTTTTCCTCTGAATTTACATGCCATTTTTCAGGGGTTCGTGAGGAAAATTCTGTTTCACGAAAAGCGCTTATCGCTCTTCGATGAACAACGGAGTCGCGGGAAGACAGGCTGGAAGGCGATGGAGCTAAACGGATGGAGACGCCCGACGAAAAATTGCTAGGCTTTAAACGAATGGCCGGCAAAGGTGTGCTAAAAGCAACTGCCAACTCACAAAGCGTCCTATTTCGTTGCCGAAGTACCTAAATCTTCAAAAAAAAGGCGTTGAATTAATATCCTTTTTTAATGTGACAACGAACAGCAGTTCATTATTTCTATTCTGCCCGAGAGAGAGAGAGAGAGAGAGAGAGAGGGAAAGAAACAAAAAAAAACTCGTGGTGATAAATACGATTGTTGCTGGATTTAAGACAGCTTTCGCTGCCTTTGTCCTACAGCTTCGAGACAAAATAAACACATTTTAACAAACATATAGCCCAGGAGAGTTTTACAATGACAGATGATGAAACTGTTGTTTTGGGAATCTAGCATAAGCTCAACATTTGCGCATTCAGGCAACGGACCCTTAACGGACGGTGAAAGTTTCCATAAAATTACCGGAAAGTTTTCATTGCGACGAAATATGACCCAAGGGCTCTACGCAGCCAGTCCGTCTCGCCCTATCTACACAATTGGTAAAATTGGATATTTTTCTCAACAAGTGCAAATATATTGCTTCGCGTTCTCCTCGGATGAGCAGCAAACACAACTTGATGGTAGTTATGTTTCTTTTTTGTGGTAGAAACGCTTTTCCGAAACAATATTTTCAAAGTTTAATTGAATCATCTTCCATTACGGAAAACAACTCAATCTGCTTCATACTGTCCCGGAACCTTCCCAAATTGTTCCTGCCATTAAGGGTTGTCTGATGATTCGATTCATTTCGATCCGCAAACCAATAGCTTGGATATGTTTGATTTTTTGTGTCGCCCCCGAACCGATTATGGGAGCGATTTCCTTTCTCTACTGGGGAACGAAAACACACCGCTCCGGAACATCGGACCGCAAACTCGAATGCACAACCGAAAAAACCTCCCTGAGCTGACCTTAAAACCAATTTGGGAAAAAAGTTCAAAACCCAATTTCGATTGCTCCACCAGTGCCGAGGATGGACTAGGTAGCCAGGACGGACGAAATTTCTCAATGAACCTTTCCGTTCTTAATAGCCTTATGCGAACGCTAGCCTCCGAGAACGCATAAAACATTCCCCACTACAGCACACGTACCGCCATCGCATGTGTGTGCACACGTTCCGTTTCGTGGAGCGAAGCACGAAAAGTAGTGGTTGATCTGATATCTGGTATACATTAAACTGGATTTTATTTATTCGATTCGAGCTTCTTCCGGGGCTTCGCCGAGCCACCGAGTGCAGCGACACGGTACGGCGCACCACGCGCAAGCCCGCTGAAACTGGATAAGATTGCAGACCCATCAGCAGCAGTAGCGGAGCGGAGTAGAAGCAACTCTTCGATCCACTCTTTGTCGAAAACGGCGGCCCAAATAGCCAAGGGAGGAAAGTTCAACTACAACTACCCTTCGGTGGAGCTGGTGGAGCTTGTGGCAAAGAATAAATTCTTTCTACGCTTATCTACTGTCCTCCCCCGAGCCGATACAAAGCGGCCCACCACTCTCTACTATTGTTTTTCCCTTGTTCTTTCCCGGGGCTTTGAAGGCTCCACGGTGGTTGTGGCACGTTCAGCGGGCCATCTTCTGGATGGGTTTACGAAGAATTTTATTCTCTTGTTGACTTTTGCTGTCGTAGTCGAGTTTGCTTGCCCTACCCTGCCGATCCTTGTCTACACGTCAGGATTCTTCTGCCTATAGCCAGCGCAGCGCCCCCATCGGCTGTTGATTTTAAGTGGAAAACATTGATTGCACAGCCCCATAGCACACTGGAGCAAGTAAAATAGTAAAATTTACATCATCTCGAACATAAAAGCAGTAGAGGCTCACGGAAACATCTCCCCACTTCCCAGCAGCTACTATCTTGCCGGCTTGCAATGCAGCTCCAATGGCGGAACATCGCGTGCCAGCGTATGAACGACCCAAAACCTGTCAGGCAATGGTCGTAAAATCTCAGAAAGCTTAAAACTACTCCGTGGAAAGTGAAGCATTTCATTGCGCAATAAACATGTAGTAAACAGTTGAACGGAAATCTCCGCGCACGTTCCGCCAAGATAACAACAGATTTCGTTCGCCGCTTTCTCCGAAATGTATCCCGTAAATGCATTAAAGTTGTTTTCATCTACCACAGCACCGCGTTTCAGACATAAGTGTATGGTCGCTACCTGAAAAGCGCACGTGAAGACTATCCACTGTCAGGTAATGCAGATATTTGCTGTTGGATTCTAAATATTTGATTCAACTTTCTGTTTCTTTCCTAATTAGTTGCTGAAGGAAAACTTTCCGCACCGTTTCTTTGATTGTTTTTCCTTTCTTTGCGTGTTTTCGAACTCGCGTCCTTTAGCCGAGCAATCGGACCGAGAAAATCTTTTTGCTTCCATAAATTGTTTACTTGCTTGGCAACCCACCGTCGGTTTAGTGGCCAACCAAGAGCAGAGGGTTATTTCCGATTGTTGATTTTTGGTTTTCGCCACAAATTTTCCTTTCCGCTGCACAAGCCAACCACCGATCTGGCAAAGAATCATGCGCTCGAATAAAAACCATCGTGCTGCACACCGTGAACCGTATTTGCCATGACCATCAACCGGAAACCACTTCGCAACTCGGACGTTAGTTTGCGGTCTGCATTGGAATGTGGTGCAATGCAAGAGTGTGTTTTTAAAAAAACTTTCCTCGCACGAAACCATAACAAGCACATACACCTCACCATTTGTGCTTTGCTGAATGGAAGCCGGCGAAATTGATTTCTGGAAGATTTATAGGATAACATCCAGTATGATGCCATCGGATAAGCGACCTCGAGCGATAAGCTAGTTGCAGCAAGCGTTCTGGTTCCTTTCAAACAAAGCTGAAGGCGGCAAATCGAAAATGAAAAAAAAACCCGACTTCAACTCTCTTCGACCGCAACAGGCAACTTCGCACACTAACCAAGGCACCGCAGCCTCACTCCACCAAGCTAACCCAACTTCCGCCTTTCGAAAGACGGAAATCTCTGTCACTTTCATCCAGAAGCACTCTTTCGTCCCTTTACTTCAACCAGCCATGGCCGAGAGAGTATTCATCGGAGCTGTGCTAGCTGCCACGTTGCGCGCCCACTTTCCAGCTGTCGACATTCGTTTTACTCAAAATGTGGCCACAAACTTTTGAAACCCATCACCTCCCAAGTGGATGTAATCGATCGTTGTCAGAACGTTGGTCATCCAGCACCAATGCAAAGCACGAATTTTCCTAACTCTTTCGCTGCTGTAGTAAAGCTTGTGGGTACGAACGCTGCATTGACGCCACATTGTGCTGTCTCGCTTTACGATTCTGATGCTGATAATTGATGGTCCGCATCGTAATTGTACTGAAAATTGATGATCCTTTCCCGGCTCGCCTTGCAAGCACTTAAGAATCGCTGTTGGCCTTCACGCTGCATGCATGAAACTCGCCTCGTCTTAGAACGAGCCAAAAATGTACTCTCTACGAGATTCAATAACAAATTTGTTAGAACAACACTCCGTGAGGGTGCATTGGAGTGCGCAAGAGGATGTGTGTCCCTCAGAAGACCATTTGTTATTCATTATTCTTGAAATATTTTTTTAAAAACTTCTATTGATTGACGAGCGAACACATGTTTATCGGTTCTCATTTCCATTTCTTTCATACATGATCACAGTTTTTCTATCGATTTACAAGAAACGTCTTACAGCACGATAGTACTAGGGAGAGGTTTTCATAACATAAGAGAAGAGAAATATTCGGTCTACACTTGCACAGCCAAAAACTGAGCTATTTGATTCTTGACGTATGCAAATGTTTTCATTCCGCCATGCACATTTTCCGCCATGCACACAGCTTCTCGGCTTTTTTCAAGCACTTGATAGGATTTTAAACATCGTTTGAATGTCACCGCTCGACCGAAAACAAATCCTTAGCCAGCATTAGGAAAATGGTCGTAGCCATTTCTAGTCGTCGTAGTTGCTAGTCTTTACAATCATGGCCAAACCACCGCCGCTAAAGCCATTATGATTATGTGTTCTACTTGCATTTTCTCGATCATTCGTTTTTGCTTTGTTGCGAGTTTTTGTGACATTCTGCGATTTTCTCTCCGCTTTGTCCGATATTAGTGGAGTTATTTCCAGTCGTTTTCATCAAGGTTTTATCAGTTGCAAACGTGAAAATCGATTATACAGAGCGATAGAGAGAGATAAGACAAACAACAAAATTAGAAGCCTAATGAACTGTGGTGAAAACTCGTGGTGTGTTCGATGGCAATGTGAATCCAACATTAACATCCAACATCTCAGAATCAAGAATGGAAAAACGGTTGACTATCGCATTTCTCAAACTATCCATGTGTGTGAAAGAAATATAAAAAATAAAATAATCGCTCTAGTAGCATTTGATTACTTTACTAATTTAACAGCCCCTTGATGAACTATAATTACCATTTATGCAGCTAAATCTGGCCAAAGATGTACCAAAAATAGAAATTTTCTCGTATTGAGCGCAATCTTTCTGTTTGACATAACAATTCATTCAAATCATCTTTTTTTATTTTTACATTTTCTCCATCTTCTTTTACAAACATTAAGAAAGCAATTCCAAATTCCTTTCAAACAGTTTTGCCTTAGATTGATTCACTACATAATATATCACTCCTCAATTCCGCTGTAGTTTGTGCCTTGTTTCAATGCTGTTTGATATTCAAATTTAATGCCATTGTTGAATGTTTTACGTATGTCGTTTTGCACACTTACTGGTATCGAACAAAGAATCTCACCGATAGGCTCAGTGAAACAAATAACATTTTATTTTAATGTCATGGTTCCGACGTCTAGACGCTCATGGAGATGGCTACAGTATTGTCTTATAATGATCTTTACACACCATATCAGGCACAGTGATACAAAATCCATGAATATTCTTACTTTGAGATTGACAAACCATTCAAGCTTTTATAAATTCCATAGAAACAACAATTATATCTTTCGTTCAATTTCTCCAACAAACGTAAATTGAATTTAACCAACCGGAAAAGCTAGTACGATTTATAATAAATAAATTGTTTTAAACAATTGTCTAGTGGCAGCAAAAATATAGCCACTTGGCGCAGTATTACGTTCAATACAGCTAACAACACAGCAACGCCACCGATAAACCAACCTCAACCGTGTCAAACATTAATAAGTTTGCTGCTATAGGTTCGAAATACCTTCTTGTTCGTTTGCTTACTACGTATTTTCGGTCTTGTATCTAACCAAGGATTATTATGGCCTTCGTGAGAGGTGATAATTTATTTCCTGACCTTTTCGCCCGCATCCACTCTCTCCACCGAAGCCCCGATTGTGCGGAACGCATCATGCTATTCGTCTTATCACTCGCAGACCCAAAGCACTCCCTCATCACTCAGGAATTTACGAACGAACAAAACAGGTACTAACGGAGGCTGGCCGCCTCAGCAAACCAAAGAATTCTTGCACTGAGCAGCACGTCGTTTGCAGGCACACAGGAACCTGAGGAGGAACATAATCAGCACCAGAATAAATAATAAGCTACGATGTCCTCGAGACGTGATTGTGATGATTAGTATGGTACACTTTCCGCATTGACCCTTCTTAGGTCTACCCCACGCATCTACTATCACTGAATGACTTACAAACTTAGATTATGTGCTGGGCATAAGATTCATAATTAAATGATTTACGTTCGTACCACAATGACGGATTAGGTGTGCTTGAATACGAATATGAAATGTAAGATAGAGTGATTAATTAGTTATACTGTTTAGTCGATTGAAGTATTTTTCCTTTCACATGATTATGTCAACCATCCGTTTCCTTTGAGATGCCAAGGAAAGTGTGATTGCATACCTTTAACTTTTAACTATAGTTTCTTTTTTGCAAGATTTCCCAACGCCTCCCAGCAGAAAAATTCGATGACAAACCTACAGGTCGTCTTTATTTCACCATATACCTCCGATTCCATAAATCACTAAACCGATCCCCCTTACTCAACATTCAATTCACCCCACCGCTTCATTCTATCGCTTCTACCTTTCTCAAGTATGTGTTTATTTATGGTAACAAAGTTGAATTATTTTACCGTGTTAAGTTGTCTTCCCCCTGTCAACATAGATATAAAATGTCGACCCTCTTTACAGAAACATGCCTCACTTCTTGTTGGCTATCCACCTTTCTTAGCTATCGAATAACGATCATTGGACAGTTTCTTGCATTCTGGGACTAGCAGTCTGCTGCATTGTTAGCCAATGCCTTCAAAGACAATTAAACCACTTTAGCCCTGGTTTTAGATCTGATGGCCATTACCATTAACGCTTTCCAATAAAATCTTATCTTTCATTAATGCTCGCTTTACGACCGAAATACTAAATGGTAGCCAACACATAAAAATACGCGACTAGTGCTTACGCGGCATCAAGGATCAATGTGCTTATCGAAATAAATTTACTCATTAAACTTCTCGTAGCGTATCCTTTCTGATCGATTTGGTTAATCCTCACACACTTGAGGCATTAATCTAGGATATTTATCCTCCATAGCTGGAATGAGAGGAAAATTAAATCAAACACAAATGCTTTCCTTTCCATGTGTATTATTTCCCTTCAAGCTACCTTTTTAATTAAAAGCATTCTGCAGCAGCGCTCTGTGTTTTTTCAACTTGTAATATTTACACTCGATCATCAATATTTACAGTAATTTTACATTCAATCTAGCATCCAGTTATTTATTTTCCCATCCAAATGCTGTTTACTTTCTTTTTCCATCTTATTGTGTCGTTTGCTTTCCCTACAAGGGCATACGTTTGTCGGTATTTCCTCCTTCGAAATCATTGCAATTTCTTGTTCGTTTTACTATCTCTTTTTATGTTTCTGACAGTGCATAAAACTTGCAAATCCATTGCAAGCATAACCTCCTACATTCAAACGATGGTGCGTGTAAATGAGTGATTTTTTTTTTTCATCATTTCGACGCTGTGTTGGCAAGTAAATGATGAAGAAATTCGAGAAAAAAAACTCTCTCACACTAACAGCATCCAATTTACACGTTGTCTTTGCCTTGCCGAATCAGCAGAAGCACGTTCTGTGTGGCGAAACATCTACCTTCCTGCCATTACGCCAGGTTGGGACAACTGTGTAACCGTTTCGATCAAGTAGCAAGCCATTGGTACCGAAATGTGTGAAAATCTGAAAACGTGCTCTCGTGCTCATTCCCACATACACCCTGTAGCAACTATAACAGGGAAACCCGTACCCCCTCGCAAAAAATTTGCTGGCGAGGCAACAGCAACGGTGACAATTTTATGAGTCGTGCACCGGTAGGCAAATTTTTGGTACTTTCCCTCAGTCAAGATCAACGGTGGAGTTGCCTTTTTTTCTGATTACAGTTTGGCCATCAACGACCGAAACCCCTTCACAGCAGCACCTATGGACTCTGTTACATCATGAACTGCAAATTTGTCTCTAACTTTGCCCCCTATTTGTGTCACAAACACCAGAAGTAGTAAGGATGCATGAGCACATTAAAGTCACAAACGAGCATTATAAATATGCGTTAGTTTTTAGGACATTCTTGCACCCAATAAAAATGTTTTTCATCAACAAAAAAAGTTCGATTGCAAATCCTGCACGTTTTTTACAAGGTTATGACACAGTTTAACATTGCAAAGCATACAAAATGTTGAATTTTAAGCGTTTCACCAAGCGATCGGCTGCATTATATGAGTCGAGCTTAACTTTTACCAGATAAAATAATAACCACCATCATTCGTTCACACGCGATGATGTAGCATCAATATTATTACATTCTAACTATAGCCATGTTATTGCTTTTACACTCTCATATCCTTTGCGTTATGGGTTCCGGTATGAAAGCGAAAGGTATTGCCCCAGGGAAAAACGGCGTGCTCTGTTATATCACGAGAGCAACGAGTTGTACACCCACCCAAAGGACGCGAAAGGAATTGAAAACGGAAATCCTTTTTATCTTTATTGAGTTCATTTACAATAAACGTTAAAGGATCACCGCCCGCCTGCTCATCTCCTGTAATGCGCCCTCCTGTAAGATTCGCTGGCAGCCACAATCTATACACGTGTCCCTCGAACGAGTTATGAGCATCGTCAGTCGTGAACGTATGCAAACGTGATCATGGGATGGATTAGGTAAATGCTATGTCAAACATATTGTACGGTCTCTTCCCAGCGTGGCTGCATTGCCCCGCCAGCCGTCAACATTAGCAACGCATCATTTTACCAGCGTTTAACGATACTTTGTAATGTGAAAACTTTTTCACACTCTTTACGTCCCTTACAAAAACATGTAGGTAATTTTTACTTGCGACCAACACCACCACTTGTCATGTTTTGATAGCATGAATACAGTTCATGGTCATTACTGGCACTGAACAATACGAAATTTTTTGAAACGTTCGATTTTCGTACCCTTGCTTTCTCCTTTTACTTTTCAGTTAGTTGCTTTCTCTTAGAATGAATATCTCAACATACTAACAATTAACTACCACTGTCTGTTCTTCTCGTCTCCCTGAGTAGAATGGCATCCAAAATTGCTACCACAGGGGAAAGTTCAACAGCTTAAGCACTTTAGCATGAAAAATGTTAACCCCTAATGCCGGGACTAACTTCATTATGTTTCATTAACTTTTGCCTTTTGCTACATGGGGTAATGTTAGCTCCGGAATTTGCCAGCTCTCCTACCAAGTATGGCCTTTTCATCGCCTCTTTCGGGCCCCTTGCGGCACACTACGCAAACGAGCGCACTGGTGGTTCTAAGAAATCCGAAAATATTTTCTTCCCACAACCTTCCCAACTCCCAGGACGATCAATTGTCGCTTGTCGCAGAACATTTCACTTTCCTCCACCTGAACTTTTGCTCTCACTTTTGACACTGCTATCTTCCTGTCCGCCTAGAACCGCCTGAGCTGAGCCTGAGATGCACAGCAAGTGGCAACACGGTGGTTATGATGATGGTGGTGGAGGTGGTGGTGGAGGTGCTGCTGGTGCTAGACGTCGAACCAAACGAGGCCCCTGACCATTTTATGAAGGGAAAGCGGTAACGAGGTATTCAGAGCGAACTTCACAACGCAATTCGCATCCACCAGGGAGGTCCAGCCTAGCCCACCACCTCAGCCAAAGGAGTTGTGATTCTCCGCCCTAAGCCAACAGCTTCGGAACCAACAACACTTCATCCCTATTTGCACCACACGATCATCACTTTAGCGCCAAGAAAGTTAAAACCAGGAAGCTTCTAGCTATATTTAACAAAAAAAAACTTAACTTTCCATTCACAATTTTTTATCGTTTCCCTAATTTACGACAAGCGACCAACTTCCAAAAGCTCTGTGGTCCGCTCCCAGCGGGATGCCCATGAAATTTACTGCGACAGTCAGTGTGCAGCTACTACACGGTCAGAAGCGATGAAAATTCATAGATTCACCACAGGCAGGGAGCGTAAAATGGGTTTGAAAAATATTAAACGATGGAATCCCATTAAAAAAGTTTCTCTTTTTCGATACTCTATCAGCGCCTGACGCTGTCGCGCCTCGGACGCTGTTGCCCCTGCCTAAGGAGAAGCCGAAATACGAAATATTAACTGGCTTAAGACCGCCCTGCTCACGTACGCATTGTGATCATTATTTATGATGGTCGGAAGCCGTTCTTGACAACGTTACTGATCTATATTGTTTCACCATGTTATGCAAATTTGAATAAAACCGCTTTATAATGATAAACAATCGGTGTAGTTTCAAAGCAAAACCAGCACGTTAGTTGCCCGGTCCTGTTGAAAGGCACCACAACACACCGGGCAGTGCATTTCTCTGCTCGATATGGCCTTTTCCCTCAGTAAAATTGTTTTCTGTGCTTTCGTTTCTCCAGCCCCAATTATACACTCAAAAACGCACAAACATTTACACAACCGTAAACCAAAAACCACACAAAGGTTTCTACTGAGCCCGGCAACAATACCTCACCGGAAATGGCACCGTTCTCCACGCAAAACCACATCATACAGTCGCATCCACATAGAACGGAAATAGCGAAACCTACAGTAAAAAATGAAACTCATTCACCCACCCCATCCCTGGTCGGTGGCGGATCGGGCAGAAGAGCCACGAGCTAAGGTACATATTTCCTTTTTTTATGTGTATGTATACCTTTGCCCACACGTGGTTTCAATAACGATTGAAACTGTTTCCCGTGTGCTGCGTCATACTACGTACATTCTGATCTACGGACGACGTTAGTAAACAACAAAAAAGTTAACACAACAGAGCAAAAAATGCGAAACATGATTATGAGCAAAACGATTTGTTTGTCCCATTTTTAATTTCGCTCTGCAGCAGAGACCGCTCTACCGGCAAAGGCTTGTGTTTTTAGTGTCGACGTATCTCTGCAGACGTGTCTCTGCTATAAAAAAGTTCATAAAGCAATCCTCAACGAATTCAAACACCGATCGATCGATCCATCACAAATCGATCGGATTAGATTAGTTGAGCTTTATGATCGAAAAGAATTAAATGCAATAGATATTTTCATACACACTAAGGAGAGCTGTTATACTATTTAATTGTTGTTAATTTATGTTCTTCAAAATTGAATCGATCAAGAACCAATCCGTGATGTGAATGAATGTGAAAATCTGTGCAGTCTTTTATTTTTAGAGTTAAATCGTTTGAAGAATCCTTTCCTTTCTCCTCAATTACCAAAACATCGAGATCCCTTTACAAATGCACAGTTTCTTAAATATGTATTCACCGATAAGATCTTCAAATCAACATGCCGTAGCAATCGAGAGGACCTTCTCAAAGAAAAACCAATAATTCTTAAGATATATTTCTTCCCATGAGCTCATTCACCAAACCTGTTCCCCGAGTTCATATTCGGTCTATACAAAAAAAACCTGTTCCTCATGCGAGTCTTTATCATCCCAACAACACTCACCAAACCAAACCCTTTCCATTGCGTTTGCTCATTTTGTTCGTGGGTTTATGATTTCATCCAAAGTGTCATCCAAACATCGACCAGAAAAGAAACCTTTTCTTTTTCCTACTCCAAAGATGTAAACGATATCTCTGCCGTACAACCCATGACGAATATATTCGATCCTTTTAGGGTTTGGACATCCATCTTACACGGTGCTTCTTTTGCTTCTTTCCACTTACATATTCGCCCTGATTTGACTCTCTTCTAAATCACCTTTAAAAGTCAAATTTGCGGTCTAGGTCAAATATCATCCTGCCACAACGCGTGGGTAAGCAATAGTTCGTTATAAATGTTCGGTTTTCCTAACTCTCTATCATCAGCCTTAAGCAACATGGATTTATTGATAAATTTCCTTTGCATTCGGTTTTTCATCAATGCTCTTGACCATAAGCTTTTTAAAAGATTGCCGAATTGCACATAATTTTTCAAGAAAAACCGTCCTAGCCTTAATTACATTAAACAAACTCATCGCATTCAATTTTGTATGATGAAAGGAAAGTGGATTCCATAAAAACTTGAATCAAAGCTCAAAATAGCTTACTTATCTCGCTCAATATCTCAATTCTTTTCTCAACACGAGCTCCACTTACCATGTTTTGTTTGAAAGACAAAAATGAAGACATCTTCATCCTCGCACCGGCTACCACACCTGTATAGAGAGTTCTCTTGAGATGGCTAAGCGCACAAAGCGAAACGAAGCTATTTTAGAAGAAAGTAAAGCCAATGGAACTATGTTATCTCGCCCCGGTAACCTTCTCCAAAAATGTCTGCAATATCGAATCGTCTTCCGGATTGACTATCGTTCGTTGCTTTCCACCGTTCTTCTCCGGCAGCACCAAACGCCCGGTCGCCCGTCTCTCGTTACAGAAGTTTAACCGAATTGTGGGCAAGCTAAAGGATGCGGAGGCTTTCCGTACATACAGCACCCCAGCAAAGGCAAACAAAATTGATAGAGATAAAACATCTTTTCGACATTTCTCAACCCCTGAGTTACGAGTCCATTCGCCTATCACATAACACTTGTGCGTACCAGTAGCTCGTGCATTGCCACTGCCACGCCGGAGCGAGGGCGGCTCTCTGCTACTTCTTCAACACAACTGTTTGTTTTTCCTTTCGGGCGGTAAGCTCCTCCGTTCGATGCGCAATGTACCGAAACCTTTGGCCGCAACTTCGATGGCAGGATGAAATGAAAATGTCTCAGACATAAACGTAATAAACTTGACTCGCTCCTGAAATTACACAATTTATCAAACAGCTCCCATCGACAGCACATGTTCCGAAAGGTGACCCATCTAACTTACGTTCGGTGCAGGGAACGGAGTAAATCGCTTTGATGGATACCTCGGCCAAAGCGAGGGTAAAAATAAATTCATCTCGTTCCCTGGCACCCATCACTGTACCAGTAAATTTTGACACGACTCACTATCGTGCCAAACGGGACAGATACACATACATTTCTGTCCCATGCTATAAGACGAGCATCTATGTATGGCTCGTACGCACGCACGAACACGTGTTATCCTCACCGCTGCTTCGAAGAACTTGATCATTTTCGTGTGAGTCTGTTTTTTGTTTTTCATATAATTCAACCCTCAACATCGTCTGACCAACATATAGTGCGCTTTGGTGTCGCAGAACAACAACTTCGCTGCACAACAGAGCGTATCTCAATTTGAAATTGTTCGCTTCATAACTTTCGGCGAAGGGTTTACCCATAAAACTCGTTGATGCTATACATATATTTCTCCCTCTGTTCGGTTGCTACGTGGGCTACAGCAGCCACATACATTGATCGCCCAATTTCACAGCATCGAGTAAACTGTTAGAAATTTAAACCATGCAAAGATGCAGTGCCCCGAAACCGTTGAGGCGAGAAATATTTTTTTCATTTATTACATTCAGCCAAACCCATATCGGTTACTACAAATTTAACACTCGAAAAACGAGTGCGCGATACTTGTCTTTCTCTTGGTATCAGTAGGTTTTTGCTTGCGAAAATAACCCACGATCTTGGAGCATGTATAAATGTGGGGTTTGTAGCTCAAATTTCATCGAAATCATAACTTTTCCACCTTCATCCCTTCCTTTCTGAATTCAAAGTTCGTCTTTGTCTTATGCATTCTTAGAAATTCGTGCATCTCAACCAATGACCTTAGCACTTTCCAAGTTTACCAAAGTTTACAAGTTGTTGGTAGCTGGTTGAACTGAAAATTTCAGCTCAACTTTAAAGCTCTGCTCCACGATGAACGAACTTCGCTCCTGTCTCTTGCAATTGAATCTCTTACTATCAATGCGTATTCATGTGACAAAAGTCGTTCTTTTGAACATTTCGTTCTTAATTCCAATGAGTGTAACCAACACTATCTTTACCCAACCGAATAGTAGCAACACGCTTGCTTTATAAAATTCTGTGCTTTGGTTGATACTTTGATTTGGTGCGCATACTTCTACAGTTATTCACAGCTAAGATGACATTTGTGAAGCAATTATTATATAAATCTTGAGAGCATAGTATAAGTTCATATTGAACAAAATAACATTTCATCTGTCGAAACTCCTGATCCCAAAGCGTGTAAGTGACACCACTACCGAAAGCATTTACATTTTCAACGATTAGATAACATCTACATTGCTTTATGTAATTGCTTTGTTTATATTTACTATATTTTATAGACGTCTTTAAAATAATGTGTCTACAGCATATATCCATGAAATTCATGCATTCTTAAAGCATGTTCATTTACTAATAAAATATCACTCAACAGGGCAAAGCAAGTTATTGGAACCATGCTTCAATATCATGCGAATTTCCTCAGTCTCCAGCACGAGTGATAAACTTTCTCATGCATTTTGCGAAACTCATAATGATCCAAACTTTCTGACTTTCTTCCAACCGACCGAGGAGTGTAGCTACATTTACTCACGACTTCTAAATTGCAAAAGTTTACCAAAATGCAACGGTTCATGTTCGATACACACATCTTGATGAAGTTTATTTTTGCTCTAAACACTTATAGCTTTGCTTAAAATAATTATTCAAATGTCTAAGTGCATAAGCCCAGTTGATTACCAACTATATGCGTTTGACAATTATTTTATGCTTTAGAACTTGTCATGCCCATCATTAAAAGGACAAAAACTTGCTCAAACACATCACACGTTTGATAACCATTCGATTACCTGAAACACTTGTAAAAATCTTTGTATCAATAATGGTTCTCTCAACCTACACTCATTTTATCGATCGCACAAAGCTCGAAACGCTCAAACGAAACGTCTCTTCTAGTCTGAATTTTAACACATGCAGCATTGCGGTATGTTCTGGGTGCCTTGTCAAGCAGTTTAATTTTAGGTTTATTCCCACTTTAAACCACCGACTTGCGTTTGTTCTGCTGTTTATGTCTAACTCTGGACACTATGCCTCCATAACATACGCTTGGGAATTGTTTCTAATCTGTTCGATACGCACCGTCCACCAGGCGTCCGCATTTAGGAGTCTACCCAATATTCAGCTCCCGACATAACCTCATTTCTTGCTTTCGCTCTATCGCTCCCTTTGACCTGCGTCAGCTTTACTAATAAAAAGAGACAAATAACACCAACCCTTATCTTATCTTCATGTACTACTTTCTCTTTCTTTTACAATATACAGACAGTACCGTTTCCGAAATCTATCTCTTTCTGTCTATCTATTTTAAGGGTCTCCGACCTACGGCCTGCGATCAAAAAGCCCCCGCAGCATGGAACTTAGTTCAAAGAAACCCGTAAAACCGCGTACCCCGCATCGCACCCACCTGTCACCCACCAAACACCCACTTTATAGGATCGGGGTGAATTTGTATATGATTATGATTATTGCCGTATCGTTTATTTTGAGTGCGTGTCGTGCCACTCGCTATTAAAAGCGTTCCCGACCAAAACTCGCTGTCGACCCTCACGCACTCGCGCAAAAGGACGTACGAAGTTTAGGCAGGGTCTGGCTTCTGCCCTCTGGCTTAATTTGATTGTCTGCTTTGACTGCTTTTTTGTAGCTTCTTTGCTCAATCCTTTTTCAATGCACTATACTTGGAAAGCGTTTTTCTTGGTGCACGTCTATTCGCAAGCAATCGGCAAATGATCATCAACAATGTTCTTTCAGGTACTAATCTGGAACCTTCCTCTGATATGGTCAATGGACTAAACGGCACCAAAAAGAATGCGATATCCCAATGACCCTTTTTATAAATGGCTAGGTACATTAGAACCTTTGGCTTTGAAGGCATTCAACATTTTCTCCATGCCAAATAAGACACAATTAGACTCAAATTTGTAGCATTTAATTTTGAAGCTCACTCTTCTACTTGTTTTATCTCTCCCATCATCAATCTTTCCGCTTTTAACGTTGTAAATTTCGCTGAAAACGTTGAAAAGCCTAACCGATATGTGCCTGAACTCGTTTGTGAAAACACTTTAACCATCAAGCAATATCGCTCTCGAGCAACTTTGAAAAATAACTTAAATGGAGCTTGAAAAAGAAGTTACACCGTGTGAGTGAGTACAACACTGCGCCCATTAAAATCAGTTTGGCTGTCGAGTTTAATAAATCGTTCGAAATCTCCGAGCAGATGTCTGCCTTGCAGCGAGATTCGCTTCTACATTACAAAAATATGTTTTTACTAGCTAATAGAAAGAAGGGAGGTGCTTATCCTATCTGCAGACTCCTTTTTCCCCAACCGGATCCTTTTCTAAAGGAAGGTCCAGTAGATGCATTAATGGGCGGTGGACTGGATTTCTCCGTAATGCTCAACTATTTGATACATGATTTTCTGGACTGAAAACATCATGTGCGCCGTTTGGCCTTTCGTGTTCCACTCGAAAGGCTTCCGCTTCATTGCTCCGCTTCCATTAGCAGAGTGCAATAAATTCAAATCGACATCGCTGCATCAGAGCAAATCTGCACAACTTCCAAAACATGCTCTCTGCCAAATCCGTTCCGGAAAGAAATTGATAAATGTCCCAGACAGCTTTTGGCTGTGCTGTGCTAGAAAATATGCGCCGCTACGACGACTCCTATGTGAATTGCGCATTTCCCACATCGTTCCATTCAATGGCCCTGCTTTTCTCCGAACTGAAGATGCAGGTTATATTCCAACAACGCGCAACTGCGCAATCTGATGCACGGCGAAACGGCACGTCGTATAAATCAATTATTGTCACTTTTTGCGAGCATTATTTTTTGTCATCAAATTATCAACGGTATCTTGCCGTGAGCAACCATTCCACCGTAAACGAGTGTCTACTCAGTCAAGCGATTAAAGGTACGACGGAGCTTCTTGAGTTCTTTGAAATAACATCAAATGAGAAATGCATCTTTCCCACAGCTCTGCAGCTCCCTGAACACTGGAGCGAAAACTGCATCCAACTTGCCATGCGGAGCGTTGTCATAATCTTGTTCAGCAGTAAATCTTCCTTTTCTGTTGTTATTGCGAAAGCCATTACGGCCGGGAGTCAAACCGCTTTTACTCCGTGGGATCGTTGACAACATGCACTGTTGGCAAAAAAGTCGTATAACTGCAAACACAATACGACGTTTTAGATGTGATCCTTCACACAAAAGACCACTACCTTCCGACTACCATGCCCGGACTTTTTCCCGATACAATGGTGGATGGATTTGTTTGTTGCTCACACTCACACACACAGCACACTGCTACTATATGTCTGTCAACCGGTGTACCACCCTTAAATATTCCATCCTGCAAAGCTCTAGATACTTTTGTAAACGAACCGCCGCTGATTCACCTGCTTACGCTGTCGTGAACCGCTTTGAATAAATGTAGGAATGTAGACGAATTTATAGCGCAAATATTGTATTATCTGCTACAGAGCTACGGCGCGTATGTTACCTTCCGGAGCTGGTTGTTGTGATGATGGAGAACGCTTGCCATGCTAGCTAAACGCCGGTAATCTTGCTCTGACTGTTTCATTCGGTTTCGCAATTATTTCAGCGGAAATTTATTTCTGTTTAAATCAATACATTGCCCAAACAAAATCTTAAACTAAGTCTACCAGCTAGAAATAAAATTGTAGCGACCCCTATTCCTGGCCTACAATTTCTAGTCCATAGCAATTGGCCCAAGACTTTTAGCGAGGGATACGATTGCAAAAAACTAATTATCATCGTACACTTCTAAACATTAACTTTCAACTGAATAAACATTCGATTGTAAGTTAGGTTGAAATGTAAGAACTGCTCAAACCGATTTTACGAAACGGTATGTTTCGTTAAAATGTAAAACGGAAGAAAGGTCATTAGTATCTCATCGTACGCACCTACACGCACATCACATTGATTAAAGTAAGTCACAAATCACAACTCATTATTCAAACTTTTTTTCGCATTGAAAATATGAAAACAGCCCTGAAGGAGTCACGTACAGTGTTGCCTTTGGTATCGTTAGTATCATGAAGAAAGTTATTAGAATTCCTGCTCAGCAACAACAAATCAACCTACACGTCGTTAAATGTTATTTTGAGAAGAAAATCTGCGCATTTATTATACTAACGTCGCTTGATTTGTTGAACGCATAGCAAAAATTTCACGTCCCAATGCCGCACCAAACAGGTAGTCTGCTTGACGTGACCAGTCTAATGAACATCTAATTAGGGCTTGCCATACGGGTTTTACGCTCACATGCCTGATTCTGACAGTTGTGTGATCAAAGCAAAGGAAAAGAAAGCAGGAGCCATTCGCAACCAAGTGCCCTGATTTTTGTCATCTGAAACAAACAACTTTGAGATAGCTTTTCAAAAGAGTTAGGACCGCTTCCTTTTGCCGTCTGTGGCTAAGAATCCCTCATCGGAAATTAGCCCGGAAGCGTTACATCCGGAGTTTATGGATGATTCATAATTATACTGTCCAACTGACGTTAATTGCTTTCAAACTACCAATCCCAACCCGCAGCTTTAGCACCGGATATCGCCTTGCATAAAAACGTTGGATGTGAGTTAAGTGCACACATATTAATCACGATACAACCCAAGGCAAATGGAAGTCATCCATCAAGTGATGAAATTGATCGATTGCTTATCGCAAATGTTTTAAGCTCTAGCGGCAAAGTCACAATCCGTGTCCTTTCTTTACATTTTCCTTGCGACTTTCAATTTCATTACCGATGCTACTCTTCCAATAATCCATGGCTAAATCAACTACGAAACTCCTATCACATCGAATCGCTATCCATCTTAGCTGACATCTATGCTACCATGAGCATAATATTATGGTCATTCTAAAAACGCAAAGCGAAAGTGAATAAATCATTTCAATGCATTGGTGGCCACGATTTTCTTTTTACAAGCTTGAAACTTTCCACGGTCTAAACAATTCCTAATCGTTCGTTTTCTGCTACTAACTAACCTTACTAACATCTTGCGAATCATTCTCCCACAAGAACAGATACCGGTGTTCCCCGAATCCCCAAAGCATACCTACACCCGTATTTCAACAGGAACCACAACAATGTTGCTTATTTCCGTTTCAATTTTACAACCAATTTTTATGTCAGCTGCAAGCCTTGCAATTGCCAGAAGTAAGAAGAAAGCGTTTCGCTCTGATGGAAAAGGAAATGAGCGGAATTATAGCATCACATAGGAAATGAAAATCTCACCAACATTTGCTTTTCGTATGTTTCGCATACGAACGAATACAAATGACTCGATTCAATGCCAATTTTATCTCAACCTTTTCATCGACAGGATCTCGAGTTGCCAGTTTGGTAATGTCTGGCTATGCCTGGCACCACTTTCGGCAACGGCATCCTTGAGCCTTTTGGTTAATAATCAACGTTTACTTCGAAAAAAACCTTCCAAAATTGCACAAGTTCCAACGATGCTTGTTCTGTCTCATCGACAACACGCAACTCAACGCATAATCTATGTGTATTGTGCTATGTAAAATGTGCTTTGCCAACTTTATCCATTACAAAACGTTTTCAACAGCTAGACCCGTTTGCTAACGCAATAAATATTTATACCGTCCTTATGAAACCTGTGGAGCCGCACGACAATTTTGACAATTATCAATTTAACACTCTCGAGGTGTGCAAGCAGAATGTACCGAACGCGCTTCAATACAATTCCCGGTTTGACGGTGTTACGCAGCGAGTACGTGAAAAGCTAACGAATTTAATGCTGCCCAGATTAAATCGAATTTATGTAAATAACACATTATCCTCTTTGTCGTTACCGGATCTGATTAATGCAAAAAGGATCGATACAAACAACGGCCCGATCGGCTGGCCCCGATTGCTTATTATTTAATGCATCCAAACGCATGCATCAGCAGGGCATGTATAAAATGTGTGTCGGTTGGACTTGACTACCAAAACAAGCACAATCCAATCACGGCGCCCTGGTTCGTTTGCGTACCAAATGCACTAGAGCTTTAACGTTTGCCACCTCTCCAATGATTTCATTCAGCGAATTTTGAAGCAAAATCAATGTGTTTCAATTGAATTTCACTTCATCTATAAAATCATCATCTGCGACCCATCTCCACTGCTGTGACCTACTCGGAATAATTGTAAAGGTAGCGTGTATTTACATTATTTACATATCGTTGCACACACCGGCTAATTAAAAAGTAAACTCAACTTTGCATTCTGCTCCATCGATAGTGAAGTAAACTACTAGCCAACATGATTAAAAAAGAACAGCTCCCCCTTGGGATGCATCTCTATGGAGAGTAGACACAACACACCACACTAAAAAAAATACACACTAAAGTAAAATAAGCCTGCATGGAAACTGAACTGCAATTGGACATTTGGGGAAGAGTCAAATTCAACTCCAAAAGCTCGAATGAAAGGTTTTCCAATTACTGAGCCTACTGTGCCCAGACCATTTCCAACCAGGCATCTCCAGCACATCCATTCAAGTGCTCTCTCATGTATATGGACACGAACACAT
The DNA here is from genome assembly GCA_000349105.1 of Anopheles epiroticus. Lineage (NCBI taxonomy): Eukaryota > Metazoa > Arthropoda > Insecta > Diptera > Culicidae > Anopheles > Anopheles epiroticus. The sequence goes on from KB671743.1 coordinate 472,866, forward strand.
AATGCTTTCTGCAAATGCTCCATCCCTTTTGCAAACTTTATCTGGGTTTTAATCTCATCGAGTGCGCGATAGCACCCCATGCTGCCCCTGCTGCCACTACCGATAGTATGGTACGGTTCATTCGTTTAATGTTAATCTCGTGACTCGGAAAGCGCGAGCTCCGATACAAAAACATTGCCCCAAATCCTGTAAAAGTCTAACAAGCGTGCCATGGATGAATGGCATTATGTATCGCACATGATGGATGCCTTTTGAGCGCCTTCACTTCGCTGTTTGCGATAATTATAACAAACATATTCGTTTAACCATTATTTCCATTTTCCCCATTTCCATTTTTCGCGAGCGAAATTGCGATAAAAAAATACGACACAGCGCGAGCTCCTCGTGGAGGTAACGGTGTTGTGGACAAAATAGGAGCAGAAATAACAACAACAATGACCCGGCACCATCTCCCTCGAACGTAATCACGTTGCACGGTAATTGAAAGCCAAATCAGATCAATCATTCCGCTGACATGGTCATGAATACAGACACATACACACTCCAAAAAGGGATCCTTCCCTCGCGCAACAAGGGACGAGTTTTTTCGACCACCCGTGAATGTCCCTGCGGACATTTCACATTTCTTTTTCACCAAACAGCTGTCTGCGCTACATGAAACCTTTGTTTTTACGCTTCCCTTTCGGTGCACTTCGTTTCAAAAAGAGCCCCTGGATTGGATTGTTCTGTCACACTGAAATCCTGACAACGTCAAACCCTTCGCACCCTTCACAGCAGATGACACTTTGGTCCAGTAACGACAATAAAGCTCACCTTTACCAAACTCTTCCTCTCTCTCGATACGGCATTCTGACTGGCGAATGATGTATAAATAATCTCTGCGTGTTTTTAAATTGTCATTCATGCGCAATTTTAACCTGCCTGACACACGTTTCTTACTGGTGTGCTCGCTCCTAACTTTTATGCTGACTAGAACCACTCGATCATGCCAGAAATGCCTAGCAACCGCCACTTTCTTACCTTTGCCCCTTTCATTTTGGTACATCTTTTACAACCCGTTTCACCACAAGCAAATGACAATTTTCCATCCCCATTTTCCAGCACTCAAATAACGCCGACATTAAATACATTTCACATTTCGGGCACACTGCCTCGCACACTACCTATAGTACACCTTTTGTCACCGCATTAAAACATGACTCCAACGGTTTTCTAGTCAACACATTCCAGACTACCTACTCCTCCTCTTCCTTCTCCTGCTCTTGCCGTTCACCTCTACCGCGGGGCGTAATTTTAGTCACGTGCTGTTCCAGCGCGAAATTCGCCAACAAATACTAAAAACGCCACCAGCAACGAAAGAATAATCCTCATTGCGCGCCTGTCATTTCATTTGTTCTTGGCTCAACAACGCGTAAAGAAAACCTCATTCTTCTGCCATCGGACGCTGCTGCGCTTCATACTCCCCGCCGGGATGAGAATCACGTTCACGTTTGTCTGTGCGTATGTGGAGCTTTCTTTTTCTGCGCATCCCACTCCACGGCGGCACTTGTTAATATTTAAATTCCACTTCTCGCAGAATTATCGACGTAAGCTCAGACATGGCGTGGAAGCAAATTCCAAGCAAATCATTGGCAACGGCAAACGGCGACGGTGACGGTGGCACAGGAAGCTCTTCCAAATAAACAGAAACAAAGTTTAATGTTTCAATTTGTTTGCTGTGTTCTCAGTTTTCCGTTAGGTGCATGTTTCAAAAATTCTTCCCCTGACATTTCGAGCTCAACTTTTTGCTTGGCAAAGTTTTGCTACATGGCCAAAAATACGCCTAGAAGCAGTTGACTCCACCAGCATCATAACTAATGCCTCGAATCTTTTCCCTTCTTTCTCTTTCCTTCTTAACCACACTCTCTCCTGCAGCTGAGCTAGCCGGTGGATCCAGAAAATTTCGCACCGAATTCCTCCAGGAGTGGCCAACGCCAGGAACTGGGCCTTATTTTGATACCTCCGTTCCAAGCAACATCACCGGACTGGTTGGCAAGACGGTCCTGCTCAACTGCAAGGTGAAAAATCTCGGCAATCGAACGGTAAGCTGTTGAATACTTCATGAAATCATATTTTCCAATATCTCCCAGCCCGTATCAGCAATCTTTGTGTCTAAACCACCTGAAGAATTGGGGGCCCATGTCGATTCCAGCCAACCCAAATCCATTCTTTGAGTGTTTTTTCTGTAAAACAAAGATCCTCCAACAGTAAGCGATTTCGCCATCCTAGCTAATTAGCGCTAGAACGTACCATTCCGTCAATGTCCGGGATTACGGTGCTAATCACAACCTCGCTCCAACGATTCACCTAAACATCCACGCTGTTCAGTTGCTTCACGTTCCCGTACGAACGAACGAATGCAGCACTCTCGCGGCTCGTTTGAGAAGATTGCTTAATCTCTAGCCATGGTCTGCACCATTGACATGGGAATGTTTTTTGTTTGTTTCTTCCAACGTTGCAGCTTCCTTCGTGAGAGGACAAGCAGTTTCGGTTCGGAATTTTGAAGCAGGATTAGGCCGGATGATAATTATCGTCATCTCCGCTTCTTTTCGGTGAAATCTGCTTAAATCTCACCTAATGGGTTAATGCCAATGACTGCCCCGAGACGATACAGCCCTGCGCAACAAACGATGCTGTGCTATTTTCTGCTGTGACATAGAAGCGGTTAGTTTTGTTTTTTTTTTTTTGTCCAACGCTACAGCACTCCTTTACCAACATCCAAAGCAGGCGCACAAACAAAACGCACCGCCACCGAATATAATCATAAATGTACGTCACGAAGAAAAACACAGTCACACGATGGCATTTTTTCTTCTAACTCTGTGATGGGGAAAATCGCAGCAGCCTGTGAAAGGATTCCTGGTTGCGCCTGAAAGTGGACACTAGTCGAGCAAAGCCAATGGGTACATAATTGTTTTCCACAGTTGCTGAACTGCCGCTAGGCGTGACTATCGTTTAGCCAAACAGTGTTGTAACTATGGCAGCATTTGCGTCTTTGCATCAGTTTCTCTCTTATTGCTAACTTCACTTACCTCACTCATCCACTTACGTGTACTACCTAAGTTAGTTCTGGCTTTGGTTGAGTGTGTAGAAGGACGAACATTAATACATAAATTATAAAAACTTTGCTTTAGCCAATTAGAAACTCACTTACACCAGAGGTTCATTATTTTAATTCCCTATTTTCACTCGCTTTTATCACACACCTTCCCAACCACCCACGTCACGTGCTAATTTTGTTGCTGGCCTGACTATCAATAGAAAAGTTCACTTTGCAAAGAAACTTTTCCCATTTTATACAATCATGTGCTTTCGACATCGTACATTGCACTAGCAAACAATGTACATCATTGACCCTATTGACTCAATACAATCCGCCATACTTGTGTTTACAGAGAAGAAAACACATTTTCACTGTGTTGCGGGTTCTTTTTTACTGTGCTGGCCCTGTTTCCTCAATACGAACTTACAGAAAGCGTTTTATTTTTATCACCTTCGCCTACACGAATGCAACATCGTTAGAACCAGCACAGGGAAAGTAGCTGGTGTGTACACCAGCCATCAAACCGCGACCATTTGTTTGGGCTTGTGACGCTGCGGTGCCGTTTTTCAAAAGAGTTCCTGGTGGAGCGACCCCACGCACCAGGCACCAGTCTGGCAAACGTCTATTCACACCGCCTCGCGATTCTTCCTGACCTTAACGAGGGGTTGCAGGGCTTGACTTGCGAGTTCAAGTACCGATGTTGAGAGAACAAAAATTACCCACTTATTATCATCGCTGCCATTACTGTTATTATTATTATTATTGTAATAAGACTTTGCCCCAGCCTTTTATGAGTGAATGTACGCGTTCCGGGCGTCAACATACGGTCCACGCTTTGCTGATCACACGTGCCCCGGCATACACGCGCGCCTGCACACAAACACACACGAACATCAATTCATTTCACCGTAATTCATCGTCTAACAGTACGTAATGAGAAAAAATAACACGGTCGGTATCCGGCGGGTTCCTGTGGCGCTGAAATGTTACACGTGAACCACGAGGGTGGTAAAAACTGAGCGAGAAATAACGATATGTTGACGAGATTTTTGAATAGCTCCGCGTGGTTTGCTGCGAATGCCGTCAGCTCGGCTGTGCCACCTCTTAAAGACTCATCCACCGTGTCTAACGTCGCCGGATGATTGTGACGTTGAAGCTTTCAAAAGACCGGTAAGCGTAAGGCTGAATTGTGGATGAGAAATGTCGATGTTTTCACACGTCCTTGTTTGTGTATTACAAACCAGTATTTGTTCCGGAAACCTCACTCTTCACCAAGGTGCCGTGCGGCTGTGTTGCAAAGAGAAAAGGGTAACCTAGTACTTCACTCAGTGGAAGACTTTGCAAATTGCTGGCTTCTGTAAATTAGCTCCGTTTTCGCTCGCAGTCCGTTTTCGCTCGCGTTCTGTGCAGCGTGGACGCGATTAATTTAATTCCATAATTGGGTTCATTTGTACCACGTTTCAGGACTTTGCGTTACATTTGTACTACTTCCGTCACTAACAGTGCCAATAAATATGTGCTTATCGTATTGACAATCTGAGCCCCGAAATTGGATCGTTTCTGTTGTCGACTGCAGCACAATCGCAACACCATTTTTCTGGCGATATGCACTTTCGAAATCGAGACATTTCTATGGCTCTGCAAGGATTGCTCTCTATGAACATCGACAGTTCAATCTGATTTCAGGCAACTGTCGGACGTACGGACTCCAAACCAGTGCAATCTTTGCTTCTCGAAAGCTCGAAAAATCAAACACTGCTCCTCCTCATACTAGCTTTCCAGCTAGTATTTTTCCCACAAAGCTAAACAACTTCGATCCAGCGGGGAATATCATTTCACAGCGATTTCGATCTGCGTTTCACCTCTTCCATCTCTCACTCTCGCTCCCTCCCTGCTTCTTCGCAGGTTTCGTGGGTGCGACATCGAGACATTCACCTGCTAACCGTCGGTCGCTACACCTACACCTCCGATCAGCGCTTCGAGGCAATGCACTCGCCACACACGGAAGAGTGGACGCTCCGGATTCGCTACGCCCAGCGCAAGGATTCTGGCATTTACGAGTGTCAAATATCGACCACGCCACCTATAGGACACTTTGTCTATCTTACGATAGTGGGTGAGTATTACGTAACACCTTGAAAATCGCACATAACCACCGTACCGTTGCAGTCGCGTTTTCACTCCACCACCCTCACCACCGTCACCACCACCATCTACAAACTATTTCCAATTACTCGGCCCTTTTTCTCCTTCTTGACTGGGCTGCCAAAGAGCAACGGTGCAACTACCGGTCACACCGTTCACTTGCCTACGCCGGGCCAACGACAAGCTTTTAGCACTGGTTTTCGATACTTTCCAAAAAGCTTTCCCCAGTGCTCTCCCCCGAACGATGCTGCATCAGCAAAATGCAAGAGCAAAACTGCTATCATTCTGTTGGCGCCGTTTGGCGCAGAAAATTGCAATACAGAGAAAAAGCTTGGAAAAACTTTTTGACTTCAACATTGTTTCCAGGACGGTATTTCGCTTTTTTGACATTGGACTGGCCGTTCCAGCTTGCGCTCGCAACATGATTTAAAAAACCGGGGGAGTTCGTCTGAAGGATACAGCCCGAGTCATGGATGGCTTTAAAATGCCGTGTTTTGAGCAACTTAATTTCATTTTTCGCTCGTTCCGGGTGGCTAATTTCTGCAGGCCCTTCCTAAATCCCATCTCCACCTGCTGACCAATACTGTTCCAATGAATCGGGGCCCGGTAGCTGACTACGTTTGATATACAAATAAAGAAATACAATCCCTGCCAGAGGTCGGCTACGGCTTTGCTGATTTCTTCCGAAACATGTGTATCGGCCTGGGGGGAGAGGGGTCAGGATGTGTTTCCCTGCTCGTCTACTGCTCGAAGCCAGCAAATGGTAAAAGCAACATTAAAAGCATTCCTTCTAATGTGCCCTACCCGACCACCCTGCGCAACCGAATGGATCTGCCAAGCAAACCGAACGAACGAAAGATTCGCCACGTGCAGACTCTAGAGCTGGCACAACACCGGCATGCGAAGCCTTGCCCGGGCACCATCGACAAATCAGTACGCCGGAACCGGAACCATCGCAATGCGGAACTGCGGGTGCGGCCCGGTACGCTCGTAGAAAACATACGGCTTCCGGATGTTATGAAATATGTAGAACATGTACAATATTATGAGCAGCTGACAGTTCTCGCATTCGGCCCCACGGGGATTGAGTGTATTTTTATAAACCTCCGCCAAGCCTCGCTTCGCCCATAAACTGCTTGCCTTGCTTGTCCAACCCATTCCACAGCCCTATCCCAATCAGACGCCACCGGTGCTTTCCCACGTCTTCCCGAACATTCTGCACAACTCTTCGCCCGTGATGGTGTACTGTTACTTTTATGGATGCCTTAACCGCACGATTCACGATTTGTGACCCAATGGGGACGAGGGAAGGAATAAAATTCACTCCATTCGCTCACTTGCTGGCCAAGCGGCCGCATCCAACAGCCAATATGGAAAGCAATGTTCCCTTTGCGAAAATTATGTCATTGACAAGTGACGAGTGCTTCGCATACATACAGATGCACCCACCAGAGCAGTGCTTCACGAGCTTTTCCGACAATAAAACAAATGATAGCTTTTATTATCCACAATTTTAATGCCACAATTCGAAGCACTAATCGACGGTGCTACTTAGTAACGGCGCAACTCTGCGTCAATATTCTACGCACCCCCTCTGGATGGTAAGAAAACATCAGTACAAGGGTAACACGGCATTCGACGCATTCCACCGGGCAACTCCATCAAAACTTGTCGCATTTCATACATTGTCGCATTAATTTTAATTGCCCAACACTCGACCTACTTGTTGCCGCACAAATGCTGTTCTCACACGCCGAAATTGATTGTTCATTTCCCTAATAATTTGCACCACGCTCGTAATGACGTGCGGCTCCACCCCTTGCGCATACGCAGCAGCATTGTTTAACAAAGTGCGAAAAACATGTCACAAATTACCCTCCTACAAGGCGCCACCAGCAGTCCTGATGGCACGAAGGCACACTTTTAACGCCTTGCTACGGTTTATGGTACTTTTACGACAGTCCGCGTCCTAATTTTCCACCGTCATCGGTTGCCTTTTTTGGCCTCGTAAAGGAGGCTCCCGGCAGGCGAATGGCAAGTCACTTTACCATTTTCTTCAACGAGCCATCATTCTTCTCGTCCTCTCCCGTCCCTTATCCTTCGCATGCGACCCCTTGGTGGGGCACCGTTGCGATGCTAAATGTATATTTAATAAACTTCCTTATTTTCTTTTGCTCTTTCCGCTTCCGTACTGCCAATCGTTCAATCTGTCAATTTCGCCGTCGTTTGCTTGATTGGGGACCATTGTGCGTTCATCAAACCCAACGACGACGCACTCCCATCATTGACCTCGGCACCGCAATCACCGACCACCACTGTCCTACTGTGCCACTGGCCAACACTTCTTCCTTCAAGAACCAGTGACAGAGATTAACGGAGGACCTGATTTATTTATCAATAAAGGCTCGACGATAAATCTCACCTGCATCGTGAAGTACGCTCCCGAGCCGCCGCCGGCCGTCGTGTGGAAGCACAATCGTGATGTAAGTACTCGCTCGTTTCTCGCGTTTAGCGGCACTATCCCACCGGGTGTCCGGTGGCGCACCAAACTCGCTCTCGAGCGACTTTTCATCCGACCGATAACCGTATGTCGAAACGTTTCCGGCGCCGATTCCTTTCGCAGGACATTAATTTCGACTCGCCCAGGGGAGGCATTTCGCTCGTCACCGAGAAGGGCATCCTGACAACTAGCCGGCTCCTGGTGCAGAAGGCCATCGCCAGCGACTCCGGGCTGTACACCTGCGAGCCCTCGAACGCCAATCCTGCCTCCGTGCGGGTGCACATACTGAATGGTAAGTGTTCTCGGCTCCCGTGCTGGGTGTTGTTTGGCGCTTGCCTTTCACACCTTCCAATGAGCTCTTCGGTCGCCTGGGACACCGCTCTGCTAGTGAAAACATTTCTCCTGTTCCTTCCCCATTCGTTCCAGGAGAACACCCCGCGGCCATGCATCACGGCATCTCCACCATCCTCTCCGGCCCTAGTTTGGTCGCGTTCGTCCTCTCGACCATTCTACTCTTCTACCATCACAGTATTCGGTGGAAGGATTTTCGGCTGACGTAGTAAATCCACCAAGTTCTTTCAGTTTGCTTGTTCTTCGGTTTCGTCACTGTACAGAACATTTGAGTGCCCACGTGTGAGCGTGCATGTGAATGAGTTATTTCAACACACAAACCAACAGGCATGCATACTTTACACCTTTAAAGGCGTGCCATCCGGCATTGATTAATTGTGCAATCCATTATGGTTGACAACGCAGTTTGAACATGCAGATTACTTTTTTCCTAAATCATTACGTTACGTTTGATCTAAGTGTTGCATTCCGGCAATTGGCAATTATTATTTATTGCATAGCCTATGTATTGTGGCACATTTTGAAGCGATATGCGTAAAGAATTCTAACTGACCATTAATTGTAATGCATCCATTAACTTGGCATGACGTCAAACTGCCTTTCAGAGAACAGACATTCACACATACTAACAGTTTATCTATGTATTGAAATGAAATCCTTCCAGGTAGTACATTTTTCCATGAGTAACGTTTAGTTTAAATGTACTCTTTTGTAAAATAAAATGTTTTTAAAGCCTATAAATATTTAAAGCCTATAAACATTTCAAAGGACAATTTTTTTAACAAAATTTTCACATGCACTCTCACCCGTACAGTTTATTTAAAACAAAATGAAGATATTGCCCCTCAATGTACGAGGGCGGTTAGTTAATTCAATTATCTAATTTGTACAGCGTCAAATCTTGTAAATAAATCTCGTTTAGAGGATAAAAAATATTTGTAAAAAAACATATAATAGCAAGGTTTATTAGATCTTTGAAGGAAATCCATATATAGAGCGAAATCTTAGGAAAATCTCTCTAACAAGAATCATATGGTAAAACTAAAAGTATTGTTTTAAGTAAAAGACACAAAAAGATGCATAGAGAAATTTATTGAACCCTTTCAACAGGTGACAAAACAAAACTTTTAAACTTTTTCTAAGCGTTGGGAATGTTATTTCGGATTTCAGATGTGTTCACACAACACAACAGTAAACGAATTTATCGCTATACGTTCTCGTTTACGTTTAGGAAAGGAGGGGTGCGTCGATCTCGCACAGGAGTTTGCTTTCTACAGAACAAATGTTGACATATCAGACAAAATAATAAAACAACTGGCGAAGAAAACAACAAAATGAAATGGAAATGTATCGTCATAATTTTCGTATCGTAATTTTCAAACCAATGATGCACTTCTTCGTGCCATAGAAAACAAAGCAAAAAAGAATGCTATGAAAGAAGGGAAGCTGAGCATTAAGGTAACGAAACTTCCGAATAACACGCGCGGTAAACACTTTATCTTAAATATCAAAGTGGTACATAAATTGACATCAAAAGTTTTGCTCTAAGAGCTCCCAATGTATTGTTCCTATTTTTTAGCTTGGAATTCTCGAATCCAAGAAAAACTTGAAATTGGCGAGCCACGAAACGGACAAACTGAAAGTTGAAAACAATTTGATGTTTCACTTTTTGGTTTCAACTTTCCGCAATAAATCGCCAACAAAAAGTCGGACGGCTTCGTAACCATGCTTTCTTCCTCTGCCGACTCGTTCAATAAGGTCCAAGCAAAATGCCAGATCGACACACAATGACCAGATAAGCAGATGGTTATTCACTCGAAAATTTATGGAACGAAAACTCTCCAGTTCTGTTCAAATATAAAGTTTGCTATAAATTAAGAATCATCCAGACCAAGCGACATGGAGACGTAACGGTAGGGGAAGAAAGTATTTGTAAGAGTAAAGTACAGGACCGACGCTGGCGCAAACAACGCTACACACGCGAGATCAGAAAAGAAAGAATGAATCATTGGCCAATGCTGGCTGGCACTGGTACACTAGCGAGAAAGGCTTTTTGGCACTGTCCCACTGATCGTCCCAAGGAACAACAATCGTCCCTACAAAATCGATTGATGGCTTCGCCAGTTCTGTGTTATTCGCCAGCGCTAAAACTAATTCACAAGAAGATTCATTTTGCCTCTTTTCTATTGGCGCTCTTGTATCTAAATTGCGAACAACGTGCTACAGGAAAACAAAGGCGGTCAAATGGTGACGGCCCTACAGCTCCCACCGCGCGGAATGGGGCGCGAACTGTCATAAAACTGTAAAGTTAGGACATTCCTTCATTGGCTCAACACATTCTCTGTGCCCTCGTCCGACGAAAAGTTTGTACCACGAGTTTCACAGCAAACTCGAACGTCAGAAGTGGCCGTGTCTGGGTTAAAAAACGGCAATAAAAAGAGACACGATAAACGACAGCCATGCTGGTGTAGCAAAATGGAAGAGTCTTTTAGATACGCAGGTAACCAATAAAATAAGCTAGAATGACAAAACCAGGACACAAACAGGCAAAAAGTTTCGGTCTGAGCAATGGAAACGTATGTTCAAAATTGTTTACTTCACAGCTGAGCGCAAACGGTTGGATAGGTCGACAAACAAGTTGCAAACAAATTTTGGAGGCAAAGAGACAACAGAATTTCAGTATACAATAAGTACGAAGCAACAAATTGCAAAAGAACTATGATCATGAACGGACGATTCGTTAAAATAGACAGTCGAAAATAAATAGTCAACCCATGCGCACACGTTTTGCAACACTTTGTAACTAAGATGTGTAATAAGTTAAACACAATCGGGAAGAATAAAGAGCAAATCATAATAAAAACGGAAAAAAATCATTATAAAACTAAACATTTGTGTTTTTTAAAGTCATTTTTCGATGTTTCAAATATGTTTCATTACTGTTTAATTTTTAAACATTATTGTTATTCTGTTAATGTATAATTATGTTTTATATAGGATCAGTTCGGTGGTCTAGTCGTAATAGCGTAATAGCCTGCCATAAGGCCTGACGTTGTATCGAGTCCCACTCGGACTGTAAAAATATGTTAAATATGTTTCTTCTACAGGCAGTCGCAGACCTTCACAATGCGTCATTGATTTACTTGAGTTGCTGGTGTATGCTACAAATACATACACGAAAAAGAAAACTTGAACATTGACCTACAGAACTGTTACCACAACTGACTTCCATCTGATTCTACATCTCATGATGAATTCACATAGCTTTTGCTCTTTACACCGACAAGTGATGTATGTTTGTAGCTGATAACATGCGACCGCCGCCCGACTATGCCACTCTCATTTTAATCAGCATTCATTCGCTGAACAGTTTAACCGCACGATGGCTAAGACGTGGTTTGTTTTACTGACTTACTCCATTATTTCTCTGCTTTTATTCGCTGTAGCAGATGCAGCGATTATTCGTCTCAATTGTGAAACCGTGAATGACAAGTGTTTGTTGAAAAATGTATACGCAACCGAGGATGATCGCTTCAAAGAAATCCGTAACGAAAGATACCAGAGCATCATCGAATTCTTCGACTGTCACATCCACACCTTACCACCAATACCCTATATTGAAAAAGTGAAAGCTAATGCGATCAATCTAGTTCGAATAGAAGAAAATACCTTCAGCACAATACGGAAGTTGGATGTTTCGTACAACAGATTGCGTGAAGTCTCTCCCAAAGCCTTCGAATACCCGGGCGAGCTTGCAGAATTGAACCTGAATGGTAACCCAACGCTGAAAGATTTTGCCTTTCTGTCCAAGCTTAAAGGCCTGAGCAGTCTCGATATGGCTGATATGAAGCTTGAGCTGGAGCTCTTGGATATTAACACGTTTGCTGACATGTCCCGGCTATCCTCACTCAACATGAGCGATAACAGAATTACTTCGATACCGGTAGGTATGTTTTCTTCTCTCATCGGATTAGCTGATTTAGATCTTAGCAGGAACTCGATCACGAAAATCGCATCTGGCACATTTGCTATCGTAATTGCCCGCAGTTACATGCGTGATGGTATATACCACCAATCTCTGGACTTTGATCTGTCCTATAACAACATAAACATCATCGAGAACAATGCCTTTTTGCATGCCTCTAAAATCAATCTGCGAAACAATAAGTTGATCGGCATCGGCCAGTACGCGTTCGACAACCAAACAGCCCTCGAACATTTGGACCTTTCCGGAAACGATCAGCTAAAAAACTTTGAATTCCTGCATAACCTACGTGCCCTGCACTTTCTCGACATGTCTCGGATGAATTTCACCTTCGATGGCATGCCCCGTAATATCTTCAATGACCTCGATTCCCTAACCACACTCGATCTGTCAAACAATCGAATATCCGAGATTCCTATCGGCATCTTTGCCGAGCTGCAATCACTCAACTTTATCAACCTGCGGCACAACAGCATCTCGCACATCGAGTTCGGCACCTTCTCTATGCGCAAGTATGACTTGATCGACGAGATCGATTTATCCTACAACAACATCAAAGAGATCAACTTCCTAGTCTTCGTGCCGCTCAAGTATCTCAAGACGCTGCTACTGCATGGGAATAAAATTTCATACGTCAACGCCAAGCAGCTTACTCGCAACAAAAGTCTCTACAATTTCGGCATACAAAACAGCAACGTGCGCTGCTACGATCTGGTTGACCTGCTTGGATCACTGAAACTTGTGCACGAACCGAATGAATTTATCTCACACCTCCCGAATGTCGACGGAATCAGATGCCAACCATGAGTATCAGTGTACTTCTATATCTCTATCATACAATAAATTTGGCATAGAGTAATCATAAACAACCTATTATTGATTTTCACAATGCCACACTGTAAAGATGATTATTCATCGTTGGTTTGTGGTTTTATTTTCTAAACAAGCAAAGGTGTGCTCATCACGTTTAAACTGGGGAAAGGTAATAAAGGCTTTACACTCTTTAAATTAAATCTACATCTATTTAAACAGGTATTTAATTGGGTCCTACGTTCAAACTGTTCCAAAAGTCACTCTGAATTCAATTGTTTTTCCTCAGAACCATTTTAATGTCACGTCGATGCAAGTCACCCGCACCCGCAAACAGCTAACTCAAACAACATTCATTAGGTCCAAATTCTGCGTTCAAATTACAACTTTGTAGATGGCTGGTTACGCCATTTGGACATTTACATAATTCAATTCACTGTTTCAAAATCGATGCAAATACCCCAAGCGCACCAGAATGGAAAGTGCGCACCATTGGATCGAACCGTTGGGCTCGTAATTTGCTCGTACCCTGCGGATTCCTCCGTCACGTCCTAGAAAGGGTGTCAGCAAATGGAACAAAAAAGCTTTACCCAATAAAGGAAGCTAGGAGCAAAAAACTTGCACCAGAACCAACCAAATGCGATCTCGATGGTCAGTAATTTACACTGCCAAATGGTTTAACACTTTTGAAACACAACACTCCCTTCACATCCTCTCACACCCAACCACAACGAGCTTTTAGGTGTGGCCGTTATGTTTGGTCAGTATGTGGCGCCACCGGTTCGGCTGTCGCTCTTCGTGAATTTTCTGCCGTTAGTCACCCACGAGTACGGGTTTTACGACTAAATTCTCCCACTCTGTTACGCTGTAACAAAATCAAACTCGTCTCTAGTGGTGAGGTGGAACCGATCTAGTGCTACAATGCATGACCATGCTCTCGGTGGAACCGGATCTGTCCAGCAGGTTCTCGCCACAAGGATCGGCCACAGAGAAGTATGGGGAAGGTAGTGGCAGGTCTAAATCCCTCGCTATGAAGCGCCGGGGCTGGTGCGAATTGGCGTGTGAATAGCTCGCAAGTTGAGCGCGAGTGTTGAATTTTAATTAATTTCCAAATAAATTACTTTAATCGATTTCCAGCGCTTTCACCACTTGCCACTTGCGTTCACATGCGTATGCATTTTGGTCACATGACTTTGGTGAACACGGGGATGTAACAGAATGCACGGTTTCTCCCGGAATGAAGCAACACTTGTGCAAAACTTACGGATACAAAAATACTATGTTGTAGTTAGAAAAAAGGTGAAGCTAACAGCGCTCCAATAAATTTTAATTTGATAGTATTTTGCTATCAGCAAGTGACATCCATTTTCTGTTCGGTTGTCGTACATTCGATGGAACATGAACAATTTGCAGTAACTAAAATCACTACCTTTGAAATGTTTGAAAATCCATGAAACGATAGAAAGAAATAAATCTTACTCTCTGGTTTGCAAACTACTAGTAAACAAGTAAAATAAGAGCAATATCAAAATAAAACTTCCCAAGCGGAAAAAATATGTTAAAATACGGCAAGCTTCTTCTCCCCGACGGGGAATCGAACCCCGGTCTCCCGCGTGACAGGCGGGGATACTGACCACTATACTATCGAGGACACGTGTTTGAAGGGCATTTCTAACAACATTTATGTATAAAGACTAATCAAATCAAACAGCTAAATCAGCTAAATCTAATCAAACAAAATCAAATCCTTGGCAATTACGCACAGCATATTTAATAAAATATCGTTGAAATTACAATAACATTAGTTTTTAACTTCATGTTTTTTATGAATGCTCAATAAATGAAAAAAGCTTTAAAACTTGAGTTTAAACAGTTGTGAAAAACATTTATAATACCAAAAACACCTATAAGTGAAAAAATCCCTTACTTCTGACAAAAGTTTACTCAGTTACATTCTCCACAGTAAAATATCGAGCGAAATGAAAGAATTGTTGGAATAGGCTGGAGCTTGCTCAACCGATATACTCCATCACGTCAGAACGCCTACCAGTGGCCACCGCATAGCTAACCTACAAACTCATCTCATTTCCGACCTATAACATGCGAACCGGACGTTAGATCAACCACAGCCAATTCTGATCAACCCATAACTACCATAGTCTGGAACCATTTCAAAAAGTGCTGAACCGTGCTGTGGTTTCACACGGTTTCCGTCTCTCATGCGAAAGCATGGTAAGAGTGAGACTTCCCTGCGAAAGAAGTTGGTGGTACGATAAACTGGTTCTTTCCCATAACTAGTACGATCCGACAGTAGCAAGTGTGCAACTTCGCCTAATATTTCCATCCCAAAACTACTCTACAATTCCCAAATGATGATGGATACGGTTTGGGTGAGTAGATTATCCTCGTTTCTCCAACAACAAACAAGACATTTATTTCGCTGACAATTTGATCGACCACATAGGGAAACTGTACAAAAAATTCTATGATTATGCTTGTAACATACTGTTTCTGCGTACTATGCATTAAAAAATTATCAAATTTTCAACAAAATTGACGCAATTCACGATTTGTATTCATCAATTAAATTCAATATAGTCGCTTTATAGTAGCAGCATGAGTGTTTTCAAGTATAATTTTTTTTTTATTTATTTTTATAGAGGCTTTGGCCATTCAGGCTAACATTCGCCTCTTTTCAAGTGTAATACTTTAATAAGTACCGCTAAAACTTGAGAGGATACTTGCACCTCCGAGAGCACACCTTTGATTGTTTTTTTTTTTCTACGCAAAGGCGACACAGTCACCATTCCGAGCATCACTTTCCCTTGTCATACTCTATCACCCATTTCATTTAAGCGACAGTGCAACACACCGTCCAGTTTCGGAAACCGTCCACCAAATAGGATTGTCATTCGTGCTCGCATCTGCTTCGTGCTCCCTTGAGATACTTTGCCACTGTCGAAAAAGATAGGCACGTCACGGGGCATGGGCCAAAAGAGTATGTCCAACCGTGTGCTAACCGACCGGTAGCACCAGCACAGCACAACTTGTCAGAACGGGAAGCGTACTTCTCATCTACAGCGGTACCAGTGGCCACTGGTCACCACGCCCGTAGTCATATTCTGCAAAAGCCTTTGGGCGGAAAATAGGGAAAGCGCAAACCACCACCGGAACACCGAGCGTGCCACAATCCCACCTATGGAAATTTATCATTCTCGTTTTTATTCACCCTCATACTTCCAAAATCCTCTTTTCTTTCTCTTTCTTCCGCTCTATCCCTCTCTGATCATGCTCTCTCTCAGATTTTTCCATTTGCCAAAGGGTGGCGGCAGTGGCGGAGTGTTTTGGAGAGTCGATTTGCATACGGCCAAGCTCAACCGGTCAATCCTACCCCAACGTGTGTCTGACGATCCGTGCGCCATCTATTTCCGTCCCCACGAGGAAATGGGTGAGTTTCTTTGTCTCTCGAAGTGTGGAGGCCCAGTTTTCCGGCTGAATGCCTTGTACGATACGGTTGAGTTTTCTCTATTCCGGAGCCATTCAGCGTGTCGAGTCAGCTTGTCTACCGTTTGGCGTAGCTAAACCGATCCGATCCCTCCGTTGGTCTCTCCCGCGGGATGAAACGTTGGCCGAAGCCACTTTGCCGGTAATCAGTACCCGAATATCCACGTTCCCTCATTGAACGCCCGGCGAGCTAAACCTTTCGAGGAGAGTCAGCGAATTGAATTACTTTCGCCCCGGACAATCGACCGATGTCCGACCCGACCTAGGAGAATGGAGAAAATCCCAACGGGACAACGGTCAGAACCAAGCCACCCGTCGAGGAATAATCTCATAGACGAACTTAAGGGTCCGTGGGCAAACCCACGTGCAACACGCCCATGCTCTTCATGGTAATTTCACTTCGGGGAAAATTCACAACCAGCAACGCACATCCTTTCGGCGGTCAATCTGCGAAAATTAGAATTAATTTCCTTCGTCACTACGCGTCAGGCCAAGGGTAAATGTTTTGCATGCTGCGTTTTAAGCCCTGTGTAAGCAAAAGGCTGGCCAGTATCGTTATTTATTCTACGCTCTCAATTCTCTCCGCGTTCCTGTTTTTTTTTTTTCAACAATCGCCAAACCGACCGAATTGTTAAAGTAAAACAAAAGAGGTGTGGTGAAGCGCATTCCGCACAGCACGTTTTTATCCGCTCGGAATGCTGACACTCCCGATTCGGACAATGTAAAATTCACACGGAAAAAATCACCTTGCTCGAAATATTTTTTATGTGCTTTTATGTTCACCAGTATTTGACCCAAACTCAGTTTTTGTTCTTTATCTATACACCAACCGTGGTGCTGTGTCTTGTTTCTCGGTTTTCTGAAGCTTTGATTAAAATTCTTCTACGCATCTAGTCCCTTATTGTGATGAACACTTTGTTCTTTATACACTTTTTGAGAATCTACTGTTGTTTTAAATTACTATATGCTATAAAATATAACATTCGAAATTAAAATCTTCTTCTTCGGTGGCACAACAACCCAGTAGGGTCAAGACCTATAACCAGAGCACTTATGTGCTTTGGCTCTTTCTGTGACTGAGTGTACCCATCCATATCAATGGGCGGCTGGTAGTGGTCCGAATGAGATTCGAACCGGTGACGGGTCTTTTGACAGCCCTACGCCGTTTCGTTCTCTGTTTTTCATTTCGTCAAATCAGTATAATAAACTAGTAAGCGGACAAAGAAGACTATTTGATTCTAGCAAACACCCCGCCCTTTTGTAGCTAATCGAGTTAAAATTAATCACACAATCTCTCCCTTAATCGCATACCCCCGCACAGTTAACTTTTGCTTACATTTCTCATTAAGAACCCGACCAAAGCTGGACGTCCGCAGGGCAAGCGTCTACATCCAAATTCTTGCCGTTTCCTCCACAATCCCACTTCAAATACAGACAAACAATGCCGTCGGCCAATGGGAGAAAGCCAACGAGTTTCTGGAGCAGCGTTACCATACTGGCCAATCCGCTAGCAAAAACAAGGTCTAAAGAACTTATAATTACAGTGCAAACCTTTTAACTTCTTGCAGTCCACAGTACATACTTCGCTTACTCCGTGTCCTTCATCGTCAGACCGCGTCGATGAACACACGACCCCGACGACCTGAGCGTGAAATTCAACTTGAGACCAGCATCCTGAAGGATTTACCATTCTATTGAATTGGTACGGCTGTAAATCAAGCAGCACTTTCCAGATTCTTGCGCATTTCAGGCTAGCACGCATGCCGTCGTATAGCACTTTGGCGACAAATGCATAAAGACTGAGAACACTTTAAACTGAATACTGTAGGCAAAATAACAATCATTCATCTCGCGACCTGACATCGACTAAATGCGCTCCCAAATGAAGAAGACCTTATGCTCCATATTTCATGCCCCATTTGTTCTCAGATTTCCCAACAAGTCACAATTTTTGCAGTCAAGCTTCGTATCACACTTCTTCTCAGTGATGCATCCACTGCAGATTTCCTTCGAATCGCCACTAAAGCACGATGCCACTTGGTAACGATCCGTTTTCACCGACACATTTATAACTGCTAAATGCTTTCCTTCTCAGTTTTGCATTCACCTCGCCTCAAGATACACTCACGTGCTGGGATGGTGTATTTGCAGCTTGCCAGGAATTGTCCCGATGCCTTGTTGAAGCTGGCTCATGATCCGCAACCTCTTAAGTACCATTTATCCTCCAGACCAATGAGTTTGTTGCAGTGCTTCTGCCTTCTGCGGCTGTGGCATCTGCCCGATCCGTAGAAATTGGGCGCTGGGCCGGGCGTGCATGAGCAGGAAGAGGCACCTTGTGTCTCGCTTTGGTTTTCCAAACACACCATCCATTACAACGGCAAAACAAGCTGGTAGCGAAACGGAATCGGCGTGCAAAGTGGCACATTATTGATTTGAACTCAACCATTTTACCTAAGCTAGAGCTATCGTTAGGCAATGTAAAACTTGTGTCAACGCCAATATGCCCACACAGAATGGCGCAAGAAAAATGTTCAACGCTTTTATCGCATCCGGTACTTGCACCATGATCCTTCGCATCGAGCCATTTTCCCTTCGTACATACATGCATTGCTAATACTTGATCATGTTAAACAAGCGCATATTGGCAACATTTGGCGCAAGAAACGTGTTCCATTCTAAGCCGGAGTGTTAGCATTGCGGTAAAATCAATTTAGTCGCCCAAATACGACAGCATCTACTCTTCAACTAGCTTACTTTTATGCAAATCTTTTAAAGTAAAATAACTGTGAACTTTCAAACTGTACAATGTTTGTAAAATGAATACAAAGAGAGGCACACTTGAACACTATCTGGTGAAAAGAAGAACTTTCAAATGGTCAAATGGTTGAAGTGGGTTTAAGCAGAATCAGATGTATTTACCAATTAAAGAAACAGATGCGCAGCTTTATTATAAAAGGCATTACCAAACAGTGAATGGAACGATACTCAGCTTGTTGGCATTTAGGAATAATCGTGGTCTTTGTCAGCAATAGAACGACACCTACGATTTCGTGGCTGATAGCTTTCCACAGTTTTCCGACCATTGCGAACAGGGTAATAGATAACACTTCGTATCTGCTGGCTACTGCTCGAGGCGTTTCCTCTTTTAATGTGCAGTGGCAGCACGGACCTAACCAACCAACTTCTCAGCTGTTTGGAAAATCGTTTCCCTCGTCTTGTAATAGACATTTAATGTTCTTCTACTGGCAAATCGTACACTCTTCCCCTAAGGCTGACCAAGTGCTCAGTAATCGATTTGAAAATGGTTGCTCCATTGCTTCTGCTATTACTATTTCCAAAGCAACCAAAGATGCCGAATGAAGGAAAAACACAGCAAGCGAGCGAAAAGTACCGTGAAAACTCATTTGCTTTTTCCTATTAATGGTGCGCTGTTTCCAGTACCCGGGTAATACTTTTTTACTTTAATAATACTACGATGCACCGCGCCCTTTGTGGGCCAACTATATCCAGCAACATCGACAAAAGGTAAGGTGTTGCTAAAAACTTTTCAATCCTAGCCCGCAGCGTTTAGTACGCCCGGCAAAAGCGGCTGGGACGTGCACTGGAGTCTAGAAATATAGTTATTAAGAGCTTGAAATACATCGTTATTATATCTACTTTACCCTCCCTTCACGTACCCTATGGTTTGGTTCCCTGAGCTCTCAGTACTAAATTCTGACTAGCTGGCGTTAAAGCATCGTATGTTATTAAACACTCACCTCTCGTACCCTGTTTCGATTCATGCAGTATCTACTTCTCTCCTATCCTTTTCGCGCTTTCAGCCATCAGCATTGACCGCAACCGGTGAAGAGTGAAGAAAATGGGAAATTTATTTCCTTCTTTTCACCTTCTCGTCTCACTTTTCCTCCCAACCCTAGAAACTTACCACCATTTCGTTTTTCACAAAACACACAAGAAAAACCCATTCAAGCATAACCGATATCGTGCAGCTTTTAATAAAAAAAAGAATGAGGAAAAAGTAAAAATGCCTCCGTTCTGTGCAACCAATATAACTTCGTACCCTTTATCGCTTAAAAAGAAGAAAATGCACCCTTGTTTAAAACACTTGCCACCTCTTGCACTTTTGGTACATTCTCTATTGGCTTTTTGGTAGTTTCTGTTTGTGTTTGTCACAAAATGGCAAACGTTCTATCGGTTCGATTAAAGATTTATGCGTTGAAGCAGACATCACAAATCCATTTAAAGTTGATTCAACTAAAATTAACTTTTTATCTTGTTCTAATCTTCTGCAACAAAAGCAAGCAAAAAACCTGAAGGAATCAGAGCATGGGTTTCGAAATAAATGCTTTATTGAATTGTATAAAGGATGAATGACACACTCTCTTCACGATTTATGAGATTATTTTCAATTCCCGATCAAAATCTGCGAATTTTATGGATTATTTATATAAAAATATAAAATACATCATTTGTACCATTCATCAAAACAATAAATATATGCAGGACAAAAAAAGCACTGTTGTAAAAAACATTCTTCTTAGCAGGGAGTGTTAAGAAGAAAATAACCTGATTTTGCCGAAACCCGGGATTGAACCGGGGACCTTTAGATCTTCAGTCTAACGCTCTCCCAACTGAGCTATTTCGGCACATGATTGATGCGAGCCAGTTTATTTTTTAATAGGATACGCGTTATCAACAAATCAAACCATGCGCGTTCCGTCAGATAAGTACGTAAGTTCGCTCAGAAACCATCAAAAACTACATATCTCTTTGTTTGCGTGGATTGCATACCCCGCTCAAGCATTGACCTCATTCACGGTACCTTTTAATTGTAACCATGCGGAGAGTTTCGTTCAGTTGTTGCTTTGTATACTCACTGTGATTAAACTTGCACCACATGATGTCTGATTAAAAATACTCATACGTGTCATGTGGGTACGTCGCTAAGCCGTCACACGTTATACACGATGGTAGTGTTTCGACGGGAGTTGACACACCAAACCCCGGTGATCATCAGGGTGTGGTCTGGCTTTATTGTTCACTTCGGTTCGTTTGATGTATCTCCTACCTCCTCTGTCAGTGCTTATTTTGCTGCCACAAAATACAACTGTTTTGTATTGGAATGTGGCTCAAACTAAAGGCTCTGAATCTGTAGTGAGTATTGTAATTTAGCCTACCGGTAAATGACTATGAAACGCTAATAGCGCATGCCAACAACGCTAGAACGCTGGAAATGCAGCCCTTGTAAAATACCAATAATTAGCATTGACATCTCCACTCCTCCCCCTCATTGTAAACCATAAACTGCACAACAGCTCTCCACAAAATACACGAGTTCGAGTCTCTGGGTCATTCAAACCAAACGCTCTCCCCCGACCCACCCACAGATATACACCAGACTAACAACCCTTCCCAAGTAACGTCATTCAACACGTCGTCATAGAACGCTCATAAATAACCTGCTAAGCGTCCTACCAGCTGCAACAACCCAGGGACCAACCATCACAGCGTGCTCTGCTGCGACTACATTTTCGCGTCATCATCGTGGGACGAGCGTTTTGTCACAGCACGGCACGTAAAGCACTCGTCGTCCGCTAACGACATCTAAACAAACAATACCGCCACCACTACCACCAGTATTTCTTCAAAGACACCAACACGTTCAGTTTGGGTTATGTTCTATTCGACGCGAGCAAACGCAACAACAATTACTGGGTTCGGCACAGCCGTTGCGGGTGCGATTTATTGCTCCGCAGTCGGGGACATAATTAGTTTCTTAATCAATGCGTGCTTTCACCTGCAGGAGACAGAAACTCGGACCTCAGCACGACGGGATCGGTCGCTTATATAGTTTTACTCTCCGCAACACCTAGCTATCACATTCTATTCTAAAATTGGCTAATATGTTTGGTAGAATGACTAAATATTTTATAAATAATTTTTCATTCATATTTTGCTCGATATCTTTCGTCACTTTAGTGTATTGTTTTTCGTAATTCTCAAGAACCACATTTCAATAATTAAACTTGGAAAATTCACACCACCAACAATATCCCCTCTCCCAAGACGCATCAACACATTCTATCTAAATATAATTCTCTTAAATATATAGTGGCTGTGTCGTCGTGTTATCGTAGATTCATGCAGGTGGTCGTCGACCCAGTATTATAAATCCATACCATACATATTGAATAGATTTTGTTACTAAAAAAGTCCCATCTTTACTTCGTAGCAGGCTCCGGCGAGATTCGAACTCACGATCTCCTGTTTACTAGACAGGCGCTTTAACCAACTAAGCCACGGCGCCACGGTGCTAGGTGCGAATTTTGTTGGAAATTGTTTTCGCTCCACACATTTCACTTCTAACCCTAGCTTTATAATGCCACATCTAAAAACGACGATCTCATCATAAACCACCATGCACGTCGCATGCACCAAGCATGGAATAGTAAACACAGCATAATAGATGTCATAACGTGAACGATGAATCAGATCTATGTACTGGCACACAAAGCTTAACGGGTCACCGGAACTATGTCCTCTCTACCCGTGGCTATTTCAAACGCTTGTCTGGGCGTCTGCCTGTGATGGTGAATATTTGAGTGTGTAAGATTATTCCATACCAGCCAGCTCTCTGCGAGCTACGCTTTACGACCGTGTCACTGCATTAGTATTCGCATTGATAACAAGATTAGAACGTGTGTGGGCGAGTGTGCGTCTGCGGCCCTGAATATCACTGCCGTTTTATGCACGGTGCAAGGTCGACCACAGTCAACAAACACCGGATACACATCCGCCCCATGTCCACGTGGGCCACGCAGCTTCATAGTGCCATTTTCAACACGCCCATTTTGGCTCGCTGGGCCATCGTCCACGAAGCTCGCCCGATCCATAAAACTCACGACCCTCTCACAGCTAGTGCTCATCTCAGCCATTATCGAAATTAACCATGGCAAAATGGGAAAATTATTGGGGCAATGTTTTCCGGCACTGGTTGCCAACCTGTAGTCTGTGTTTTCATTACCTTCTTACGTTCGCTTTTTCAGCACAACACGGAACTAGACTCAATGATATTCGACCGAGTTAGCGAGGACATCCGTTGGTCAACAACACTTCTGATTAAATTATGCAACCGAGCAACAGCTAGTATCCCGAGCATTATGGCAGTTCCAGTTCGCTCCAGCTCGCGCTAGTTCTAGACATGCACGAGGCGGTCGGGCCAATAGAGGTTTCGGTCTCTTTAAATGATGCTCCACAATACTTCTTCGACACACCTTAGTTTTTACTATTAATACTGAAAACCACTCTATAATGACAAATATTCTTCTCGTTATTTTCCGGCCACAAAATCATAGTGTGCCCCTTTTTCATCCTTTTTCTTGCACTCGGAACCCGAAAGGGTAGGTTTATCTTTTTGCAATTAATCATCCTGACGGTATAGAAAAAATATGTCCGGTAGGTCATTTCTACCCCGTTCTAAATTTATGCCGTTTTGCACAACCACATTCAGAAGGAGGCTTCACAAATGTGATTATAATTTGAAAATGATGACATCCTTCCCACCCAACCCAACAAAAAGGATGTCGAACAACGTATGCATCCCTTATCGTCGTACCATTAAAGATACATAAAGTCATGAAAAATGAACGAGCAGTATCTACCTTGCTCGTTAAAGTCATTATGAACCGTTGATCAAGAACGGACAACGGATATAAGCAACAATGCAAGCTACGGTGCAACAAAATATGGGATAGCAAAGATTAATCTTTGATTTGCCATTTTCCAACATACATAGGCAACCCAAATTCTCCAACTCTCTCACAAAGTGGTAATGTCGCAAAACGAGTCCGTTCGAAACTTCAAATCAACAAACGCTGGAACCCCACTCACATGCGCGTCGTTCCTTTCCGCGTATCGACGTAAACCAAGAGTTTATACGATTATGGTTCGGCACAGCATGCAACTGCTTTTATACGATCATCGATCCTAATTGAATCAATGCAAATGCACACCAAACGCCCACACGTGCGCTCTACTATTGACCGGCCGGAACCTTGTTCCGGTTCATACTGGAAGCCCTGTTCCGGAACAAATTAAATTAGTTTTGCCCCGTTACTATTGGTACTCATAGGGTTCTGGCAAACTAGTAGAATGTGTTGGAGGAATTCAGTGGAAGAAGAATGTGGCTAATCAAACCAAGCCTTTTGCGAATAAACGCCAGCGTCTTCCCACCGACGCTCTGGACTTAATCGATTGCCCTAGCATAACATGCATGCTCTCCTTGCAATACGTCTGTCTTTCCTGCTTGTCGTTGTGCCGAACAAACAGCGAGACGTTCTTGTCCTAACATCCAACGGAAATTCAAAGCATGCAGGGAATAGAAACACAATCACCAGTATTACCATCATCTACGACGATGATGATGGCGATTAACATCTTTGGGTTTACAGGCAGCACCAATGGCAGGAATCTTTGACCCACACAGGTCTTGCACGCTTTCGCCAACCACGTTCGTTCTCGGGCCAACCCTGCGACAGAAGATCTGTCTATCGCTGGAAATTACTCTCCACAAACATTCTTCAAGAACGGAAGCGCTCAGTCGAGCACTCTCTCGTGGCATAATAAAGGCATATTGCACCGTACTCTGGTGTCTCTCGAACTCTACACTATTTCTGTCCCTACTTCAAGCTATTGCATTAGTGGCACAAAGTAATCTGCACCTTCTAAACTGATTTACTGCGCCGTTGCTAGCCTTAATCGTCTGCCTGCATTCGAGCGTAGAATCAAACGGGGTGAGGCGTAACGATTCACTTTCCGTTAATCCATTTTAAATAGACGTTCACCCTTAAAAGTTGGAGTCTTAATGTGTTGTCCGAGGCCAAATTATCACCCACACGAATACCCAGTTCGCAACGTAGCAGTTCCCCTTAATCTCGTTTGCCGCAACGGTTCATATTTTTCGGATTTACTTCGTGCTTCGTGCGTTTGGGAACGATTGAAAAGAGGATCTCCAAAGACCCAGCGCAGTTTTTGTCAGCCCTTTTCCCCGTAGCACCAACGCCGCTACCCATTAGACGGTTGGTTCGTTTGTAAGCCCTCAGCTTTACCCTCTCATCAATGTATCAACGCTTGATGTCGCCGGTAACGATTATCCTTTTCGAGAATTCCCACTCATTTCGGTATCAGACCATATTTTGCAGCTTCATCAAAACAAAGCAAAAAGCATTTTCTCTGCATACCGAGGCGTTCTGCTGTGGCAAGCAAATTCGTCTCACTAAGACAGTTTCGTTTGCAATATTTTTTTCGTTCATCCGCACTAGTGCTTTCGAAAACGGAGCACAGCGGACTTGATTTCCACAGATTGCAGCTTGCTTCAATCAGGAACCAGCAGTTTCCTTTTCCGCTTGCCATAAATTTTACATTTTGCTTAAGCTGCCTTCCAAAAGGCTCGCCGAGAGGCTACGAAACGGCACGAACAAGAGAGCAAACATTGCACGCCATTAAACCGTGTAATTAAAATGGTGTAAAAGATCACCGGATCCGAAACCCACGGACGGTGGCAAGGGTTTAATTGATTCGATTTTCAGCGATAATGCTGCCAGATAGCGTTCCACATTGTGACGAAAAGATCGTAGCCACTAGCTGGAGGTGGCCTTCCCCTTCCAGCGAGGACCTAACACCCAGCTGCGAGCGGAAACGGATCGGGTAAAAGCACCGACGCTTCACTCAATGCGAAACGAAAGCTTGCTTTTCCATTGACTCTGCCCGCTGGTGCGGATCACGTTTAATCACACCCCGTGATCCTGCCGCCACCAGCCAGCCGTAACGGTTGCATTTAATTGCAGCGAGCGAGATAGTCATTGAGCGACTGCCATTTACGCCGGTTAAATTATATATTTCCCCATATTGCTGCGAACGAAACGTTCGCGCGGCATTATCCTTCCGTTATTCCTCTCACCCTGATGCTTCTTTGCATTTGCATTTCTATTTTGGTCCTCTGCGCACCTCACCCCCGCGCAACCCTCATGCGACTTACCTTGCCCGTCGTCCGTCTTAATCAATGCGGAGCTGCAACTTGCAACGGGCAGCTACTTGCAGGAAAGCAGCACAGGGAAATGAAAAGCAAACAGTGCAAACAAACCAATGCTCTACAATCTACATAACAATTCTTCATTTTGAATATTCCATTACCATATTTCACAAGAACCTTCCGAATCTGGGCGCCTGACGTTTCCTTGCTCCGTTCGACCATGCGCTGTACATCTGGACCATGCATACCGAAGGTCACGAGGGAATTCTGGTTAGCGCACGTACCAAAGCAAGGAAAGACAAGTTCAGGCATATTATCATTACTTGTGTAGTTCATGCAACAGACCGATTGAGGTGCGAGACATTTAACATTCTCTAAGCAGATTTTTCATTACGCATGTTGTTATTTAAAAAAACGATCGCAAAGCTAACACATAAGAAGGATACCTACACGTACGAGAAATATATTTTACCAGTCCACAGAGCAGCGCTACGAACACTGTGCAACTTTAAAGAATTTTATTATTTCTTTTTATATTTATTTTGTAATTTGCTACTTCGTGACGAGGAATTTTGTAAACTCACTGTGCCCACGCTGTCCCCCTGTATCCTTCGTCTTTACTCGATAACGCGTTCACCAAATATTATTACTCAGGCATTGTAATATGGGAATCTCATTAAATTTTTGCGACCTCTTGTCCACATACCTTACCGTATGTGCCACCAACTTGTGTATGAGGCTATGACACTGTCTAATTGTTTTCAGCCATTCACTATACATATGAAAGAGCGCGTCCAACGACCCACAGCCCGCACAGCAGTCAGCTGTGCTACATACTCCCGGGAAATGGCAGTACCAGCGGTGTCCTCAAATGTAGCCGACCATCTACCGAGACTTAATAATGGAAATGAAAAATTCGACCCACTGAGGCACGGACACTATTTAATTAACAAAGCACACAAGGTGTACGCGAGTGTCCGCCATGCGGACTGTTCGCATCGAATCGCACGTATACTGCCGTGTGCAGTACAACGCAAACCTTCATGGGGCCGGAAATGCACGCCACCTAATGCAAATGGGACAACAGCATCTTCGCCCACTAATGGTTGTGCAAGTTATGTTTTTTTTTGTCTGCCCCTCCATTACTTGACAACTAGGAACCATCTTCCGTCGAGCGGAATTACGTGCTAGCCGTCTATTCTGCGATGCCAGAAGGCATTGGGTGTCCGAAAACTCTTCTGTTATGCCATCTGTTTGGACCTAACTTTTACACCCCACCGACAATCCCAGCACCAACCTAACACCAGTGGACAACCAACACCGAATTTAATACCACGCAGCCTCAAAAGTTATGGTACGGAAAATTCAGCATCTTTTATTCATTTTTTACAGGTTTGCGGTTTTGTTTATCATTCATCCTGGCGTTAGTTCCTTTTGGGCATGCAACCATTTATCCTTCTCTTTTTGTGGTTGTGTTTGTATATTTTTTTTGCTTCTCTGCATTGTCCCTCACGCTCCACTGTTCGAGTTACCCATTGGTCGGTCGTCCAAGCACGCAGCGCGCTAGGAAAAGTACCGGGACAGTGAGACACTACAGAAGAAGCAACATGCACGGTCAAACGATTTTCCCGGGGGAATCAAATGGCTCGGGATTGCCGTCTGATGGAGCAAGGCGGAACTAAGCCATTCAGTAAATATGCAAAGCAACGAACGGTCAGAACGCAGAGCGCGCATATTTCAAGATTTAATTGGTAAGGATGGGGTTGGCTGCTAATGGGTTTTGAAATTAATGAGTTCCTTAGTAATATTGTTCTGTTTGTTTCGAAAAAAGATCACTCATAGATGTTCTGTGCGCACCATCGGTTTAAAATACGAAAAATATCGACAAAAAGCGTCCTTCGATAGCATGGGGTCATCTTTTTTGCATACACCATTTGTGTTCTGACCTCGATAAAAAATTGTTACTGAACTCTTATTTCGTTTTTTTTTTTTCAACACAAATTTCGCACGAATATTTTATATTTTTCGTCTGCGGACATTCTAAGCAAATAAGCTCTTGAAATAAATCACCCACTCAGCTATCATTATATCAACTACAGTCCTTAACATAAGACACTCTTTTTTTGGATCCAAAAATCTATATTATTAGGTGGACTTAATTCTTCCGAAAACACGAAAATCTGCACTATACAACCACATTTTTTAGAAAGACTTTCCGTTTTATTTTGTCTGTTTTCTACAAAAACTTTTTAAAAATCTAAACTTATCATGTTGCACCATAACTTAGCATAGAACATTCTTCCCACCAGTGAGGTGTGATATGTGTATCACGTTCTATAGGAAATATATTATTCCTCATTAAAAACAGATACACTACTAGGAAATCGATTGGACATGACATTTTTTCATTACCTACATGGTACAACGCTTTCCTTCATCAGTTCTGCTATATATTCTATTGGATTACTTTGTCAATTCTCGGCCCTGAAATGACTTCCACATGTTCAAGCAGCACTTGGCGAACGAAGAGAAAACGCTTTTTGCAATATGTAAATTTGATCCTCTTATCGAAACACATACCCTAAGAAGTGTATCTTTCTCTTTTGGCTCTTCATTTTTACCACCGTCCCTGTGCCAGCATCGCACCTTCTCTCTACACCTTCGCAACATCAACACGCTCAATTCAATCTTGCTCAATGGCAAACAACCCATGCGACTAAACAACCTCCGGCGAGCGACATCTATTCCAAAACATGAACATGGGCACGAAGGTACAGAAAATAGTGGGAAGGTTTTACAGTAACCGCCTAGAAGTATCGACTTACGAGGCGATCAAGCGTTTCCCAAAATTTGAAACATACTACACTATGCAAACAGTGCTGAACGGCACCATGCGTCTCCATTTGTGGGCACCCTACGAACGCGACGACCACATCAGTCTAAGTAAACTATTTGCACCGTTAGCAATCCTCGTTATTAGCTTATTTGGTTCTGCCCTCACCACATTGCGCACCCATTTGAATCAAATTTGAACATCTCGTCGAAATGAGCTCATTTTTCAAAGCAAGGGAGCAAAAAGGCTCCACGTTTGGGGCGTTTCTTGACCATCCCTCATAGGTCGCCCATCGCTTTAACCAGACACCAGCACATCGCCTCACCCTCGACACGGTCACGGACGAAAAATACATTTTGGTCTCTCATTTTTTAGTTTTAATTAAGTTCCCTCTTTCTTCATTGTTACTCAAGCGGTTATTTTACTTCCAAGAGTTTGGTCATTGTCGTTTTTGTACCGAACGTCCTTTGCAAGCAGCACCGAGGAAAAACTGAATTGGTTATCCGCATCTACCACTATCGCCAGCTTGGCCAGCTCAACCGACATACGAGCTTACGCCTTAGCAACACTTACCAGCTCTTAGGAAGTGGCTCGAGTCCCGGGCCATTCTCCTTACAATAGAAGAAAAAATCTAAATGAAGCGAAGCGAAATACCGCGAGTTTATAACTGCACTCAACTTACAAATGAACGCACCAAATTACACTCGACTTGGCTCCGTGTGCCGTTCGTCGGCTAGAGCTTCTCGTGCTAATGACTGATGAGAACCATCCACAAGCACTCGGCAATACGGACAAGCACGGCTTGTATGCGAGAAAAGACACCAACATAGCCGTCCTAAACTATGCCAATTGGGTGTGGCTGGGGCTTTGGAAAAGATCCAATCATTTGTTTTCCTTTCTTTGAGCGCTGCAATTAGTTCCTCGTTCGACCCAGCTACGTAAACAGTCCAGCAATGAAAGAAATGCAAGAACCATTGATACGATACGCTTTCTTGTCACAGAATCATTTTAACGTGCTTGTGTTTTTTTCCCTTAACTTCTTCATTACGTTCGGTGGCTACAGAACAACGCAAAGTTTTGGGCACACTATCGTTTCACTCATCTCTTTCAGGTCACATCCACCTCTTTCGTATTTTGTGACTTTTATTTATTTAGTTTTTCACTTCAAACAATATTGAACTTTGACGCAGTGATAGTCTGCTGATATTTCAGTGACAATAAACCCAGTTTCCCATTCGTCATCTTTATGCGTATCTAACTTATAAAAAAAAGAGAAAGTACATGTTTTTAACGCTTGAAGATTTCGCAGATTAAACCGTTTTTAAATATTTGAATTCTAATCTTTGCATCTTGGCAAAGACTGGTGGAAAAGCTCTCATATATGAAGCTGTAGAAGATAAAATATGCTTCCAGAACGGCATGATTGCACTTCTTGGTAGAGCAGAGTTTGTATCTTAAAAATGCATAAGAAAGGATACATGCTAGCAAACGAAGTTAGGTCCCAAGAACAAGCTTCTTCAATTCTCACCCACTTCTCGCACGTATGGTACAAAGAAATGCAAGCAGATAGTAGGGACCGGGCAAATCGTCTTTTCAAGGGCTCTTTTATGAATATTTAGTCCCAGTCTACAATATACATAGGACCAGGCGTTACTATCTTATATAGGTAAGCGTCTTATTTGCATCTATGCTCGATTCTAATCTGGATATCTGCAAAAAAAAAGAATCTCCTAAACCAAGGCAAATTCTCAATATGTAGAGCAGCCGCTTCCGTCCTAGGTTGTTGCAGAAATTATCTTTACCCGATTTATAATCCACACCAGGGTATTGTTCTTGAAATCGGTTTAGATTCAACACTAAAGTTTTAACATTGTCCTTGTCATACGTCAGACCTTTGCTTGATACATTTCTTTTTCAATTCAATCCCTCCGGCTTAATTCGAAACTGTTTTTGCTATATTTCAATAGCCATGCTTACGCTCGGAAACAAGCGACAACCTCTTTTGTGCCAAACACCTACTTCAACCATACCAGAACATGTTGAAAAATGCAACCTCACGAGCAGCATTACATCTCACTTTTCTAACACATGTGCTTCCCGCACGCCTCAACAATGAGTTTGAAAATATTTTCCTCTACTTTCATCCTCACTCTGCTGCTTTTCCCATCCTGTACCTGCGTTGGGCGAAATAAGGAAATTAACTTATCGATAAGGCCGTCGTCACACACTTTGACGACGGGCGTCGAAATTGAAATTCTAATCCTACCGAAAAATGATGACACAACCAACGACGATTCATCATCTTTCTTCGCCATCTGCTATCCTTCTTTCTCGTCTGCTGACATAACTCCATCTTGCCCATCTTACTGCAGATACCAGATAAGCCCGCTAAAGTGCCTACAAGGATCCCATTTCTGGTTACCGCCCAGGCACTGCTAGAACGGGTCCAAATAGGGATCTGTTCCACCCTTCGCTACGAAACCCTTCGCTACGAAACCCTTCGTCCGACATTCAGAATCGATTGAAAACTTCAATTTACACACAATTCAAATGTAAATACAAACAGAAACCCATTTTTCATGCCCGGAACCAACTTAAACTGCCACCCTGAAACCAACCCCGGCAAGGATCGAGGACCCCTTCCGAGGGAGCCAAACCTCAAATCCTATCTCGGCAGGACACGGGGCACAACATCGCTTCCAACAACTGTAGGCAAATGTGTGGCCTCTCTCCCAGCCCAGCAACTTTGCCGAACACAAACACGTGTGTGACGCACGTGGTATCTCGACAGCAAAGGTTTCTGCTTTCCGATGAAAAACTAACCGAGTGAAATATTCATATGCGCTTTTCAATGAATTAGCTACATTTCAAGCAGCCCTTTGAGTGCAGGACCTTTCATCCATATGAATTCCTTCGCTATACCATGCTCCTTATGAGACTCTCGCCACATCCCTTTCGTTACATGCCTAATCATTAGAGCCAGCAAACACTTAACACAAGCTTTCAAAATCATTGGCAATCAATCATCAGAGAGAAATAGCGAAATTTGCCAACGAGCTCTAGTTTCATGGAATTATTACGAGTCGGGCGGTTTATATACAGGGCTACCGTCGGTCCTCGTTTGCTGGTTACGCAACAGTACGAACTGAGTTCCCTCGCAAAGATTGCGTCTAATTTACAACCGATTTGCTTCCGTGCTCGGATACGTGCTGCGCCGTAGTAAACTATTTTCGTGTTCATAGTAGAGCCGCTACACAATTGATCGAGAATGTGATATAATCAGCCTCATCCAGTCCAGGACAAAATAAGCACAAACGCAATCACCTAATCAACCAGCATATGTGCCATGGCCGAGCTTTTGGTGATAGTTAGAAAGCATAATTTCTGACCGTGACGGTGCAAAACATTAGAAATCGAGAAAACGTCTCGGATATCCAACCTGTTACCTTGACTACTAATCCCCGATCAGAAACATCTCGAGAGAACAATTTTCATCCTACGATTTCAAAAGACTGCTCTTCAGTGGCTGTAAAACTATCTTTCCGAAGATTTTACCAATGGAAATTTAATCACAAAGGGAAGAACGGTAATAAATTCATTGTTTATGTTCCATTGTAAACATACATCCTGTTCACTTTTTCCACTTAATATATTTTTCACACTAAATCTATGCATTTACATCAAAACACATCTTTTACCTGATGACTTATGTGTGGTAAGCAATCTCAACTCATCCTTCCTTTCTGAACAAATTTGCAAAGCATCAAAAAGTTGGAATACCCTACAAAAAATATCAAACCCAGCTAACAAACTTCATCGTTCAAGACTCTTCTCGCAAATCCTCTCCTATGTCTGTAATATACGCTCCAGTCTAATAACTTTCGCTTTGGTTTGTTACTCATCTAGCAGCACTTACCAACAATTTTGAATTTCGAGCAAACTTCAGAGAAAATTAAATGACATACATTTTTAGCACGTTTGCTAAAGCATCGCTATACATTTTTACGAAACACATGTCGTAGAAATATTACAACTTACTAAAGGGTGGATTGCTAAAGATTTATACTACATTACATTTTTTTCTGTTCCAGCTACAAGGATCTATTCGTATTTCACATTGCCTTTCTCACGCAAAACGCATCATGAACATGTGTCATAGATCAAGGACATGCAATGAAGAAAGAGGGTGAAATATTTATGTTTATGTTTGGACAAGTAAAAAATCCTTGCAAACCCTAATCGTTTTCCATTTCATTCAACTACAATCGTTTACGACTGACATGTGCTGTTCGCACATTCCCATTGCAATGCGTTTAGAACCGGACGGACCTCCAAAGTACCGCCACATCAATGGAACGTAGAAAAAAGCTATATTTTTTACTGTACAAGGTGGCGAACCAACCGGTACAAATCGAATGGTCTGTCGATTTCCGTCCTCGTATCATACGTTTTCCAGCAGAGACATTTTCAAAAGGTGAGATTCTGTCGTTCTCTCGCTTCCGGTGTTGGTTACCAATTCGAGCGCCAGCTTCATACCGGCGACAAAGGAACGAATGTAACAGGATAGACAAGGATATGCTACGTAATGTCGACAAAGTTTCCGAAATCCACTCCTAACATTGCAACGAGTTTTTATTCTATTTTTCAGATCGCTTCACGGATCACGAAGAGCTTGTTGTGCAATACCAAAATACCAAAAGAAACGGCGAAACAAGTTTCCTCTCCACTTTGCACCAAAATTCAAACCCCAATCACAACAATGTACGCTCTGTATGCATTGAGTCTTCGTATCGTCCAGCTCTAATGCCATTGCTTTACAAACGCGTTTGATAAATGATTCCATGTTCGATACATATAATAGAACGCATCGAACTACTTGGCAAAATGCGTACCATCTCTTTCAACGATTTGTTAAATATTCTCCTGCTACAATAGATATCGTAAACGTTTGAAATTGAAACAGATTGTCATCCTGATGAAACTTACTAAATATGACTACATTTAACTGTTTCATGAACCGTTACCATGTGGTAACAGAGGCCTGCAATTGATTGAAATAACGAATGCATTAAGTTTTGCTTTGTCAACTGTAATAATAAATTCTTATAACTCTTTCAACTTTTCCCAACCTCTAAATATCATTGCCTTGTTCGTTATCTCAACTCGTAATCTTTAAAAGAGTGTGCTCAAGGTAGATTCAGCACTGAATGTTCATTTGGAAAAAAACTGCATTCCTGCGCCGAATTCAAACAGACATCATCTCATCCCTTGCAAAACATCAAAAGATGAGAAAGCGCGAATCAATCATCGCACGCTAGCTGTAGGACGTTGGAAAATTGTTCATCACAATACTTATCGTCCGTTGACACTCTCACTAACGCAACAAAATCCTTCTGCGTGTGCTTGGCTAGAACTCAGTGTGGCCAGCAAAAAAAGTTTACACTCAGTGGGTAGCAGCTAAAGTGAAACGGTGGATGGCTTTTGCAATGGCTGGTGCTTTGTTTGTCGGCTACTGAACCATCGACTCTTTGGAATTGAATGGAGACAGACTATTGCACTCGCCGCAGACATAGACATGGAGAACGGGACAATAAATGGTAATCGACTATCGGCAGTGAGCACTGCTAAAAAGCTTTGCAGTGTAGCACCGATGAAGTTCTTCTACCCACGATAACCAAACGAATGTCCGCGGTGGTCATTTGGTATTGCATTAGTTACTAAATCCATTTGTTACGAATCCAAAATTAATAGAGCTCTACAATCGCTGTTCCAACGGCTCTGCTCGCGCGCTGGATAGTTTGTTATCGGTCGGGTTAAGCTTGTCCTGTGGGTCGTCTGACCGTTCCGGAATGGTATCGGAACTGCATTGGTCCAGCCAACTGGCGTACACAGCTATGCCAGCTTATCCCGGGGTGACGGTCTTCATTGACATCGTTCACCAGGAAGGTCAACTAAATGCCAGAACGAATAAGAGAAACCCATAGCAATCATTTAGCTTCACATCCAAACGAGTTGTAAAGGTGTGGGGAAGCATTATGAAGTTGAATCAATGGTTCAAATGTACTCTGTGTCCTTGATAGCTTTCCCGTTCGACTAATCTCATACACAGTTGTTGTTGCCCAGAACTATAACGTAGCTCACAAAACGATCTATTAGCCTAAGGACATTTGCAAATCCGAATGCAAGACGAGCTGGATAATAGTCATCTAACAGTACACACAGCATTTTTAATGCACTTAAATAATTCAAAAACTAAAACATACGGTAAAAAATCTTTATTTCATAGTAACGGGCAGGTTGTATTGCTTGTGTCAAATTACATTTCACGCAGAATGTGTGTTACAAGAAATCAAGGCTCCAACGCGCTTTGCATGTAACGCAAATCCTCACTGTATTAGTTATTTGACCTGTTTTAATTATTCCGCATGTTTGTCAAGTTGGCAAAGGACGCCAATGGCCAACTAAACTCATCTCAAAACTTTCTACACAAATGAATAAGAACAGCACCATGATATCGTTTGCTTCGCCATCACACGAAACTTGTATAAAAGCCTCGAACCCGGTCATTAGGGAGCTTAAGGGCAGGGTTTAGGCTAATTGATTAAATCCAGTCAAGCTCATCAGTCACAGAGCGGTTGCTTCGGACTGTTCGGAGTTTGTCTGAAAATTTTATAGCGAACGCTCTAGCAGTGCCGCACCGGTATTAACATAATTTTAGCCCACACAAGCAGCCCGGACAAAGGTAGCTCTAAACGGTAACGCACGAACGACAAACACATCGTGGAAAGCAACCCCCATATTGCGATATTTGGGTTGACTGCTCGAGTTAAGGGCGGCTCATTCCAATTCCAACAATTCCGAATGCTAAAATCAAAACGATACCTGACACGTATTGATGCTTTCGACGTTATCGTAAGAAGAGTTTCATTTGCCGCTTTTCGTTTCACTAGAGCTTAACTCAGTGACATAACCCCAGGAACTTAACCCAGGACGATCGGGTTGAGCAGAGTTTGCAATTAATTTATATTTTTATTCCAACCATCTATAAATTCTACCCATAGATATTATTTATTTGATTTGGAATCAGTTTCCCTGCCAATTGGATGTTGTCTCTTTTAACTATATAAACATTGGCCTTAATCTGAACATTCGAAAGGAACAGTCCCTAATGGAATAATCGTTTCGTACAGCACAAACTCCACAAAAACTACACCTGCATACTTTGCCTCCCCGTTTCATATGTGAGCTGATTGATATCTTAATATTTCTCGATTTTCGACCTGGGAAACTCAAAACCACTGCCGCATGTCAGCTGGCGGCGAGGCCTCCACCACAACCCGGCTCAATTTGTGCTAGTTCGCCCGATACCGAGGAGCGCGCTGGATCGCTTCAGTTGGGCTTAGCAATTAACAAGCATAATTAGATTTTAAATATATAATACATCGACCTGGCCGGCTGGCCGGCCCGACGGTTGGCCTCAGTAAAACCAACCTGCAGCAGGTGCATAAAGCTCACCGCTACACACTGATCCGGCTGCACGATTTATCGAGGATAATAATAAAATTCAATAAATCCTCAGTCAATTGCTTCCGACGTATCCATCATACGCGAGACAGCCGCCCCTTCGAACGCTGTAGAACACGCGAAAAACGAAACACATACGAGTGCTGGCTTCCGGTATGGACGGCAAAGTTATATACATTCGTGCCAAGGCTATGGCATACCACCTGCCAGTGAGTTTGGTGGACTTACCAGTGAGCAGTGGACTTACCTGCCGGTCCTTGCTCTGATTTGAAACCGTACTCGTGATTCTGTTGATGATCGTCATCATAATCATCAACATTGGACATCGGTCACTTTGGTCGCGTCACCACAAATACAGCACACAGGCCTGAATAAATTGAATTTCGGGCCAGATGATCAGTGATGAGCTGCGGATCTAGTAGCAGATAATTGTTTTTCGGAACCGTCCAGCAGCAACATTCGCAAAAACGGAGTGGCTCATTCGTTCGATTTGCTATCGAAAACCTTGAAATCTAATTAAAACTCGCCAAACAAATGCTTTTCTTATTCGTCTGCTACGACCACGCGGGCGTATTGTCAATTTTCATCACTTATTTTGCAAATTGTAAAAACATCATCTATTTTGTTTTTCGCTTTCCATATTTGTTGCACATCGGACGTACCAGTGGAACACGAAAGGGATAATCCTCCGTGTACACGGATTTGCCGGCGAATAAAGCTTAATTATTCCATTAACCTGCAAAACCACCGAGCGATTGTGCATAGAGTGACCTCCTGATTGAAAGCGGGTTTCACAATAATTTATAACGTTGCCCTAGCGAAAGCCTATGTGACCTCGTATCGCACGTGAACGTGATTAATGAGACAAACAATTTGGCTTTATCGGGATGAACGGAAATGAGTCATGTTAGAGAAAATTATACTTATTCCGTACTATTAGTTTCCATTTTTAAAGCACTTTATCATGAACGTTTGATTGCCAACGAAACAATCCATACATCAATTATATTTTCATGGAAATTAGCGTACTATGGTAATATTGACACGTTCAACCTTACATCAGTTCCATAGAACCGAAGTAGGACTTATTTTCTGGGCGAGCAAAAATCATTTGAATTCTCTTATATTGTTCCTTTGAATAGAGCAAATTAAACATGAATGTTTATAGCTTCCAGTCTCTGAAAAAAAATTTTAGAATTGGGTCCCAATTGATGTGATTTGGAACCTTCGATTTGGCCTACATTTCAAGTAAATCATACTTGATTATTTTTCGGTTGGGATTCAATTAGGGAAGGATAATTAAAGAATCTGTTATAGCTCTATTTCTTGCGCAATTCCAGTTTATCTATTAGGGAAATGTTGGTACCATCCAGCATCGAACCGATATGATCCAATTTCTATGCAGCAACTTTGACCGCACTTGCATCAATGGTGCAACGCTTATTCATAGTGGAGCCAAATTTATGTTTCCATCTGCATCTCCAACACTAGTCTCCGATAAACAAATCATCAGCATCTATGTTGCTCTTGCTTTTGTTCCTTCTTACTGTCACCACAAGGTAATACGCCATCGATGAAGGGCAATGCACATTCCTTCACCTCGCCAAAATCATGCCCTGCCTATGAGGCATCCGTTTTGCTCCCCTCCATCCAGGACGCGCCGAGCTCGAATGATTGTTTTATACAAACTTTACTTTACGCTTCGATGGATGAAGCAAACAACACTTCCCGCTCGTCGCTGCGATTAGTGCTCCACCGACCTGTGCAGCAACAAAAAGTAACTGAAAAAGTTATGCTTTCAATCCTTCGTATCTCCCGCTTCATCATCTCTTTCCATACCATTTAAGAGGCGAAAGAACTTCTAAGTAAGCCAAAGCCTCTCTAAAACCTACCAACAACAACAACTTTCCATACCACGACTCTGTGAACCGAGAATCGAACCAAA
The DNA here is from genome assembly GCA_000349105.1 of Anopheles epiroticus. NCBI lineage: Eukaryota > Metazoa > Arthropoda > Insecta > Diptera > Culicidae > Anopheles > Anopheles epiroticus. The sequence continues at coordinate 511,575 of KB671743.1, forward strand.
CATCCAAGTCCACCACCACGGGAGTTGATTCGCACGAAACTTTGCAACCAGAACATTTGCAAGAATGGATCAGACACAGACAGCGAGAAGTTTTTTTTTATGTTTTCCCAACGCTCTGCAAGTAAGTACCGGCAAAGCATGACATATTCCGTACATCGCAATCCGCATCGTGGTTTCGAAAACACGGAAAATACGGCATCTTTGAAGCGTAAATGATACCTTCAAGCCTGCATTTCCAATAACTATGCTATAATTATGTGATTTCTTATTGTTTTATGCCGCAAAATGGTAATATTCGACACACGCACGGAGAGAACCTCGATGAAGCAGAGCGATTCCTCTTGGTTCACATTAATAGAATATCTCGAACACAAACTGTACAACTGCATCTTTTCTTGGCCCCCTTCTGGGTTAGACGCCAAGGAAGATAGTCCAAAGGAAAGTGAAAAGCAAAGTGATCATCGTAACAAGATGTTATTGTTTTTCGTCTCCATTACCTAGTGCCGGTTGTTTCATGTCAAGATACGAGTTTCAATCCGGAACAAGTTCTAAGGGCCATGACTTAACGAATTTTCCTTCATGGCAAACAACAAGGCCAGCCTACACTATATCCCAATATTCAATAATTCAAGTCAGGCTACCCGAAATTATTTATTTTTATGGTTCATTCTGTTCAATAAAACATAAAATCAATAGCTTGGGATACCGGGGTACCCCACGTACCCATCATCCTATCAGAAGCAGGAGCCCCATCTTTGCGAATGGCAATTTTGAGCGAAACGTGCCGTTTTGATGATAGTGTGTACGGCTGTGTTGCAACCTCCCTTTCCTTAGCGTTCCATGTCAGACGCAAACAAAAAAGGAAAGCTTATTTCACTTATCTCCGAAAAAAGGAGCAAACAGCAAAAAGTTTCCCTTGTCCTCGTCTTGCTGACCAACCGACCGACTCCGAAGGAAGTCAATAAAACACCAACGCACACTGTATGACCGCGATAAAACCGTACTATGCCCAATCATTTCCCAAACTTGGTAGGTGGTTGGCGCACAACTCGGCTACCGCAACAAGACAAAGGACGATCATGGAGCATTGATACGACACCCATCCCCTGCGGCCATCCTAGTGTGTTTCAAACACATTAGAACAAGAACATTGGTTAGCCTGCTCGCACCAGACGGTGCCTGACAAATTATAAGATACGACATGGCGCGTTTGCAGCTCGCGACCAAAGAGTCTTCCGTTAAAAACCCGCACGCACATAGGCGCACAGCCCATTAACCACGATGCAGTTTTAACGACGGTTTGGTAGGCGTCGAAGCGCACAACTTTTTACGCCAGTCTAGTTTTACGACATTCACAGGTTTTCTTCAAAATGTCGTTACCTATACCCCGATACCCGACAGGCACTTTGTTCGGTTGAATTCATCTTTACGAGCTGATTCGGCATTTGTGCCAGCTTTCTATCACGGTGGAATCGAAGCACATTAAACCTAACCTTTCTGTATCGTGTGGGAATTTTATCTTAATCCGTTAATATCTTCTGTACCGATAAATACTGATGTACCCTTTTCGTACGCGATTGCTCGCGATTGGATGAAGCCGTTCAACAAATCATGTGTTTTTAGTGCGAATCATAAAACTCACCATTAATGGCGAAAACCAATGAATGCACGAATGTCAAAATTTGCGGAAAACAACTCTATGTTTCAAATATGCATAATATACATACCTTGCACGCGTCGTCTCACCAACAATTATATCTAAATTTTGCATATCGAAAAGCTCCTCGTATGGTGCAGTTTCGCAAAACAACGGCTCTCGTAAACAGAGCCACCAAGCCCAAGCACGCTAGTCGATCCGGTGCTGTGTTCCCCATTGTAGTTGCTAAACAACACGGCGGAGTTAGAGAGAGTTCGTTTAATGACAACGTATCCCCCAGCACACTATTATTATCGTAATGACGTTAAACGCACACAATTTATTCCCATGAACAACAACACATGTTGAAATATGCGTTCATCGAATCGATTTGAAAGGTGCAAAGACAAAAGCGTAGCCAACTGAGCATAGGATTATAGCCAGCAGGCGCCACCTTCTTTGTGCAGGTAGTAAAATGGAGAAATTTATTCAATCCTTATGATTTATCTATGCAAACAGACGGTTGACATATCGGCATGTTTGCCTAGTTCCCAAACTACTATAGGTACATACGGCTGAATATTGCGAAAAGCACGGATTTTTATAGCATATTACCCTCGCAATGGGGCGGTGTTTTTTTTTTCCATTTATTTTCTTTGTTTTTTTTTGCTTTTTCCGTATATATGTGCCAAAACTGAGTGTTACAAAATTTGAGGCTCCAAATTACTAACGGCAGTAGTACTATTCTCGCATACTTTCCTTTTACACTTTCTCTACATCTTCTTGATTTTAATTATCCAAGGGTGTGCGCAGCATCTGGCACTCATTAATGAATTTTTAACTTCAGTTCAATCAAATGTTTGCGCATAGTTTCTCAACACCTTTTGAAATGTTTGCTAGTTTTCTTTAGCCTGTTTTTCAATTTCTAGCACAAGAGCTGATTGAGTTGCCAGCAATGCTCGCTGTAGGATTATTGCTCTGGACGAAGATTCTCATCAATCCTAACTACGCCTACAGTCAGCCTCATTCTTCCGCCTTTTTTGGCATTTCAAACATTTGCCGCATATTCTTCTCTGACTTTGCAGCCCTATACCGCTCGCTTCGCATAAATTAACTCTAAAAATATAATATAAATTATCATGTTCTGTCCGCTGAATCCTCGCCCCTAACACTTGCGCAGTATCACCTGGCCCAAATCCCGATTAACGATTAGTAGTAGTTTTTACCTCTCAGATTTCACAGCCATTTTTCTTATTACCTTTACACGCATCTACTTTTAAAACAGAGACTCTTTCAATCATGTATTGCTTTAGATTCGTCGTGATGCACGCTTTTTGTTTCATTGTAGATTTGATACGACTTTTGGCCTTTTCTTGCAAAACATTCGTTTTTCTATTGCTTTTCCAAATGAGCTCTGGCTACAGTACAAGCTGTGCGCGCACACTTTTCACGATCGTACTAACTGTGAACTCTACCAGCATTCTTCCTCATTTGCAAGGGCTTTGCGGGACATATGGGAAATACCATTATATTGTTTTTTTTACCTTGCCTAACTTTTAAACCAAGTTTTTTGGTCCTCACAACGTGGTATAATAATCTCTTTGTGTATTGATAAATCCTATGGATTCACCATGGCGGGCATCGTTAACACCTCCTTTTTTATATGATTTCGTTTTCAATACTACGTTTACATAATTTTATCTTTCGTGTTTTAATGGCATCTCAACTGGTTGTTTAAAGTTTCACTAAACGAGATCATTGAATGATACTTTACAGGAATTTATAGACATCACACTTGGGCTTCCTTATTTTTGCTCGATTCGTCGTTTTTTTTTTCTACCACCTTATTTCGTTTCCATTTATCTAGAGTTATCTTTTTCGACTGTCTTAACACCACTCATTAATCAAATAATTGTGCATGAACTCCACGAGCATCAAGGAATATTTAACAACTGCGTATTCACTACATGTCTTCCGATAATCAACGATAACACGTGTAACGATCACCAATAGTAAAGTATTGCTTAAGCCGAACATTTCTTGTAAATGGCAGCGAGTTTACAGGCTTGTGACTAAATCCAACTACTTGTTACAGTGTGAGCTTGGCTTCTGTGGTGACAAGTTTATCATTTATCTTAGGGGCGATGGATAAATGCTTTTCTGTTACGCACTGCGCATTCTCTATAATAGCATTGCCCACCGTGGTACCGTCGCACACGTGTAACAACTTTTTCAGTAGTAATCCAAACATCAGTCTTTTACAACGATTTTCATTCACCTTTTTTGGTATTTGGATTGCTTTTGCACGCTACTTTCATGGCCGTATCGCAACATAAATGTCACGAACACATTACACTTTCGATAAACAGTACAAAGCACCAGTCTTAGGTATACGAATAATGATCACGAAGTTATAGATAATGTGGAAGTGACTGGGGTAAACAATGGTTCACCGAATAAGACGCTCAAATTTTTACTGTCTTTTAACATCCGCCATGAGGTGGCAAAGGTCGACTTTATCTGTTCGAATACCTCTCCATCAAATACCGACCGAGCGGTGTTGGTATAGTCGAACGGTTCTGCAAAGAAATACGAAAGCGATACGAGAAGCTCGAGATTATTTTCCTTTTCCCAATCGACGACATATAGACACAAACTAACCTTCTATGCACAAATGCTTCCAATGATGAGGATCGTTTTTGTAGCTTCTGGCTAGACGACATTCTTCTATCGGCATGATGGAACTTGTTCTTACAGATATAGCATAGTGTTCGTAACTGAAATAGAAAGGAGGTAATCTGTAAGTAAGGATGCAGACACCATGCTATAGCTATACTTACTCAAACTTTGTATAATATTCCAAAAAACTGAGCAACAATGCTCCCAAATTATCATTGTTATCTGTCTGATATGGTTCGATACGTTCGATCATTTCTATGTTATGAATATCGATGATTTTCTGAAAAAAGAGGTAAGATTCACATGCCAATTAAAACGCCCACAGCTCAGATCAAGGTCCGACATACCATAAACTTTTCAGGATGTAACGCATGCAAGCATGGTAACACTGGTGGGCTGGTTCCGCATTGCAGGAAATGAATGACCATCAAAACGAGCGAGTAACTGGATATTGTCATGTTTTTCGCATCGTTTATGTTGTGATGCTGGGCCCACAACTTTACCACCAACACCAGTGGTCTTACACGCCAGTCCACTGCAAAGATGAATTGCGCAAGATGTTGAATTGAGCACAATTGAAATACAGATAGAAGCGGTTCTACTTACTCTGAGAGTAGCAATGTAACAAATGCGTATTTCTAATTCCAACACAGTTGTTAAAGTTCAGATCCACCTCAATACCGTGCTTGATGTCCTGAAACCGAAGAATCGGCACCTTCGCCTGAATTAGGCTAAAGTCGTTGAAATTTGACGATGGTATACTCATGAAATATTCTTTCACCATCGACAAATTGAGCAACGCTTCTAAACGAGGATCGTAACAGCTGGGAGCGCTTCGTGAAACGAGGCACATGTCCACATCCGAACTGTCTGCGCCAAAGCCAGAGATTGTGCTGCCTACCAGATAAAGGCTATACTTTGGAAAGCCTTTCTTGATGCAGATGTACAGATCGCGCCACAATTGCATTTTCTGCAGATATTTCTCACCCGACTGTTGGGCAGCGGTGAATTTTTCCCAAATTGCTATGGACATATTATCCCATACGCTGCCATCGGTAAGCGCACCCGGCGGGGATTTCATTTCAATGTCTTCCGCTCGCAAGATGAAGCGATCAGCAGGTGTATACTGAAAATCGGCTGGCAATGATGAACGGTGTACATAACTCATTGAAACTTGATTGTTTTTCCGCACAAGTCCACCATTTGATGACTGTCCTTTCATGGTGGCGACGTTGAACAGAGATCCAGCTGCATTAGCTCCGGTCGATCGGTTTGAACGATAATTCACATGTGCGGTGGTGGCAGGTGAAGTACGTCCCGATTGACTACTGTAAAGGCAAAAACATATGTTAATTCGCATTCTTGATTCACATTCGTCAAATACATCAAGTTCTAATACTTACCGTGCCTTTGGTTGTCCGCTCTGCATCGACTGAGCATCGTTGGGCGGCACCGATGACGTAGATATCGACGAGGAGGAGCTTGACGAACTGGCGGCCACTGATTGGAGTCCCAGCTCCAAGGATGAGCTGCTGCCAAAACTGCCAACCGACTGACTGTTTAGAAATTGGATCGGGTTCGGGTGGCCATGGTTGGCGTGTTCAAAAAGTTCACCGAACACGGGAACAGACTGTGTGCCTGAAACGGCTCTGGGAATTCCTTTCGGTGAGGTCACAGGAGAACTTTCGTCGCCTACTCTGCCGCATCCGCTAATACCATACGTTATAAGATTCTGATGTGAACCATGAAAGCTCTGACTGCGTACGATTAATTCACCAACAAGCCCCGCAGTTGATGCATGCAGGGATGAAGGTGCAGATGGTACAAACTCTGCCAACGCGGGATACGCAGAGGTAGACGATATTCCTGACGATGTCGACGATGAGGATCGTAAACCTTTTCCTTCGTTAGTTTCATCATACTTGGAATAGAGGAATGTTCCCTCGCGATAATCGGACGAATGAGAAGAGTCGGATTCGTAACCGTGCACATTTGCATGTGTAGATTCTGGCAGGTGGTTACGTTGGGATGATGAGTTGCAAGACAGCACCGACGACTCAGTCGAAGGAATCGACACCACGGACGAGGACGATGATGAACGAGGTACACTGCATCTTTTGTTCGGCTCGTAGACACGCTCTTCGTGCTCTTCGGAGATTTTTGTCTTATTAGTGAACTCTTCCTTCTCACGGTAGTCATGATTGGGAACTGTATTCGGCTGTACATCACAGGCGAGCTCGTTTTTCGACTCGTTTCCCTCATTCTCTTTTGCTGCGTCTAAATTGGCTGGTTTCTCCGGAGCAATTTCATCCTCCACCGGAAGAGTTGCTTCAGTTTGTTTCCTCTCCTGCTGCTGATGAGTATTGCTAAATTCGTTTGTTGATACAGTCCCATGTCCTCTGTCAAACCCACGGACGTATACCAAGTTTCGATGCAAATGTTGCTGTTTGTAATGATGATTTGGTTGCTGTTGATGGTGATGATGCTGCTGTTGCGGAAGGTGCTGGTGCGTGTGTTGCATGGTGATATGTTCGTAGTAGTTATTGCTACCTCCTGTCGCATTATTGTAGTAATGGTGATAGTTTTTCCGGTATCCATACCCAATGTTTTGCACTTTGTTAATTTGTTTGCATCCATTCGACTGAATCGACCCATTCTTTCCTTTCCCGTGAATGTTCCAATGCTTTTTACCCCCGGTTCTTCCGTTGTCGTCTCTACTGTTTACCGTATTGATAGCTCTTCCGGCGTTCTGCGAAACGTAGCTCAATTGGTTACCGCCTCCACCAGTATTGCCGTTGCGATTGTGATACTGGTAGTTATTATTCTGGTGATAATTCATATGCATGGGAACGTGCTCCGCCGGCGCATTTTGCTGATAATGTATAGCAGGGTGTTGCGAGTGCACACCACCTCCGTTTTGATTGTACAGGTAGGAGGACAATTCATAATGTTTACCTATATGCATGCCGTTGTGCGCCTCGGTCGCATTCACAAGGGCATAATTATTGTATGCCTGTGATTCGTTCATTCCACACTGTTGCGTTACCAGCTCCTCTCCACCGTACGATCCTGGAGATCGGTTGTACTGGGTCGTATGCGGTGGCACTATTCTGTGTAGCTGCAATAGCTGATGTTGTTGGTGAGGCGGCGATTGCCTGGAGCATTGATTTTGCTGGTGCAGTTGATTATTGTGATGGTGCTGCATCATGTGCTGCTGGAATTGTTGAGTAAAATTATAATTTACTTGTGACGACGAACCGCGATACATAGCTATGTTCCCGGAGGAGCTGTTGCCGCTATTTCCTCCACCGGCAACCGTACACAGTGACATCTTTAGACCAACATCGCGCAAAAAATCGTAAGAATATTGATGAGGAACTGCACTGCCGGTCTGTGGCAATGCCTGATCCTGATGCTGATGAATTATGGTCTGCTGTTTCGATTGGTTTTGTGTTCCATGAGTAGGAATGTAATTTGCTTGATTTGGATTTGCTGCGTGATGATTTGTATGGCCAGCTTTCGATTGTGTGCATGATACAAGGTTATTGGCGAACTGCTTCGATCGAAGTGCTTCACTATGTTGCTTCGGGCTACCCTGCAACATCAGGGACATGACCGAAACGTGTGTTTGGCCAGATACAGTGCCGCCAGATTCCTTATTAACTTCTCTGTTTCCGCCTGTCGCAGAGATTGCTGTTGCGAGATTGCTTGCCACACTGCTGCTGCTGCCCGATGAGCGGACATATGATTTATGAGCATGTTTTTGGTGTCCTGGCCTTGCAGCGCACGATGTTGGCGAGAGGGCCTCAGTATACGTTTTTGTCGGCATTGTTTTAGACACATCACCACTACGTCCGTAAGATGTTTCTGACTTTGAACTTGTTATCGGTTCAGTTTCGGTGAGATGGGAAGATGCTGCCTGACGATGGCCAACATTTCCGATGCTGGCCTCATCTGTGGTAGGTTCAAACAGTCTCGTATGCTTCGTGAACGAGTGCAAAACAACCAAACAGTAAATTATTAGTACGTATACATATGTATTACCTCAACCGTTAAGTGCAAATCAATTTTACTGCTGCTTAAGACCTGAATGGTAATTCTAATTTTAATTTACGCCGGTTAAAACTGAGCAAAAACATAAGTTTTCTTAAATTATGTCACTTACCTTACTATCTATTTGTTCCATCGGATTATTACTGCTGTCTTGATCTGCCTTCGTGCCGGATATTGTTGCCACCGGAGGATGCCCCTTTATTTCCTCCTGTTTAAATTTATTGCTTTTGTATTCCTGCACTTTCTTTTTACACGATGACTTGACGATGCTCTCTGCTACGATAGTAGCTGCTCTATTATCCGACTCACTGTCACCCGGCACGTTTGGACATTTAGCCACGGAGAGGCTTGTTGTAATCTCTTTTTTCTGCTTTGATGCGGCAGTAACTGCCACCGATTCTTCTTCGGATCTGTCCAGACCGCTTGGTGCTATCTTGAGATTCCACGACTTTAAGCTGTCAATTATGTGTTGCTGTTTTTTACGATTAGAAGCATTGCTGTAATACTTTTTGCTCTTGCTTGAGCCATACATCATCGAAACTGTCGCAGATGGGAACGGGGGAATTACCGCCGTTCGGCACGCTTTGTTGGAGTGGTGCAGCTTTTCACACATATTGCTAGTTGTTGGACGGTCACGATCCATTTTTGAGTTGGTCTTTTGGGATGTTTCCGGTGCGATAGTAGCAGGTGAACCACACGGATTCGCTAGACACAAACTAATCGACATTTTCCAACGTGCGATGAATGTTTATAATTTAGATAACCAACCTTTTCTTCTAACGCTAAAGGCGACTTAAACAATATATGCATACATGCAAAATGTTTCATAAATAAATATACATAAATACAGCTCTTAAAAGGAAAGGAGATGTTTAACTGTCCTTGCCGCTTGTTCGTGATGATTCGCTTCGCCAGTATTCAGCGATCGGAAGCGGTGCAATGGCGAGACATTACTTCCTCGGTGCAATCTTTCGTAATAGAACTGAATTTGCTTTCTCAGGAAACATCAACTTTTGGAGAATAAATCACACTATCAACCAGCTAATGTATTGTATCCTAAAAAGAAAAAAAACTTTTCTTAGCGACCGAAAGCATCTCTTGGCATTTCTTCTCTTTCCGTAGTTAGGCATAATAAAGATGGAATGGTTCCCTGTTCTGCCACCATGTCAATACTCTTCCGATCCCCAATGCGACAACTGAGTGTTGTCTGGGAAGCGATGACAGGCTAATTAAAAAAAAAGATATTAAAAGCCTCTTGCAGCATCATATAACAGTACCTTTGTTTCTTTCACGAGCCACAGCCAATTTCCGCATTCACTTTCCGCACCCGAAAAACATCTTCTTTGCACCAATGAATCATTTGCCGATGTCGTGCTGTACTGGCGATGGTTCCCTCTGTTGTTCATTTCACTTTTCGGATCACCGCTCTCATAATTTATGCTCATAACGAGTGGCGCTTTTTACTTTTCCGCGTACCGATTCATTACTTTGTCGTTTTTCTAATGGTATGCGAAAATAAACGAAGCAGACGCCAGCAGCAACGCCTGCGAAGGGGAAGATCTTTTCACGCTCCTTTTGACGAAGGCAAAAATATGGCTGCAAAATGCACTTGGCGACGGCATCGAACCCGCGCCATCAAAGGTACCGGGGAAACAGGAAAACCCGCAAGACAGATCCTCGCACACACATCTATAGACGCACAAAAAAAACCAAACACGGGCGTGCACTTAGGGTCGTTATTTGCTTGTTTCTTTTTCGGTGGTTTCAATATACGCAATGGCGATGATTTAGGAATAATTCCCGGAACAGTGTTTAGACAGTTTCACGTACAAATCTTTTCCAGCGCATAAACTTATGAGCTCAACTTTTCGGTGTAGAACTTGCTAATCTACTTCACTGTTGGCCACACGACGCACCAATGTTTGCTGCCGAACGCACTCTTTATGACAGATGCGTCTCAGGTCGACAATATCGCTTGTTCATCTATAAAGTAGAAATAATCTTACATTAAATTGGACCGTTAAATCGTGCAAAAAGCAAACTAAACATTGTTATCAGTTGTAGAAGAAAAAAAAGTATATTTGTTGCTAACATGAAATCACAACATGTATCATGCGATGAGCATTTGCTGAATCGTGTGGGCGACTACCTTCATTCGCAAAGTAAACAATGGCCGAAGAACTGTCAAAGTGCCAAAACATCAACAGTGCTACGGACTGCATCTCCGCTCAAAATCAACTAACTTTGGAACGCCGTCCTGATTTTGAAATATGTGAATTGTGCAAAAATGTACAAGTCTTTCAGCACTAAGGCGGATTCAAAAGCAGTTGCAACAAAACTTGCGTCGATAAAAACTGAAATATCACGAACGGCGAATGCTACAAGTGCCTCCGATCCAAAAATAATCTATTTAGACCGAGTGTGTCGAACGTGCTTGATGGAGAGGGAAAAAGACCAGCTTAAAGATCTGTTCCAATGTCGTTTGGCGGAAACTATCATGAGCTGTACCCGTATTATGGTAGCTAATGCGTTAGTCACGTTTCCCCTCAAGATGAGCACTCACGTGGCTGTTTGAATTGCGTTTTAGGTGACCGAATCCGATGGTCTTCCGTGCCATATCTGTACAAGTTGTTGTGAAGAATTGGAAAGATGCTTCAACTTTCAGCAAATGACCAAAGCATCAGATGCCACCATACGATCGCTAATCGAAAAATCTGTCGTTATCAAACAAGACAGCGAAACTAAGTATGAAGTGTTGAATGTGGTGCTAACCGATTCGCAAGGTAACGCGGAAGCGTCCGCCATTGTTGTGCCTCTTGAGGAACTTCGATTTCAGCTTATAAATTCAAACAATTCGGTAGAACAGGAGCTGCAGAACATCAAGCCGGATAGCGAGTCGGAGAAATCGATCGAAAACTGCCCACTTGCAATTGAAAGCAGCGTTAAAGGTACCGACGATTGCCCACTAAATATTAATCCTGTTAGCTTGGCAAACGAGTCGACAGCTACGGTCCCACCGAACAATGATGCCTCCGAGCATCTTTCGGCAGCACGAGAATCTACCATTCTTAGGAACTTGAAGCAGGAGCTTTCAGAATTCATCGGAAGCAACTGCACTGCCATCTCGAAAGAAGTAGAGATCGTAGACGTACATGAGGACGACGAGATGATCAACGTGGACTATCTGAAAGATGCACTCACTGAGGAGTACATTCAAATCATGGAAACTCAGCTTGCACCCACATTGCCCAGCAGCAAGGAGGAACAGCTAGAGCAAGAGCATCTGCACAATCTCATTCACGCTTCGATGGAAGCGGAGGAACCTCGCGATAGGCAGCAAAGGGAGCATGCTAACGAAAGCGACACAATGCATTGCAAAATATGTGATGTACAATTTAATAAACGCAGGTTGTACTGGAAACACGTCCACCAAAAGCACTCCGAGGTAAGCAAAATCGATCTGTGTGCGGACAGCGATTACCTGTCATTTTTTTTTCAGAAACGGTTCGAATGTCAGCTGTGTTCGAAAAAATTTGCGGAAAATGCTGCCCTGAAAAGTCACATGCTTCGCCACACAGGAGAGAAAACGCACGTGTGCGATGTTTGCAATGCACGTTTCTACGAAAAAACTCTTCTAAACTTACATATGCGCCATCACTCAGGTTTGCGACCATACGCTTGTAAGCTGTGTGATAAACGTTTTACTACTCGAAGCATTCTCAACACGCACCAAAAGGTACATACTGATCCGCGGCCCCACGTGTGCGATGTTTGCCAGAAAGGATTCAAATTGTCTTGGCAGCTCAAGGCACACGGCCGAATTCACACGAACGAAAAGCCCTACGAATGCCCTTACTGCCCAAAACGATTCAATCAGAACGGCAATCTCGTAGTGCACATACGAACGCACTCCGGAGAGAAACCATTCAAATGTAAAATCTGTGAAAAAGCGTATCCAAGCCAAGGAGAACTAAGGGTTAGTTCACTTAACATAATTTGCTTCTTACCGGCATTGTAGAATTTTTATTTTTATTTCATCTTATGCAGTGCCATATGCGAAAACACACCGGTGAGGAAAAAGCAAAGAAGGTCGCGTGCTCCATATGCAGCAAAGCGTTTTCCGCCAATCACGATTTGCTCATCCACATGCGAACACACACAAAGGAAAAACCGTACGGATGTTCGGTTTGCGAAAAACGTTTTATGCTACGCGTGCATCTCACCGTTCATATGCGGTCCCACACAGGCGAAAAACCGTTCGCTTGTAGTTTGTGCGAAAAAGGTAAATCTGAAGGGTCTAAAACATACGCATACAACAAACAGAGTAGTATCATTTTCTTAAATAATTTCATTCCAGCATTCCCTACCAATTATCAATTAAAAATGCACAGCTATGTACATACGGGAGAGAAAAATTATTCATGTGACGTGTGTAACCGAAAATTCAGCAGCTCTGCTAACCGCAACACTCATCGTAAGACACACGATCGAAAGAAAAATTAGCAAACCAAGAAAGCAAACGAATAGAAATGTAAGAACTCGAATAAATACGAGAGGCGTGCGGATCACACAAAAAGTTGTGTCATGCCACTGTCATACTGAAAAAACATTTCAGACTTGGGGAGGATCAATGGATGACACGATACAATGACGAGCTGTACAACGACTTCACTGGTACTGGTAACAACTGGAGCTGTAGCCAGACAAGTATGAATTTCGGAAACGCTGGCAAAACCTATCAAACAATTTCCATTCAAAATAATATTTTATTGACCAACACAAAAATACGGAATCTAATGATCAATCACCCAGTGATGAAGAATTTAGATGTTTTAAATTCTCTTCATTATATGGCAAATACATTCAAAAATACCTCGCTTCGATCGAGCTAACTTATAGCGACTTGTTTATTTGCAATGGTATCCCTGCCGTAATCGTCAGACACATGGGTGTGACCGTATACTCTACCTTCGTCGTTCATACCGTACTTAATAAAAAGAATTGAAAAGAAACTCCTGATGAACCAAATTACCGAAATGATGGATGTGTATTATTTTCAACGCTCTATAGTCATATCGTCCGTTGCCTGATGCATCGTGTGTATGTGCCGTCCTCCAGTTGGAATAATAGTACACTGACGAAAATTAGTACCCTGACTTAAAGCATCAAACGGTCTATTACTTGTTTAACACAAACTCGCCAACGTTATTCGACAAAATAATCGAAAAAACCAATTCAAAACTGCGGTTCAATCGAAGGCAAAAATAAACTTCAAACAACATAGTTCTAGTATGTACTTGTTAAGCAAAGTTTAGAAAAGTACAGGTTTGTCTGGAGATACACGAAGTACAGGTTGTTCTGGGGATACAAAGGGGCTCTCGTAATGTAAGAGGACGAGACCACCCACGAGCAAATTGTACTAATGTGACAAATCAATTGCCAAAAATTGAAAAATTTAATGTTTGCTGCAATTTTTTAGATCAATAGAGGAATCGAATTTGAAACGGGTTTAGCACGAAAATCAAAACGACATCATTAGCTTCATTTAACAGATAACAGTGAAAGTTGCTCCCGTGTCTCCTTTGTCCCCATTAACTGTGTATCACAGCGACAACCTACAGCTCCATCAAAGTGATGGGTAGCCATTTCTCACAATAAAAACTAAGTTTCAGGCAAATTGTTGATAGAATCAATACTTTGGAACTACGAACGCAGCAGATAAAACAACAAAACGAAACAAGTATCAGCCATATAACAGTCAAGAGCTTCGAACTGTTACATTATCGAATGAAGATTCTCACCATTCAGCCATTCGTGTAAAACCGGGCAAAATTTACTTCGGTACCACGAACAACAAGCTGGCTGGTCTTAAGTTGTTTACTGCTCAACCATAATGCGTGCCAGGGTATTGGAGACATCCTGTGCAAAGCAGCCTTTCATGTCAACAAAGCTATAGGAGCTCATTGTAGTATTCGTAACGCTTCCCGCTTGCACCGCGGGCGAACGAGACCTTCGTAGAACCATTGCTATCTTTCCTCATGATTTGCCAAAGGTTCGGGTCGACACTCGGTCACTATCCGGGCACGACGAAATGATGCTCATTCATTTCGGTTGATGATTCACAACAGCTTGCCGGATGGATGTGATGGCCCGCGAGCGGTACGTAGCACGCCGTGATTGCTCTTACGGTTTTGTCGAAAGCCCCCGAGTTAGCCTTTGCATGATTTTGCTCGCTCGATGAAATCGTGCTTCCCTCTGTATGGTTCACCGTGTCGTATGTGTTGGATGATAGCTTTGCATCTTTTTAGCATTCCAGCTTTTACATTGTTCCGCCGCTCCTTTATTATCAGTATGGTTGGGAGAACTGCGAGCTTGAGTGCAGCTCGAACGGCAAACGATCGCCCGGTCCAGATTGGCTATGATAATTTGATTCCTGCGACAGGATGTTGTCCATTTGCGACTGATACTCTCCCATATAATCCTGAGAAAATTCCGGCTGTTGCGACAGGCTAAACCCCGGCTGAGACATGTTTTGCGACATGCCCTGCGTCAGTGAAGCGTTCGCAGTATTGTTGCTATGATGGTTACTGTTGCTGCTGCTGCTGCTCGGCGGCCCTATTGGACGCGGTCGGCTCGACTTGCCGCTAGATGTTGAAACCGAACTAGATGCTAGCAGCTGGCTTGCAGTCTTACCCACCACCGGTCGGCGTGTCTGTTTGGCTGCCTGAATCGCTGCTTGTTGCTGTTGATAGAAGCGCGACGGAGCATTCGACATGTTAATAAACATCCCCACTGGCACCGGCATATTACTAACCGCAGGATGGGAGCGCTGTGGCGAAATGTAACCAATTGGATCGTGCACCTTGCGCATAAATGCATCCAACGGCGTGTTCGCGCTAGCGTTAGTGCCACCACTGCCATGGCCAGATATGTCCAGGAATCCACCCTGCTGTTGATGGTAAGCGCTCGTCCCGCCGTACCCAGCTAATGGATTGTGCGGGTAGTTCGATGTCGGTCCGGGATTACGATCAAAATAACCACCACCAAGAACTTCCTTGGCATCGTACATAGCATTGGTCATAAAGTGTGATCCGGGGTTGAGCGTATTGATGAGCTTTTTCGGTTTGGTGAACTGAATCATCGATTCTTTCAGATTGTTTAACGATCCTTCCACCAGAACCTTTTTGTCCTTGTAGAAGTTCAGCAAATGATTCCAGAGCTCTTGTTTAGCGAGCACCTTCGGATTACCAACAATAATGATACCGTATTTGGCACGGGTTAATGCTACGTTCAACCGACGAGGGTCGTTAAGAAACCCGATACCTTGGTGCTCATTGGCACGCACACAAGACATTATGATGATATCCTTCTCGCGTCCCTGGAACGCATCCACGCTAGCAATTTCGATCTCCTGGTAGAGCTTGGAATGCAATGAGCCCTGATACTGCATGTACTGCACCAAGTATGCTCGTTGGCCCTCGTACGGCGTAATGATGCCAATTTGTTCAGGCTTTATTCCAGCCTTCAGGAATCTGGTCGTAATTTTTTCCACATTGGATGCCTCCGTCCGGTTCAGATACGAAGTGCCCGATCCAGCAATTTCCTCTTGTCCCTGAGTGACGAGGAAAAACATCGGACAGTCCGGCGAAGGCCACGGAAAGTCCACCTTCAGCTTCCGTTCATCTGCACACACACCATTTTGAAGGCTGCCTTCGTAAAAGAAATTCGAAGGGAACTGTGACAATTCCGGATGCATTCGGTACTGCACCTCCAGTCTGAAAGGACGAATGCCAAGAGCTACTAGACGCTCAAACAAACTTTGTGACAGACCAGCCTTTGCCGCCTTTTTGCACATCACAACCGGGCCCAATTGACAGTGATCGCCGACCAAGATGAGCTGTTTGGCGCCCAACACCACGGGCACCATACATTCCGGCTCCGTCGATTGCATCGATTCATCGATCAAGATGGAATTGAACTTTATACGCTGCAATCGAAGATCGCCCGCTCCGACACACGTGCAACAAATAACGTCGGCCGCCTCCAACAGTTCTCGCTCGGCCTGCTTTTTCAACGACCGATATCGCCGTTCATCGGAGAGACTCAACTCGCCGGTTTCATCTTTCAATTGCTGCAACTTTTTGAGCTCCGAGTTTTGTGCCATGTTGCGGATTTGATTATGTAGCGCTAGGAAGCTAACGGGTGAGTCAATCGCTTCGCGTGATCTTGCACACACCCGGACCACCTTCAAGTTCGTGCGATGTATTTTCTCCGTCAGCTGATCTACGGCAGTGTTACTTGGTGCACACACTAAAATTGGGCCACTATTCAAACGCGCCAACTGGTACACGATCGTTGCAGAAGTGACCGTCTTGCCTGTTCCGGGTGGTCCCTGGATAAGGCTCAAAGGGCGCTGCAAGGCGTGCCGAACTGCATAAACCTGCGATCGGTTTAGATCGGGTAAGTTGGGAGCGCTAAAATGCTTGGGCAAATTCAACCTAAACAACACATCTTCCGCACCATCGGCACGAACGTTTCCGAGTAGGCGCGCGTAAATGTAGTTCGATACACTTTTTGCGTCCATTGCAAACTTGCGAAGCGCTTGCTGCATGCGCTCAAATGACGTTCCTTTCCAGATAAAATCTACCGAAAAGTTGCTGGTACGCTCGACTGGTGCTTGATGATTGTGTTTTAGCTCCAAGCCCACATCATCGCCGTAGTTGTCAGGCACCTTGATCACATGCCCGATGCAACTCCATGGTTTGTGTAGCTCTCCGACGTAGCGTAGCTTTAGTTCATCTCCGTGCATCAACTTCATGTCTCCGTCGTTCTTTGCAAGCGTAAAGTACGCGATTGTTTTCTTGTTCAATCCAGTATCCCAGCGGATTTCAATGTTTTCCTGCGTTTGACTCTCTTTCAGCTTTTCGTCATAGTCGGCTTCAAGCTTTACCAGCGGTCCGAACGTGTTCTGGTACTGGTACCCGTCAACGTAACGTAACTGTACCTGCTGCGGTTCCTTGTCGATGCCCGGCTTCTCTAGATCTTGGAAAGTGGCATCAACATTCTCCTTCCACAGCTCCTCTAGCTTGTTAATTTGAGCTGCAGATACTTTGCGAGCCCGCAATTGATCTTGCTCCGTTGGGATCTTCACCAGCCAAAACAAAAAGCACCGATCGGCAATCAGCGGTTTCCACTGCTCCTGGTCCCAGTTCATGTCCTTGATTGAGTTCTGTGCAGCACAGGGTTGTCTGCAAATATAATTTTTTGCTTGCTTGACCTTGCTTCAAACTAAAAAACCTGTACTACGAAAAAGCAACTAACCTGCACAACAGTACAACGACAGAGTCACTTTTGGCTGGAATGAATCCAAGCACAAACACATTTCGGACGGCACAAGAGTAACATTCCAGAACTGTCTCTCCGAGTGGCCCGTCCGCGTGTAAAGTAACCTCCCGGTGTTTTGCACGAACAAGATGATTCACGATGTGTGAACCAGACGTGCTGCCGCGCCCGTTACAAAACCATTTTTTACAAATGTTACACATAACCACGGTGCTCGGTTCGTGTATACCACAGTAACGACAGGCGTGTGGCGGCAGATCCTTATTCTCGACCGGATCTAGCTCATCCTCATCCTCCTCGAACTGCAGCTCACCGATGGCTGAGGTAATACCGGACAACTTCGCCGGATCCACGCCGATCCGTCGCCCAAATCCGTTCACCTGAAAGATGGAAGTAAAACCTACAGTATTTTCTATCATACAGGTCTCGCCAATGCCTCACCTGGCTCCCACCGCCATGATGATCAAGTTGCGAAGCTTGCGTTTGACTTTGCGAGGGAATAGTAAAGTCGCGAAAATCATAGTCAGTCCCCTGCGAATCTGCACCAACGAAATAGTTTTCTTCTGTATCGACAAAGGTCAACGATTGGGAACCTGTGGTTCCATCGTAAGCATCGACACTCATTGCACTGGACTCGCGGTTTTTTTCGCTGATAATTGCTTCGGAAGGAGCACAACTATTTATCTACACCTGCTATACCGCGCTCCGCATTCACTAACCCTTAACAACACACAGATAATACAGCAAGAAACGCCTCTATCGCTTTTGGATGGTTTGTTCTCTACTGTCTTTCACCAATGCTCGATATACAGCTCGTATTTTGTGCGCAATTTTATTCTCCTCGTTAAAGTTACACTTTTCCTCCGGACGTTTATAGAATGTGTGAGTGAAAATCCTACACGACGTAGATTATCGTCGCCTTCCCGACTGACGTCAACTGTCATTTCTGGCAAGCGACATTTAATTTACTTTCTGGGTAATTTAACTGTGGCAAATTTTAAATTTTTAAAATGAGAATTGGAAAAGGTACATTCGTATAAAAATTTACGTGATTTTCCCATCATTCTATTTCTCCGAAAAGGAATTCCCTATCCTTTCCCGAAATGTCGGAAGTCGACATAATGGTCGACTTAGAGCCCACTGACCATGAAGAAGTGTCAAACCGGAACCGACATAATTCGGCCTCTTTTCTCGGCATTTCATAACAAACCCAGGCGCTGTAGTGAAAAATGCTGTCGCGGAACTTTCGACCCAATCTCTGGTATCTTGGCCGCTATGGTTCACGAACCCTTGCAACCCGACCGCTACCAAGCAAAGAGCACGAATATACGAATCAGCCCGAATACCCACCGATTCAAGATTTAAGCTTCCCCGCTAAGAAGAAGCGCGAGCGAGAATCATGGCATCAGAAAATTGCTAAACTTAGCTCGGTAGAAGAGAAACTCTATGAAATTAACATGCCGAAGTACTACGGGTATAAGATGAATATGCTTACCGATGAGAAGTTCCCGTACAACATCAAACCTTTTGTGCAGTACGCCACAAGGACGTGTTTTCAGAGTGGGCTCCCGCAATTTTACGATCCATTGAAGGAGGAAGCAACTAAAATATTAGAAATAATACAAGGCGAGCTTGAGGACACGATTGCATTCGAATTTTCAAATTGCAGGTAACTCATTAACCGGTCTATCTTACTCCATCGTCTTTCGCATAACGTTTTCGTTGTTTCAGTAATGTTATGCAGGAGGAAACGTCGCCTGTGGAGAGGGAGGAAGCAGTGGTGCGATCGTTACTGGTACAGCTAAACCGAACCATCACCAATGCACTTGCGTCAAACTTTAATCACTTGAGCGAGATTGAAACTGATATCGATCCGCGGCACGAAGCCTTTTGGTTTCTTGGTGGCATCTATCCGCCGACGCTTGTGCGTAAGATTAAGGAAGGTGTAGAATGGCAGAAGCAATACGCAAACGATCCGTACGATCGTAATATCCAATACGTTGGTAGGCCATACCTTGCTTTGAGGCACAAGCTTCTGCTAGAGCCTTTGCTCCCGAAGGATTTACAATCACTGGATGTAAAACAAGATAACGTCGAGATACCAGAATACCGATACGATCCGCTGGCACTGGGATACCTTGCCAACTTTCGTCACGCCACAACGGTACCAGGATTTTGGCCCGGAGATCAGCATGAATTTGGATTAGTATCGTACCAACGACGAAGTCACGCTCTGAATCGCGACAAGTATTGTGCGATTGATGACTTGGATGAAGCTATTGATTCCCAGGGTATTTTGTCCAGTTTCGCATGGCTGCTGGGACAAGCATGTTACCAAGGGTTTTCAGTTTTCAACGATGTCACCTACCCTCTGACCACTCAGACGATCATAACCGATGGCAAACACTGGTCTTTCTATGCTTATCAGCTCAACACGACCCTTCTTCATACGGATCAAGTTGATGTAAATAACCGGTACAACATGTGCTGGGGAACAGACGCTATGCAATTGTACGAATCGATCGATGAGAATGGCAAAATTAACGGTCTCAACACTGATGTCCTGCGACAAATAATAATGTTCTACATTAATCAACCAAAGGAGCGTGGAGTGCATTTGAAGCCCTACCTCTGTTCCACGGAGACGCGTGTTGCAGACATTCAGGACGAAAACCGACGAGTGTTTATGGAGCAAGCTTACAAGCACATGGCTTCAAATCGTCCTCGACACCGGTTAGTTCCGGAGGTGTATCAGTGGGAAAAGATCTACAAGATTGATCATAAAACACGCCCGATGGAACCGAAGCGTAGACCGTTTGAGTTGGGTGAAAATATGTACAATCGGCGTATGGATGAGCACGCACTTAAATACATTCCTCGTGCTGTGCGTCCTGGTGGACCGAAAAGCCTACCCAAGTTTGAGACCACATACTACCCTAACGTGCGAAGGCATTAGATATTAACTTGTAGAGGAAATTGCACAATAAAAATTAAAAATAATCTAAATATATTGGGTCATACGACTCCTTTCACAGTTCGATCCGTAATCGAGTGTATGCTAATCAAATTGGATTCCGACCCGTGACTGCAACGAATCTACCAAACTTGCATGAACCTGCTGCACCTACAGGTCGGAATCACGTATGCATTGCCAAACGTACCGAATTAACTAAACTCTCATGAGCTTACCATACCGATTGAAGCTTTATTTTCGACTAGGAGCGCTCCGAGTCGCTGTTGCATGTCCGATAAGGCTAACAAATAATTCTAACAGGGCATTCCGCTTGCGCGAGTGGAATGATCAAGGGCGTCACCAACACATTCCGATCTACATAAGGGTGCAGTGACGCACTAATAGGCAAACGTACTTCCGGGATCCCCTTACACTTCACTTTTATTCTGTTCAATGATCATGATCCAGGATGCTGATACACCCAATTAATATATAGCCAGTTCAAGCAAAATACTCCAAATGATCTATCTGGACGGACATACGTCCATATGAACAAAGGAGACGTTAAGTTCAAATTAATTAATAACTGAGGATAGATGGCTTGCATGTGTCCACCGTCAAGACCCTACTACTCCCTTGCAGGAGGACGACGCGAGACCGTCAGTGTACTTCTACAGAACGAGGATTGTCCTTTTAAGCAGTTGAATCATTCACGCTACGAAATTTATTGACAAAACCCAACTTACAGTCTTAAAAATAATAGCACGTAACTAACAAATCAGTGTATAAAAAGAAATATTGAGGTTGAATAAACGGCATAAAAGCAAACCACATGCATCTTAAATTAAGAAAACCATATCGTCATGAACCATGATGTTGTTGCTTTCAGTCATCTGATTTATGGCTGCTTTTATTTCGCCCGATGTGAAAGCCTCATCTCCGCTGTTCTCATTGATATGCTTCGTCAGTCTAGCGAGCGACACAGACTGATCGTGGAAATGCTTGAACGCCATAAACACTCCCTGGCGGAACAATTTAAGCCGTCCTTCACTGATAGCAACCACACTATTTTCGGCCGTCTCTTCCGTATCCATACTGACGCCAGCATCGGCCTCTCTCGGGTGGGTGATGGTGGCGCGCCGGGTTAAATCACCTTGATCCGGAGGCGAAGTTAGCAGTTCTTCGTGATCAGAATCATCTTGATGCTCGATACGAGTTCGCTTAGAACGACGAGTGCTTGGTGTGGCGGGTGTGTCCTCCTCATCATCGTCTTCCTCTATATCATCCTCCGAGTCCCCATCTTCCTTGCGGCGACGCTTCTTCTTTTCTTTTTCCAACACCTTCTTAAAGTAAGCGAACTGAATAAGCTCGATCGCCGCCTGCGCATCCTGTTCCGCCACCGAACGTGACATACGCGCCTTTGCATGTGCCGTCGAGAGACGAATAAGCGTTTCCAAAGTACGCGCTGTCACCGGTTGTGTGCGGGCAACATCCGAATCCATCAAGTCCTGTGACCGTAAACGGGAGTACTCGTTCGAAATCATTTCACACGCCGTTTCAGTCAGTTTCGGCTTCAAGCATTTGGCAATGTGTATGTACTTGCGCATGAACTCCATTGACAGGATCTGATCGGTGCGCTTACGAGACGCGCCATGGAGCAGTGGGTCATACTTTTCATACATCGGAGTCTCCTTGTCTTCCATCGTATCTGGATTGATGGTCGATAACATGTCAACGGCACTGACGCCCATGGGCAGCACATCGCCATCCTGTTCCTTGGGGTTGCGATAGCGATGCATGCGCACCACATGATCGGAAATCATACGATCGTGGTCACTGTCGATTACGTCCAGCATGACAAACAGCAGATCAAACCGGGAAAGAAGCGAATCCTGCAGACCAATATTTTCCATCGGTGTTTTGTATTGATCGTACTGTAATGAAAATAGAGAAGAACAAACTTAAGAACAGATGATTCAGCCTTTGTGGCGCCTTTCTTTACACTTACACGTCCGTATACAGGATTCGCTGCAGCAAGCACGGAACAACGAGCGTTCAACGAAGCATGTATACCCGCCTTGGAGATGGTTACACGACCCTGCTCCATCACCTCGTGGATTGCGGTACGATCTATGTCACTCATCTTATCGAACTCGTCGATGCAAACAACACCACGATCGGCCAAAACCATGGCGCCTGCCTCGAGACGACGCTCTCCCGTTTCTTGATCAGTAGTAACGGCTGCCGTTAAACCGACACCGCTCGATCCCCGACCTGTTGTTGTGATGGCACGTGGAGCTGTGTTGAGCACGTAACGCAAAAGCTGTGACTTGGCAACGCTCGGATCACCGATGAGCAGCACATTTACATCACCGCGAAGACGCGTTCCATTGGCCAGATTCTTTTCGATACCTCCCAGCAGCAGGCACAGAATCGCCTTCTTGACGTACTCATGTCCGTGTATTGACGGAGCCAAACTTTTCGCAAGCAGATCGAAAATGTCATTGTTTTTTGCCAGCTTTTTGCACATGTTGATCTCTTCACGGGTGACGCTCAGTGAGCTTTCCTTGTTCAGCTGCGATATGTTGTTTGCAATCAGCACTGTGCGGAAAGTGCCCGTCGTGTATCCACCCTGCTTACCCGGCAAACAACGGTAGTTACCGACTATCTGCACGCGATCACCCGGCTTGCAGCGATCGACCAGATCATCATCGCATACAACATCCACCGAACGCGGAAGCTGACCGGCAGGGGCTTTTTCTGGCATCTCCTGAATGCTGAGCGTTTGGTGATCCTTGTACACAGACAGGCCAAATTCCGTCTCCAGTAAGTTGCCATCGTCGTCCTTGGTCGGATAGACGGCGCTAGATGGTACTGCTTCGAACGAGGTGAGATCCGTGTATCGACGTTCTATCACCTTTTTCGTCGCAGGACAGTAGTGAACACTCTTCACCACTTTTGGTCGAATGAGTGACACCTTAGTCACGATACCCTCCACGCATACTAGATTACCCAGGAAGCGCGAAGTCAAAGAGCGCGGAGTCACATGCTTGTTGCCAAAGCTTCCCTCGAACGCTACGTGAAAATCTTCCTGCGTTTTGGCGTAGTTCAGATCGAGGGTCACGACGTAGTCTTTCAACGCTCGCGAAAAAGCCAGCTGCTCATCAAAGGCGCTGTTCAACAACGCCAACGCACGAGCCGGATTCTTACGACGGATGTCGTTGATATTTACGACCAATCGTTTGCTTTTATCGTTGATCATTTTTCGTACATGGGCCATGTATGTACCCTGGTCTTCCTGCAATCAGCCGAACAGATAGTTAGAATGTGTTGCTCAGCAACTTTACTTGCTCCTCATCCCTACGGCAGTCGGGGACCAACTTGACTTACTTCGTCATCAAGAAAGTTCAGATACTCGTTTTGAATCGAGGCAAGCCGCTGATCGTCTTCAGCCATTTTTACGTATTACGGTGCAGGAAACAGACAAGAATCAGGAACAATTTTAAATCCACTTTTTTCACAGCACACAGCACCCACAGCGTACAGCCGCTCAGGATGGCTTGGGCAACAATTATCAACATCCAAATGCGCGCGAAATCCAATGCTGACAGCATACAACACAAAAACGATCAAAACGATGGAAACGATCAGTTTTATTAGCGACACACACTGCTGGTGGCCGAAATGTGAGCTAATAATGACAGCCAAACTACAAGAGAAAAATTCTCAAAACCTATCACCGTGGTCGCTGCCAAGTCCCCCACAGAAAAGCAGCAGAACAATCGCGACTAATTCGATTACAGAGCATTCGTGTTTTATCAATGTAAATTGAATCCAACAAACATGTCCTGCAACATGGAAGATCTGAATTGGTCAGGTAGGTGCGATAGAGCGATTTCGTTTCACCATTGCCACAAGTTTATACAAATAGTCCACACAAAAGCTGAGTACGGAAAACATTCAACAGTGATTCCCGTTCTACCTTTCACTGCAGATGCCCGGAACATGCTGCGAAAGTGGCGCGACGAAAATGAGAGAAAGAGTGACGATGTAATGCAACTCTGGGACAACATCCTGTCCAGCAAACAGAGTAAACTGGGCAACGAACGTCACCTGGTGCTGGAACAGGTGATAATCGCTGCCCTTGACTGCAACCGCATCGAGACTGCGGAACACTGCGTGAGCATCTTATCGGCCGAATTTCCTGGTAGTCTTCGCATACAGAAGTACCGATCGATGCTGCTGGAAGCCTTGGAGCGATACGATGATGCGCTGGACGAGCTCGAGCAAATCATACGCAAGGATGAAACGAACGCTGCGCCGCGTAAGCGCAAAGTTGCTATCCTTAAAACGCAAGGTCGCACCGCCGAAGCTATCAAAGAGCTGTGCGACTACATGAAAATCTTCATGTCGGACCAGGAGGGCTGGCATGAGCTGTGTAATCTGTATCTAGCAGAGGGCGAATATGCGAAAGCAGCATTCTGCATGGAGGAGTTGCTGCTGCACAATCCGCACAGCCACCTAATCCACCAACGGTTGGCTGACATACGGTACACAATGGTAAAGCAATAGGCGAAGGGGAAAAAAGCTTGAATCACTGGTGATAACACGTTTTTTATTTGTTTCAGGGTGGTCTCGATAATATCGAAATGGCTAAAACCCACTATTGCAAAGCAGTTAAGTTGAACGTTAACAATCTGCGCGCTCTGTATGGTTTGTTTTTGGTAAGAGTCCTATAATGGACAGTTTCTACGAACGAGCAAGTAGTCTAATGAAACGTGCATTGTTTTTTTTCTTATTTCAGTGCTGTGGGCACATTTCCAACTCAAAAGCAGTAGTGGGGAAACGAAAGGAAGCACAAAAGCTAGCTCAATGGGCAATGGCACAAATTCAGTCGCGAACGCATTCAGCGTCAAAGGACACCAAAGGGGCAATAAAAACGGGTAAAGGCCCAGCCGCTGCCTGCGAGGATGAGCTGCAGGCGCTCGAACAAGCATTTGGAGGTTTAGATGTTGCAAAAGTGACCAATTGACGATCTTTGCTTCAGCGTTCAGTCATTCAGTCATTTGAAGGCATATTCACGGGGACAAATATCCCATATTTTTATCCTTTTCTGCACAGGCTCTTTTGTCATCTAATTTAAGCGCCTATATAGCTGCGATAAAGCATTTTCCCAAGCCAAATTGATCGTTGATACCAGTGCAGCACGGCAAAGTAATTGATATACACTTTATTTAGCCGTATTGAAACATCTTGCTATTGTGCAGTTCTTCTCATCGAAATAATTATTTTAGACTCATTATTTTCCAATTGGTTTCGGGTGGTGGTAGCAAAAGTGCAGAAAATGTAGCTGTTGATGTATATGAAAAGCTGCCGAATAAAGGATCATTCATTGGTAAACATACATGTCTTTTGATCCCCTCTACAGCATATGAGCTCTGGAGATGTCCAAGGTTTTGCTATCAAACTGTATCAAAATCACAACGTACGTGCTGACGTAGCCAATAACCTGGAATCAAGAACGAGTAATAGAATTACATGAGGCCACATGTATCTTGACGAATCTTTCATCTTACCAAAGCATACACTGACCACTCTATTGTATAAAACCAAGGATGTATAGCAAAGGAATAGTGGTCCATTTGCTGCGTTAACATAAATAACTAAAAATAGTTTCTATTTATTACGGACAATCTACATAAAACTTGCCATTTACCTGATTTTGTATCACCAGCTCGCTAGCATGTCGAAGATGGTGATGAACCTGTGTTGTTAACTTGTCCGAACTCTGCCTAATGAAGGCTCCGAATAAAATCATTGGAATCATAAAGCAACTATTGTAGAGACTCCAGCATACAGTTAACCATGCGAAATTGGTTTCGATTTCACCCATAACGACAGCCGCTCGGTAGTATGAGAATATGCAAAATATCAGCAAAATAGTATACGCACATAGGCTAACGGTAATCTGCACGCCAAACGCAGCACTAATATGCCCTACAACTGACGAAAGCTCGGCATGCAAATCGGATAAGCCAGCAAGCAGGTGGTTTGGTCGCTTAGAAATTCCCATTCTTTTGCCCGTGATCGCCAAGCGCATGCCCGAGTCGATCAGGGAATGAAGCAATTTTAACCGGCACCATACACAAATTTCCAAAAGTATGAACCAAACCATAAACACGATGTACGGAATGTTGGTAATGTTTAAGAACACTACCATAAGGAAAGGACCCACGTGCTTAAATACCACACATCCAAACACATGAACTGCGACTGAGAAGAAAAGCGTCGTGATCCCAAAGCTAAGACTCCATCCTGCTGTCCAATAGAGGACTTCGTCGCACCGTAACTGAAAGTCTAGTCTTTGCAGCGTTTGATCAAAATGTTGCAATGCGGACGAGATGACACCGAAGCGCTTTCGTTGAGAGAACATGTGTGATAGCTTCACGACGCTTCCGGTGGTGCCAATGATGAGAATCGCGGGTACTCCGTTGTCCAGAAAAAATGAACTAGTGTGCATACGGGAAGGAATGTACACCAGCGTTAATATGAAGACACTCAGTTCCATAATTAAGAAAAACGAAAACAAAAGCACCAACCGCACTGTGGGTTGTTTCGGGCAGCACAACTCTTCCCATTTCCTGAACTGAACCCACCAGTCGGTGGATGACGTAGGGATGAGAAGTTTTAAATTTTTTGCTTGCTTCAACAGGTCCATCTTCAGCCAGCGGATGTAAAATGGTAGGTAAAATACTACAGGATAGGTACTTACCCATCCTACCAGCGATGTCCGCACTAATTGCATGAATTTTTAACGAGTATCTAACGCACTAGGATCATCATCATTCATCATCGGGTATACTAATGTGACAGGTATCGATATCGTTTATTACTTAGACGTGACGTTGTTGGTAGCTACATCGATACGCGATGCTAATGAACGGCATCCGTTTCTGTCCGTGTGCATTGCACATGCTAACAATTTGTTGATTCCAGTTCGTCAGCCCCCCACGGGAGGCCTGACGCAAGTTCTAAAAACAAGATTTACTTAGATCTGGCGGCCAGTGCACCGAGATCGGCAATACACTTGTTCAGGTTCTCCTTCTCCTGATCGGGCGTGATCGATTTCACCACATTGTTTACGATCCAATCAACCATGTGCTTCTGCGAGATGCGGCGATCCACGTTTTGGCGCTCGACCTGGTAGTCCAGACGTTTCTTCACCTCACGGTACGCGTTCATGGCACGCTCGCGGTAGGCAGCTTCCAGCTGAAGGCCAACATTCTCCTTTTTGGCCTGCATAAGCATCGTCTGGCCCTCGGCACGCCACTGTTCCTTCTTCTCGTCCTCAATGGCCTGAGTCAGCTGCTGGATGTTGTTTTCCCGGCTTTCCTTCCACTCATCTTCGATTTTCTGTACACATAATGGCAAGAGGCAATGGCACCACTTTAGCGACTGAAGTAATCTAACCTAGAAATCCTACTTACGTCGACTTCCTTGTCCAGGTAGGCGGCCAAAGAGGGACCGAACTTCTTTACAGCAAACACGACCATGACGGCTAGCGATAGACCGTTGTAGTATTCGTGTTCCATAATGTAGATTTCCTTGGAGCACAGGTAGGTCATCAGACCAGCACCAAACACGTAAGGCCCGGTTACACCGGTCTTGTTGTAGAAAAAGGTAAACCATTCCTCGGGCAGGAAACCGAGACGAACCTTTCCGCCTTGTTCTGGCCGCTTCGGACGCTCAGGCTGGCTGGCAGCACCGCGAGCCAGAACAAGGGCTGCTGGCTTCTTGGCAGCTGAAATTTATCATAAACACAAATGAAAACAATGGTCTGCATACTGTACATAGCTTTTTCCGTTCCGTAACAAATTTCTTTATGCTGATAGGGCTCATTGGTAACGGTTGCACAATCGTCCCACCTGAACCGGGAGAAGATTAACTATTTTGCGATCAAGACCGCAATTTTGACACTCGCTGATTACATAAACGCGATGGAGCATTCTTCTCAGTACACGATACTTTCCACCTTCGCCGGGATTAAATCGCTCTACAAGATAACTGTTACGTGCGGTTATCAATCTTACCTGACAAAAGCACCGCTCGGGACAGCATTTTCGTTTGCTTCGGCTGGAATTTTTCGTTTGCTAAAACGGAGGACCTGCTTTCTGCACTTCAAGTCGCACCGAAGAAAAGATGTCGGTCGTCTACAAAGATTTTGACGTTTTGCCTATAACCTGTCAAGAAATGGCTCACCAAACTTATCGTTTTGCAATGGTCTCGCCCGAAATTTACGATTATATATAGCAAATGATTTAAAACAATCTGAATTGCAGTACTGCACCCATTCGTATTTTAATTCTTTAATCAAGTATTTTTTTATCCTTTTCCCTAACCAATTGCATACAAATTGCATTATCATCGCCATTCGACGAAACACAATAAACACCTCAGTTCGATCAATTGACTTTGACAAGCACAGAAGAAACTCATAACCAAAACAGAGTGAAAATCCAAAAGATTGCTCCGTGCGCATCGGCGTGCATTTGATCTTACTTACTTACTTACTTATCGGACTTCGCGATCTTGGCCTGCTGCAACAAACTCCGAAACCGCTGACGGTCTCGCGCCGCCGTTTACCAATCTGTTATTTGATCACAAACACAAAAATGAATCTTTTCTTTAAAAATAGTGCTGCAACCAGGAGTATATGGTTCTTAAAAGCCATATGTACAGGTACAGTATTGTAAAACCATTCTGATGTCCAACAATTCATGTTATCCTCACCGCACAGACGGTTCACCGTTGTCTGCAGCGAGATGTTATTCAACCAAGCTTGCCCCTGCAACCGCGACTGCACAGAAGACATCGTCCACAGGTAGCAATGCTCCGACCGAGCGCAAATCTATTATACCACCCAACTATCGATATGTGTATCAAGAGTTTTTGCCCGACCCGAAAGTCGAGTGGCGTAACTCCGTGCGCGAGAAACTCGAACGCAAGGATATGCTAGACAGACGCGCTAACATCGATATTCCAGAGTTTTATGTCGGTTCCGTTGTTGCCGTAACTTCATCAGACCCACACGCGGAAAACAAAACAGCTCGTTTTGTAGGCATCTGCATACTGAGGGAGAAATGTGGACTACGGGCCAGATTCATTTTACGCAACGTGATCGATCATCAGGGAATAGAAATTAGCTACGACCTGTACGATCCTACATTGCAGAAGATCGAGGTGCTACGGCTCGAAAAGCGACTGGACGATAATTTGTTATATTTGCGTGATGCACTGGACGAATACAGCACATTCGACGTAAATATGGAACCGGAAATTCTACCCGAAGGGTCGCCGGTACCGATAAACGATGTGAAGGTGGTCCTCAAGCCAAGACCGTGGTACGCTCGCTGGGAAAGACACAATCTCCAGGGAGTAGCCAATATTGACGAGCATACGAATGAGCGAAGGCGTCGAAAGGCAGAGTTGGTTGCAAAACCGTGGGAGAAATACGACCTTATGCAAGAGTACCGTCGTACCATACCGGAAGAGGAGCAGAAGGAGATATTCACCGAAATATATTCACAGCTTCATTCGCTAGAGCTGGCAAGAAAGAAGATGAAGCGGAAGCGTACATTTGTGAAACCTACCAAGCTGGCATAGTTCCCATTTACCCACCTGCATTTGTGTCGTGAGTGGATAACCGTAGATTACCCTCTATAGATAATAAAAGCACAACCGATCGTTGGATACGAAATTAAACGAATAGTGCTCTTACTTTATTATTTAGCTTTACATGTACACAAGTGTTTGTAGCTACGTGGCATCTAGTTTTTCTTATCCACACGCTGTTCCTACATAGATCTAGAGTAGAGAACGCGAATTTGTTGTATTTCTTATTCATTGTACACGTATGTACAAATGGTCGACGACTAAAACTGTTATACTTAAATGTTTCCGCTGTACGACTAAACTGTTTCCACTTGGATTAAAAACTACTGATGTAAAAAGAAAAGTTGCAAACCTACCCAACAAAATTTCCGCCCTTCTTAACAGGCTTTTCACTCGTTCAAAAAGTTATTGTTTTGTTTTGTTTGAGTGGGCGTTGACAATTTTAATGGAAGTTGAAAGAAATTTGCAGGCTGACGCCTACTCTCGAACAAATCAACAATTTTCTTATACATCCCAGAAAACTCTCTATTATAGTACGAAACATGCTAGCTGATCGATTTGATCACAAAAACGCAAAGCAAACATAAAAAAAAACTTAAAATAAGTGCACCACACACACATTAACTAAATGATATACGGTACGTGTTGTAGCTTGTCGTCTACTGACATCACCCGTGCTTGGCACAGAATCCAGCATTCCACGTATCCTTCCGTTGCCGGCCATACTATACCATAATGCAAATAGAAGCACAGCTACCGGTTCAAATCAAAACACAAGACTGGCTTGTCCAATACACTTCATCGAGTTCGTTATTAAGAATATTTAACCACTTTACTAATGGCTTTCACGAACATTGTAATAGCAGCAGCGGTCCAGGGTCGTGGGGAGAAAAAACTTTTATTGCTAAGGACGTTGCTGATCGTTCCAAAATCAACTTAAGACGACGTAGTATAGTTGAATGCCATATTCAAAGAATGTAAAGATTCGGGCTAGTATTTTCTCTACCAACATTAGAACCTGCGCTGCTTTTACACCGTGCAACGATCCTTTCATTAGCTGGTAAGTAAAGCGATGTTAATTTCTTTAACCATCTTAACTCTATGCAACATTTTCGTGAGCGCCTCTTTACTTAGCGGTTGGGTGGAATACCACACAGGGGAGTCGGGAACGCAGGACCGTTCAGGCTGCAAATAAAATACATCATTGCGAGTTTTCACGCTCTCCGGGCTGCAACAGCGAAAGAAATGAAATTGAAGAAAGAGATGGAGAGAAGGAGTGTATAAGTACATTTTTAGCGCTCAGTTTGTATGTAAATGCGCATGCATACTTACCATTTGGACAGATAAAATTCATAAAGCTTCACTGGACATCGCAGCGGATCATCTTCATTTTCTTGTTGTTCGTAGACCTTTTTCTTTCTAGTGTTGTTAGCTATTTGAACAAAAACAAGAAAAAGAAATCTTCAGAAATAATCCCACATCGACGAGCAATTCAGTGTCCCCTTACCAAGTGATGACTGCGGTGGATAAAAGCGAAGCAAAACGTTTCTTGTAGCTGTCGATTTTGTTCCCTGTTGAGGCGTTCTTTTCCAATGCTTCATGATATGCGAAAAGCTTAATTCCATGTGTTCTTCCACGGACTAAAAGAAGACATTAATCGAGAGAAATAAATGAATATCCTATAGCTAGTGAACTTCAATGGAAAAAAAGGAAGTAAGCGTAGACCCACAAGGATGTTGGGGGAGGCAGGGGCAGGGGGAGGGGGAGGGAATGTGCCTTGCAAACAACCGCAAATGCCACTGCAACGAACAGTGGCCAATTTTCTTTTCCGTAATGACGGGCCTGGCCGTATTGTGTGACTAAGTGTACCCGCCCATATCAAGATTGCTAATCCTGCGTAAGGGGGGTTGTGATTTAGTGTACCCATAGCAGGTTAGTCAATCCTACGTATGGGGGGGGGGCCTACGCCGTTACCACTGGACTACCGAGCCGGCCCAAAGCGGCCGCGGTCAGTTTTTGTCCAATCGGAACTACAGATATCGACCCACGCAGACGAAAACTCTTGGTTTTCTCGAACGAAGCGAAGGCTCACCACTTCGTACCAGTTCTTCAGAGTGTAGATTGTGAAGAATCCGACGTGCGTCGAAACTTACCACTAAATTGAAATGCTTCGTATTGAAAAACATGAGTGTACTAAGCAATACGTGTGGCGAATGTGCCCCGAGCTGTTTGCATTCCCAGAGATGCTCCTCCTCCACTCGTGTTACGATAAATTCTGCATTCAAATAATACAAATTAGTCTCACTTCGATAGCAACAGCGAATTCCACTTTCCAAATAAGACACTTACGTGAATCATTATAAAGCATGGAGAATTTTTTCGCAACCTCGTCCAAACAATCAGTAAATCGCTCGTAATATGGATCGGTGAAAATGTTTTCTACTCTTCCATTCTGGAACAAATATTGCTGTATACCTGCAAAAAACAACACAAACAAATTTAAAAAGTTACTGAGGTACTAATTCGTCAGGGCTTAACTTCGACAGCTTACCAAGTACAAGATAGTAAATCGTGTCCGGCGCGTACTCAGTGCCATTCGGTTTTCTTACTTCATTCACGAACAAGCAAAGAGAGTAGTTCAGTTCATCAGCGGTCAGTTGTAAAATGTCCGATTTGAAGGGTTTACGGCGGATAGAGCTCTTCTCCAGATCGGCATTCTTTGTCACCACCCATTGCTTCCAGGCGTTTACGCCAAATGTGTACTTGAGACACATATGGGCATCCGGCTTCTCTACCGGTTCGACCGATCGGTTTACCGGCTCTGGTGACGGTTCACTCAATTGTTCTCGCTTGATGCGTTTAGTTGCAGAAATTAGTTGCTGTGTGTTGTTATTTACTACAGTACTTGCTCGCGGTGAAACATTTGAGGCACGCTTGCGACCTCGTTGTACAACAGGCGTCGTTACCTGCCTCTGCTGGTCCAACAGTAATAGCTGTTGCTGCTGGTGGTGATGCTGTTGCATATCCCCGTACCCGTGGTGCTGTTGCTGCTGCTGAGTGATCGTATTGGCTTGCATCGCCGATTCCAGGTCGACCTGAGATTCCGTGAAATCGTTCGAGGCCATTTTCAGAGCCATTTGCACCAGATCCTCACTAAAGGAAGTGTTATGTTCCATTCCGTCGCTTGTCACCACCGCCTCAGTTGTTCCGTAATGATCATCGCCTGCCCCACCATCGTCGGAATCGGAATCACTCTCGTCTTTCTTCTTATCTCCCGCCACCATCTCGGCCATCATGAGCAGTTCCGCCTCGTACGGATCCGTAGGCATCTTGTCTTGGATCTTCTTGATCTCCTTCATTATACCATGCGCTGAGTTGCGAGTCGTCGGTACGAACACCGGAACAGGTATGGGCAGTGGAATCGGAACTGGAACAGGCGTTGGCATCGAGTACATAAACATCGGCACAGGCACATAGATCGGCACCGGTATCGGGATGACAATCTTGCGCTGCAGCCAATCTTCCGTTTGACATCCAACATTACATTGAATGGGTCGGCAGGAGACGCTCTTTGTCAGTTGCAGTGGCTTACACATAGTTGATACATTAGCCACTTGCGTCGGCGTCGGAGGGATCGTCACTATCTGCGTGCGCGTTTCGATCTTCGTTACCGTCACCTTTGATGGTGCGGGTGCTGGAACGGCAGCAGCAGTAGAAGCATCGGTAGCAGTTGGGGCAGACTCTGGAGAATCTGGTATGGAAGATGGATCAGGCGATGGTGCAAAAGTTGGTGTTTGTGCAGGCGTAGTAGTTGTAGAGACATTTTTGCTGCCTACACTAACCGTCGTCGAGGACGAATTGGATGATGCCAACGATATTTCCGTTCGTGCAGTCATGTTCGGTAGAATGCTGCTAAGCGCCACCCTTCCCGAGGGAGGAATATTTGTCAGTGGCTCCAGAGCTACGCGCAACTCTGGCCAGTTTTTCTGATGCATATTTGTCTGTGCCATCTTTGAGCGTGTGCCTCGATTGTTAATAGCACCAGCTAACGAATGCACCGAGGTAATAACGGGAAGGTTGGATGCGGAGCCGATATTCCCATTCTTGCTGTTGTTAAATGCACTCGATTGCGCTGTCGCCGACTTTGCCGGACGTCCTCTGCCCCGTGGAGTAGGGCTCTGTGTAGGAGTTGCGGCGTCCGTTGCAGTTCGTGCGACGGCAGTTTGCGAAATTTTCGGTGTCCCCACCTGCGCTGCTGCAGTATTCGGCTGAGTGATCGTTGCGGTAGTTGTAGCTCTGGGGATTCGCTTCGGAATCCCCATCGGGACAGGTATTGACGGATCAACCGGTTGCGATTTGTTAAACTGACTCTGGAATTTCATCATACATTGGTAGGTGCAAAATATGCGTAATGTTGAATCGGTCATTTTCAACTCATATTGTGCCGTTCTGACTAACCGACAGTGATCGCATGGCGTTAGCTTCACGTTCGTGGAAACTTCACAGAGTGTTAGACAGTGTAGCGAACAGTGTCTTTGCATTGTAGAGGGACGCAGGATCATATCGAAAGTGTACTTTTTAACCTTGCACCAATTGCACGGAACAATTTCACGGTTTGTTGAAATGTATAGGTTCAAACACATCTTTGTGCAGAATGCCAAAGGATCAAGGTGAGAGGACTCACCCTGCCTGTAGATAGTGTAGGCTGCGGTTGCCTTACGCTCGAAGAAATCTTTACACATGGCGCATTCATCTGGATTGACGTTGTTCACGAACTTGAAGGCAGAGAAGCACGGTGTGCTACAGAAGTAGTGTTCGCGGCCTTCCAGGTGAACCGTAACCTTGGTCATCTTCTCGTGATTGCATACAGCACACACGTGGCGCTTGTGCTTCAGTGTTGGATTCAGACACGCCTGGTACATTTTGTGACAAAGCGCACTGCAAAAGTCTTTTAAAACTCCTGGTTCACCGGCACGGGCCACCCGAAGCTCAAAGCCCTTGTTTTGCTTGGAAATGCTTTGCTGACAGTACGAGCAGGTTTTGAGCACCTTCTTATACTCTTCCAAACATGCAGCGCTACAGAACTGGCAAATGGTGAATCCAAACCTTACGCAAAACTTGCCCATACTATTCACGGACACTGCCTTCCGGCACTGCACGCAGTGCGATCCGTTTGCCGTTTGGTAGGCTCCGAGACATTTGTCATCACAAAACTCCATCGTTTCCCATTGCAACCACCTGCTCGAGAGGATCTGTAGAGTTTTGTGGCATTCGTTACAAGTACGCAGGAACGATGCCTCGCGTTCAATCCGGGCGGCTTCAGCTTCCTCTTCTGTGCGAGCGGTAAATTTGACCACTTCAGACGATGCATTGCCTCCACGTTCGCCACTAACGCTGCTAATGGAGCTCTCCTTGCCCAGATTGCGTACACGCACCGACCGACGACGGTGCAGTCGGAAGAGATCCGGATGCTCCGTCATGAATAGATTCAGACAGTCACTACAAACGCTCAGCTCTTCCTCGTCTTGCTTGAATCCATACTGACATGGCTTCGTGTCGCCGCACTGTACGCATCGTTTGTCCTTTTCCTGTGCTAAGGACCTCTCCTCGATGTTGTACCGTTTTCTTACCATGCTGTACTTTTCCCCATTTATTGCGGTCAAATGCTCGACGCATTTAAGATCGCAAAGGTACGTGTAATTTGCATCATCCGTTTTGTACCGATACTTGCACTGTTGTTGTTCACCGCAGCGGGCGCACGTTTCTTGGCGCTCGAAAATGGGAACGATTGTAACACGACGCTGTATCAGCTCGTATTTTCCCGGATGCTCCGTTCGAACGCGCTGGACACAATTGAACGAACAGATGTACTGCTGGGTTGCGTCTCCTGCTGTGTCACCCGTGAGCGTATACAGACAGTGCGTAGATTCCTTTTTACACTGAAGACATGTTTCCGATGGCACCAACGTTGCAAGTTCGCGAATTTGATTTTCTCGAGTGGGTAGTTCTTCCGTCGAAGAAGCTGTTAGGTCAACTTCCATCTCTTCCGCCGGTTCTACAGCCCCTGCCTGAGGATCCTGCCCTTCGACAGTTTCACCCTCAACCCCTGGAGCAAACGCAGAGGAAGCATCTTCATCCTCTTCCATCCCGCGACTTTCACCTCTTGTCGTAGCGTCTTCAGTGGTGGCCTCAGCAACAGTCACTCCTTCTTTAGCTGCATTTTCAGCCTCTTCTCGTTCAGCGGCCAAGGATTGCTGCTCTGCAGCCGCTTCTTCCTGTTCCATTGCGCGTTGATTATCTTCATCAGATATTGCCCGCTCATCATCGGGTAATAAACATATGTTTTCATTCTCACCGCCTCTCTCTTCGACCAGGACGCCACTCGATTCGTCCTCCACCATTTGTTCTCCGGCAGTAGTCGATTCTTTTGTCGTTTCGTCCAGTGGGGGTTCTTCTCCCTCATGCATCTCTGCATTTTGTAATGTATCGTCCGCACTATGTTGTCCATCTTCTTTTTCATTACCTTCGTCATTCTTACTTCCTGTATCTTCGTCATTTTGATGCTCATCTTGTGGTTCAACTTTCTCGACACCTTCCAGATCCCCTGTATCATCGCCGATAGTTTCATCTGCCGTTTTATCTCCTCTTTCCTTATCACTGTGGCTAGCATCGTCATTGGACGCGTGACGAAGCTGATCGAACGGATCTTCCGCCGTAGATGGATCAATTGAACGATCTCCCTCGTTCGGATCATCGTGTCTCGTGTCACCGCTTTCATCCACATTTGTAATTTCTATGTCCTGCAGGTGAGACGGTGTGTTGTTTGCAACATCGTGTAGTTTGTCTATTGGCTGCTGATCTCTCTCTTTCGCCTTTTTGTGCTCATCAGTAGAAACTGGTTCAATAGCTTCTTCCATTTTTGCCGGCTCGGGCCCAGACTCACTTGCGTTCTGAACATCTCCTGCTGCTTCATGATCGGTTTCCATTTCTTCCACTGCGCTGTCGTATTTTCCGCTATCTGCTTCTCCTTTACGGTCATCTTTGCTCGTAGGCTGTTCCGCTACCGGCGAGGTTTCCTCATGAGAAGGTTCCTTTGTTTTTTCATTGTTCGCAGGATCAAATTGCGTTTCACTATCTTCAACGGCCTCCTCTTCTACTATCATTTCTTCCTCTGTTTCCGGAGGTTTAGCCGATTCATCCTTAACGGGTTCCGGTTCTATCTTTGAACCTGCCGTACATTCTTCTGCAATGTGTTCTTCATTCTGCTCATCAACTGTCATCTGTTCAGCTTCCACCGCTTCTTCAGCGGGCTCTTCCTTTGCTTCTGTCGCTGCAGAATCTCCACCCGCTGTCAAAATACTAGATTGGTCCTCCAGATTTGGATCCAGGGTTTCCGAATCGTTATTGGTGGCCCTTGTTACAGCACTAGGGTTTGAGTCATTTTCCCCTCTTTGTTCCTCCTCCATCTTTATGGGCTAAAAATTATACACCTATGTTTCCTGGGCTCAGTGTACCGTCCGTGTCGCTGCAGATCGCAGTAAGATCGGTCGAACAATCTGAAAAAAAAGAACACATTCTTAGCGTATGCATCGCTTATACTTTAAATTGAAACTGTTTACAGAACATTGAATATTATTTGCGAATCAATTTTGGTGCAACATATACGTCGGCAAACAATTCAAATTTATTCTAGATATCAAAAGCTAAAATTCCTCGAATATAAGCCAGCACATCTGACAAGTAGAGGAAAAGAGACAACTCCCTTCCAGCATTTATACATCATTTCACTGCCACCACCAGAAACTCCCGCGTTTTGTGCTGAAAAGCGGTATAGGTTTTTCACAATAAAGCTGATAGACATTTCTGACCGTTTAATATTTTTCGTTCCAAGAAAAAAAATGTTCACTGAGCACCAGAAATTATTCACAAGTTTTTAACAAATGTAAATTGCAATTTTCTTAGAACAAAAAAATGACCCAACAAAAAGTGCATGTAGGAATGCAGCCTATTGGCTTATTTCGCAGCATCCTGTGCGCAGCTTTTGACCGGTTCAAATTAAACTATTTTGTCGTTGATTTTACCAAACCAACTGACCTGTCTGTTTTCATAACTGGAACAAAATATCCCTCCAAAAACGCTTATTTTTCACTAGACGCAAGCCGCCGTCACAAACAAGCGCGCACCATTTTGTTTTCGCCTTCTCGCTCTGGCAAGCATCTATTCGGATACCTACAAGATTGGTGTGCTTCGGCTTGACGCGCGCCAAGAAAACGTAATCACGTTGTCACTCAAGTAAATTTTACAGAATAACATAAATCGTTCAACAATTATTCTACTTCTGCACTTACAGATGCTACGACACTGCTGGAAATGGGGGATATCGCGTACTTTTCACGCCTGACGCGGGCACAGTATTTTCCCTCGAATCTATCAAATCCAAGCTTTCTTAAAAATTCTATGCCACTTGCTCTCGCTGGCATCGCTGGTGAGAAGAGCTCTGCAAGAAAATGTGTGAACGGCAGTTTTCTTCAAGCAAGCAGCGTGATTTCAGGCATATGCAATTTGTTCAGCATTTCCCTTGACGCATGGGGAATAACTTTTGTAACTGTAAATGTTGTCAATAACAATGCATTTTTTTATGGAAACTTAATTACAAAAATAGTTAGAAAAAGTTTATAAAGTCATAAACATTCTGAAAAATGTCGACTTTCGCTTTACGTCGTCTCCCATTGTGCAAATAAGGTGAAAAGTGTTGCCAGTTGCATTATTTTTGCTTGAATTGATGCGTGCTATTTTTTATTATGGAATATCACCTTAGAAATTGTTTTCACAACCCGCGAGGAAAATTTGCAGATGGATAGAAATAAGTAAGCAAAATAATCGTGGTCTCTAAGTTTTACGGCGCTGTCGATGCGTGTTCATGTTAAGCTGTGGGTAAAACATTGGAACAGCAGAAAGATGCGTCGTTCTTACTCGCGATCTCCATCACGTTCGAAAAAATCAAGCCGTAGCTCTAAAACATCCAGACGACGATCGAGATCAAAATCAAGGGGCCATGATAAGTATCGTAGAAGGGACAGCGATAAAAGCAGACGCCGGGAAAGATCGAAAAGTCGGCCAGTAGTATCTTCGTATTCGTACACCTGGGAGAAAAAAACATCCTATTACAGTCAAACACGGAACAGAAGCTATAGCAGAAGCACGCGTAAGAGATCCTCATCCCGGGACAGATATCGGGAACGGAAGTCTTCGGAGCGAGCTCGATATCATAGATCATCCAGCAGCTCCAGCTCTTCATCTTCATCTAGCTCCAACAGTAACAGCAGCAGTAGCAATAGCGGTAGCGATAGTGGCTCAAAATCTTCTAAACACTCCGGAAATTCAACGCCTGCAGTAGTCTCAGCGAAAAAGGAAAGTGTGGAAATAACATATAATTTCAAATCATTATCCGATGCATGTGACGATCCATTGGACAAAGCCACGAAATTGAATGAACTGAATGCGGACGAGTTCGTTCCACAGAGCTTTGTATCCAGCAGAAAGTCAGTTCCCGCAGCAACTGCGACCAGCAACATCGTTATTGACCTCGAAGCGCAAACAATAAAGGTGCCCACGAGTGAAGGCATAATACCGGATGAAGATTCCTTATTCCACAGCACGGTGAGCAAATTGAAACATTGCTATCCCCGTTTTATAATATTAAATAGGATTTTTACAGTTTTTCGCAGGTGACGATAGCGAACGAATGGCTCGATGGGTGAAAAAGCTTCATCTTTTGCGCCAAACAATAACTTAAGTATAAAGATAAAAACGAACATTGGTAATTGATAAAACCTAATAAATGTATTTGATCACTAATTACGCTCTACCCGAGGTGCTCAAAATATGTCCGACCCGGTTCTTCTAGCTTTAATCCATGCTTCTTCAGCTGACTGCATTTCTTCCTTTGACGGTTCCATCGGACTTCCGTCGTCGTTCAATTTGCCGCTCTTCCAGTCATCGATAATCTTTTGGGCATACACCGAGTTGAACAAGTCTTGGCTGGTGAATTCAGACTGCACCACATCGGGGGCCTTGTAGGAGACGTACGGCTTGAATTTACATCCTTCCATATTGGGCACTATCAGTTCTGGAATCTTTTCCGGTACCTCGATAAAGTTACCGTCGATGGCTACACCTGTATCACGCACACCCCGCTTGTCGATCGGGATGTCCGGGTAAAGATCCGGATTGGCAGCACGTTGCTGCTTAAAGATGCGCGTTCCCCGTTTATTGTACAGCAAAAACTTTCGGAAATTTTTCTTTCCCGACAGTGATGCCGTGGTACAGATGCCTCGTTTGATAATGTGGAACATTTTGCAATGCTATAAGTTTCTGGGATATAATCGTTACCGAGTGGGCCGTGGTGAGAATTTCTCTTCTTCTTCTTCTTCTTTAAATTTGATGGACTTGCTATTCCCCTACATCGTCCGTCATTTGGATCGCTGCAATCAGGGTTTTGACCATCGGTTTATATGGGTGGATTGATTTCCATTTTCCCTGTTTTTTCGAAAGTCTTTTCGATTTTCATGTCGGTCGTTGTTGTATCCGTTTTTTATTCCCGGAGAATTTCTCCGCAATGATGCAGAAAATAAACACAATCGCGACTGACAGTAGATGCAGAGCTGTCAGTGTACCAAACTAATTCTGGCCACACTGTTAAAGCAACGCGGGCGATTGACGCGCTATTTGTGGAAAGCAATATTAAATAGCAATTTTGGATAATTAAATACCGCTAACCTGTTCTGCAATATCGAAATAAGTGATTCGGAATGTAAAATCTGTAGTGGAAAAACACCGTTATACTTGTGAGCCATACATATACCCTAGAATATTAATATACCCTCGGTATTGACGAAGCCGTGCTCTGATGTTGAAAACAAATATGGCGCTTGGACCTGAGGTAACTTTGCACCTAGAATGCTGGCGGGACGAGCTAAGTCCGGCACAGACAGCCGCATACCAGAAGGCGGAGAAGGAACACAACGAAATCCGAAATAAGCTGAAGGAAATTGTTCAGGAAACAGGAGGGAAGAATATTTTTTCGGGTCAGGTGTTTACCGCTTATCAGGTATTGGGTCCAGTACCTGGCATAGAAACAATTTCAAAACCGGTCACTGCATTGATCCGCAAGAAACCGTCAAGCATGTCAATAATGCCGCCTGCATTAGCACCGTTTGGCAGTGGTGGTGGTGTATCGTCGTCTCCCGATCCTTCCCCAAGCGGTCGCCGTCGTACTAGAAGGTTGGATTTGTCAGCGGGAGACGAAGCAGAGTCGGTGCCAGATATCGCCTCCGACGACGTGGACGAGGACTATATTCCGCTTGCTAAGCGCATGAAGCAGAAGGACAAGGAGAAAACACCGGTGAAAAAAACGAGGGAAGAGAAGGTCAAGACACCGGATCCGAAATTGAAAACGCCCAAATCTACTGCCATGACCGCGAAAGTCGCTGCAATTTCTGTACGACCAAATGAATCCAATTCGATTGGAGGGTTACAGGTTGGCGCGGAAAAGGACAAAAAGAAAATCATACCAGAACCATCCGCAGTGGTGGATCTTACGAAAGAAGACTCAAGCAAGCCGTCGGCCGATTCGCGGGAAATATCGTTCAGCAAAATTCAGGGCAAAACCTTCCCTTCGCTAGTCGTACTCGCAAGACCGTCGCTGCGAGTGGTTGACAAAGCAGTAACAGATCGACCGCAACTAGACGCTAAGGTGAAGAATGTGCTCGTTCACCCTGCACCGAAGTTTACGGAATGGCTCATCCAGCAGGGATTGATCAAATCGGAGCAAACGTGCCAAATCCACAATGACAAACCTCTCAAGCTAGGCATGTATTCCGATACTAGCAAATTTCCGTATTCGGGCGGTTACTTCTGGATTAGTGATTGCTGTCCAACCCGGTTCACGTCCGTGTTTCATGGTTCACTGTTCGAAGGGTCGCCGCATCCTCCATCAGTAATTTTGAAACTCATTTACCACTGGGCCTGCCAGACAAACGTATCAAACGTGGTCAACTGGGTAAAAGTAGATAACTTGTATCTCAAAGGTTTTTACACACTGTTACGTTCCGTTTGCACACTGGCATTGTGCAGACATATGAAGCTGCTCGGAGGCCCCAAGAAATCAATCGAAATCGGAGTGATTTCATTGGGGACAACTACTCAGGTATGTTAAATATTGTACGTTT
Source organism: Anopheles epiroticus (assembly GCA_000349105.1). Taxonomy (NCBI): domain Eukaryota; kingdom Metazoa; phylum Arthropoda; class Insecta; order Diptera; family Culicidae; genus Anopheles; species Anopheles epiroticus. Next base: position 554,140 of record KB671743.1, read on the forward strand.
CTGTATACTTACACGCAACTATACTTTCTACTTTGATTCCTACTTTCGCAGGATGGTCAGCAACGCCAAGTTAAAGTAGAAGTGTTGGGTGTGCTTGATCCGGAAGCCAAGATTCTTCGTCTTCGTGCCGTGGAACCCTTGCTGGATGCTGAGAAAAGCTACAAAAAGAGATTTTCGAAAATTTTGGAACCGCTCAGCGATTGGGTTAACAAGGAGAGCATCATTCTAACTGACCTTACTGTCGATAAAGGAACACTGAACAATATGGGCTATAAAACCGTTATGCAGGTTCCTGCTTCCGAACAGACAGCCAAAACAGGCAACGCGAACGTAATGGACTATTTGCGACGCATCGTGCCGCGCATGTTTCAAAACACGTTGTCGCTATTGTCGCGCCAAATAATCCAACAGTTTCTGAACGAACTGGTATGGCGAGAAATGTATGGCAACAGTCCGGGAAGTACTTTCGACAACATTGTAAAACACCTGTCGGAGGAAGCAAAAATTGAAACGAAAGAAAGCTTACTCACACGCCTCCATAAGGTAAGTATTCTTGCTCAAAAACGTGTATGAATAATATGATACTAATTTAATTGTTTGTATGTTTCATTCTTACAACCAGGCCGCCGCCGACCCCTTCAAACAATGGGAAATAGTGGCCGATATACCATCGGCAGGGAAAACTCCTGCAAAACGAGGCCGGAAACCCAAGGATCACTGTTAGTATTTATTGTTTTCTATTTCCCTTTTACAAACTGACTACTTTCTTTCCCCATTATGAACCTCTCAAACGGGGAAATTGACAAATATTTGAATTGTTGCAAATGTAGCCGTTTTTATCTGATTGAAAACGCTGTTATGTTGTAGCTTTGTATTGTAATAACACACCAATGTGTATTCGACAGAAAGTGTAAGGGCTTTAATGAGTCAACTGTTCAAAATCCGTTTGAAAGCTTCATAGTAGGATCAGTCTTAACTGAATTATTCTCATCTAGAATGGGTTGTTTCTGGTTCGTCAACAAACCAATGATTTTCGGTTTTGGTTCTCGAAATCGCCAATTCAGTTAACTGCGTACAGCTGCATTTATGCAATTTTTTTATAATTACTTCGGTGAGCGAGAGGTAATGGTGTGAGGCTCGTAGTGTATGAGTATCGTCGCTCCATACACAGAACTTAATTATCCTGCTATGAGAACATCAATCACAGAAAAACCAAGTCAAATTGGGTCTTACTTACTGGGCCAAAGAATCACCTTAGTGGATTCATGACACTTCGTTAAGCATGGAGAAAACATTATGAGAGCTTATCGTAGGTATCTACTGTTTTCGAAAGGATATGTCTGTTCATTTCCTGCAAGTGGGACAAATGTTTCGCAATTGCTTGTTTTATGAAACAGTCCTAAGTAAAGGCATCTTTCCTTGTTGTTATTGTATTGTTTAGTTCTCTACAGATATCTGGAATTGAATTCATACGGATCGTAGCAGAACGATGAGCATAAATGGTAATTTTGTATTTTTGATATGCAAATGCTTGTTTGCTGCATTTGCTAACCATTGGTTTAAATAGTAGAAATCAGTAGCCAAACTCTATACAATATATTGAACGTAATTTCACTTCAAAGTTTTCGTCTTCTCGCATTCTCAAATCTCTTGTTTTCATGTTTTTTTTTCTACTTTCAGCATTGTAGAGTTTGAAGTGAGGGAGAGGGACTAGATTTTGTACACCCTTTTTTGAGCCCGTGCGCACACCCAACTTCCTCTTCTATTAATTACGCAAGTTCTAGTTCGTAAATCATGCAATTAATTTGGTAGTCGATGTTACGTTCTGCAGAACCGAACAAGAGAAGCGGCAGTTGAGAAGAAATAGTATGGGATACTCAGAGGGAGCCCATTTGTTACTTATTTTGAGCTTTCACACAACATGCTTCTTCTTAAGTTAGGCTTATGAGCAAAAGCTGCAGGGTTCAACAAATATCAAATGTACATATACATATATTACGATCTACGAAAAAGCGAGCGTTGTAGAATATAGGCAGTTATTTCTGTACGCAAAGAGCTAAAAAAACGCGTTAAGCATCTAATAAACCTTATCAGATCTTGATCATTTTCATAAGATAAAACATATGACAAACTTACGTTTACTTTATTCTGAGAGAAAATGATTTCACATTGTCTTGATTATTTTCCCCTATGTTTTCTTCACCCCAATCCTTGTAGCTCTCAACACTAGTACGGCCATTCAAAGCGTTCCCGACCCTGCTGCCGTCCAACTGAGTGCAGCGCATCCGGATCCACCGAAAAAGATTATCCTAAAGAAGGTGAAAAATGAGGAGGAAATGGCTGCGGCTTCATCGTCCGCAGCTCAAAAGAGAAGGATTGAAACGGAGCAGAAGGATAACACGGTACAGTTGGAGTCGCACTATTACGGTTGTATTGGGGGTCTTGATTTGAAAGATTCGGCATTGCCCTGTCCGGATTTTGCAGTGCCGTGTCCAGAATGTCCGGCCCTCACGTTCCGAAGTAACATCGATCTACTGAATCATTTGTTAGAGCACGCAAATCCCGCTGCACCGTCAAACTCGGAGGGTGAAGATACAGTCCAGTGTGAAACATGTCTGGAACATGTTTCGGACAAGGAAGTGTATAAGCATAAAGTCCTGAACCACCCTCAGGAGACGAAAAGCGTACTAGGGAAGACATATAGCTGCTTAATATGTGAGGTAAGTAATTTAACGCGTTCGCTGATCGTTCAGTACATCACTTCAACTGTTGTTGTTTGCGTGTTACATTTGCAGCAACGCTTTAGCACTGTCGCAGTACTGGATGCGCACATGCAGAAGAGCCACCTTCCGCTAGAGATGCCGTACCGATGTGCTGGTTGCGATTTCCAGTGTTCCGTTTTGCGGACAACGATCGAACACTTTTACGAACACCACAAGGGAACGGCCCTCTTGCAGTGCCCCTTTTGTCTTCAGATGTGCTGTGCGTATCGTATGAAAGGAAAACTAAGCAGCCCACTCATGAAGAACGTCCAAATGTTCCTGGCGCATCTGGGCAAACACAAGATGATCTCGAAGCGTTGCAGTAAATGTGCACTGAGCTTTTTAAGCAAGGCCGAATCCAAATTTCACTACATCTTCTCCCACGTTCCAAACAGATCCGATGGGACGGTAAAAAGTGTTACAAACTCTGTGACCATTATCCCTAAACCCAAGGTAAGATACTACAGCAAAACTTGTTGCTTCTTGCATGCTGGTGGTGATAATGATTACATTTGTGGTTGCAGAAAAAGGTAGTAATACAAACGTACCGCCTTCAACGTTCAACGTACCGCATTGTGAAGCAGTTTAATAATCTGAGTCTTAGCATGAAGAGCGGATGCATTTGCTGCGAATGTGGAAAGGATTTCGATGAATTTTACCACATTATGTAAGTGGATAATCGTGGCGTACAAAGGTATTGGTCGCGATATATGCTAAACATTTGATTCTCTTTTTCCTCCCATAGTGGAAAAGTGCAGTGCATAATGTGTGCTTATCAAACCCTTTGTCTGCCGTCTATGGTAAAGCACAGTACAGTGTGCTGTATACAGGATAAGCATCCGACGGCAAAGATGAGCCAGGAAATGCATTGCAAGTGTGGCTTTTCCTCTTACGATGGGTATGGTCTAGCACGGCATTTGGTTGCCTGCGACCGCAACGGTTCCGTCTACTCGACCGTGCAGGCAGCTCAAGCGAATGTTGTTGAACGTAATATGCTCGATATGCTTGGATTGGTACGGCGGGACGAAGATGAAGATCCTGCTGATTCTGCTGTAGTACTAGAGGGTCAAGAGGGAATAGCGTCATCACAAGATCCGGAACCTTCGTCTTCGTCCAAAGATGAAACAGTGCTGAATGTTTCTTTCAGTCATCAAGAATCTGCAGATGGAGAGCTTGCCACTGGATCGACGGAAGATATTATAAGCGAAGGCAACGTAAGCGGAGTGGCATACGATCCTTCCCAGTCACTGTACAACATTGCGGGTACAGGTGAGCAGCAATTCAACACCCAACTGTCCTTTGACGATTTGGGACCACCGTCAGTGTTACCCGCACAAGAGAACGATCGTACTCCCCAGCTGAAGGACGATTATCAATCTCTGGCTACACCGCGTGTACCAGAGCATCCCGATTTTTAGTGTGGCTGTCTCCCTATCACTTTTTCGCAGTTCTTTTTTTAACTTGAGACACTCTTAGAACTTTTAAGGACAGAATAATTAACTGGATTAACTGTATCATAAGTCGTTGTTTTTTTTTTCGGGGTGACTCGGTGGTCTCATGGGTAGGCCTCAGCGGCGTAGGTCTGTTTCATACGACCAAGCCTGACGTTGCATCGAATCCCATTCGGAACGCTGCCGCCATCAATACGCAGGATTGGTTATCCGGCTATGGGTACACTAAATCACAACGCAGGATTAGCAATCTTGATATGGATGGGTACACTCAGGCCTTGACCCTACTGGGTTGTTGTGCCACCCCAGAAGAAGAAGAAGATAGGTCATTTTTCATCGAATCGTTCGGTATCGGTAAGCAACTGAACGTGAACAGGCAGGACTTGCGGATTGCGATTGGAAAAGACAATGAACTTTTAACACGGAACTTCTTGCGACTGATGGATTTTGTTTCTAAAAGAAATTATATTCCCTACTTTTGTTTTGTCTGACTTTATTGCTAACGCGTCCTAAAAATTAAAAGCGTACTGGTACACATATGCCCCAGTCTTGGAAGATGACATGAGTGTCGCCCGCTCTCGCTCCTGCTGCCTCTGCCATCCATTAGAAGACGGGCGCACGGAAGGTAGTTTTCGGAAAGATATCCCGAAGGCTGAACGAACAATCTGAAATGCTAATAGGAGTAGCTCGTTAAGAACCTTGCACGCTACACGAATATAGGATACCATCACTACAAGCAGCTGCTGCTAGGGCTCGTTTTCACTCTTGTCGTTGTCATTATCACCGTCAAAGAATTCATTTTTCGGTTCAACCATCCGATCGTCGTCGTCCTGCGTCATGCGCACGTCCGGATTCGGTTCCTCCATCTTGACCGTCTTCATCTCTTCCGGTAATGCGTCCTCGGGTATGTCGAACATCTGTACGCTGGGTGCATGCTGGCACATCTTTAGATTGTCGTAGACGTGGCGCGTAATCGCTTCCAGGTACTGTTTGCTGTTCGCATTATCCTGTCGGCTCGGAATGTCCGGGTGGAGTGTAAAATCGGGAGCAAAAAACTCGAGATAATCGTTCATCGGCAGTTCGTTCGAGATGGTCTCATCTATAAGCAGCGACGTTTCGTACGTCCAGCAACGAGCTACGTTCCGCAAAGTGTATCCGCCACCACCGACCACTAAGGTGGGCACGTTCAGATCCTTCACAAACTTGACACATTCTCCGTGACCCTTGGTGCTTAACGAAAAGCAACCCAACCGATCGCCAGCCAACGAATCTGCACCGCACTGGAGTACGATTGCCGTCGGTTGGTAGAACTCCATCACAGCCGAAATGACCGGTTTAAACACCTGCACGTAGCTCTGATCGTCAATGCCTTCTTTTAGTGGCACGTTCACCGAGTAGTAACGGCCTGATTCCGCGCCTATCTCGTACATGTCACCGGTGCCAGGGAAGAAGTAGTTGCCGTATTTGTGGAAGGACACCGTCATTACGCGATCGGTCAGATAGAACGCCTCCTGTACGCCATCACCATGATGCACGTCGATATCGATGTACAGGACGCGTGGATGATACTTTAGCAGCTCTAGAATGCCTATAACTATGTCGTTCACGTAGCAAAAGCCGGACGCCTCGAACTTTTTCGCGTGATGCAGACCGCCCGACCAATTGATGCAAATGTCGCTGTGGTTGTGGTTCAGCTTTTGTGCGCCCTCGAGCGAAGCGCCGGTGTACATGGCGCAAAACTCGAACAACCCGTCGAACACTGGACAATCGTCGCCCACGTTGAACACGGAAAGACACTTTGTGTAACCCTGAATGTTTTGCGGCGTGACTCGCTGGAGGAACTCAATGTACTCGTCACTGTGAAACCGGCACATGTCGTGCGCACTTGCTCTAGAAAAATATCAACCACATAAAGGTACAACGGTAATTAGCAGTGTCAACCATCTGATCGAAACTAAATCGTGGATGAACTTACTTGTACGGACGGTAAATTTGCATCTTTTTGTGCAGCCCATAGTTCATCACTAGATGGTGAATGACCGAAAGCCGGTGAGGTTTCATCGGATGACCGGGCCCGTAGTGAAAGTTTCCCACGTCGGGGTTGAAGAAGTATGACACTTTCTTGGTGCCCATCCTGGTGAGTTCTCCTCAGATGTAGATCGTGTCAGACTCTTCCTCGTCGTCGATGTATTGCTTCCAGGCGTAAATGATAAGTAGAAAGAAAACGGCTCCAAGCAGGCGTCGCGTAAGGCTAAAATCTAGCGTATCAAACTTTAAGTCTAAGTGGTCAAACGCGGTGCTACCAGCATTTGGTGATTCGCTAATCGAGTCGTGCAGATAATAATCTAGAAGCTCGTGGCTTGTTTCCGTTCCTTCCCTGCATTCGTACGCTGTGCTGTTGCCGTTGCCTTGCGGAGGCTTCGATACTGATGCTGATGATGCATTTGATGCCTGATTGGGGTAATAGTCGTTAAATTGCGGCGCGGCTTGCTGTTCTAGTTGCTGTTCTACGAGAAGCGTGTTGCTGCGATGAATGATATGAGCAGTATGGTAGCGATGCGTAGTCGTTGCTGTCCGGTAGATGGGATCGATGCTCATCTATTCCTTTAACGCAGTTTTCTTATCCCGCACGAAAAAATAGACGCACAGAGCAGCAGCAGTAGCAGCAGCGGGAACACCACCAACCCATTTTGAATCAATCCACTATCCAGTGTAATTTAATCACTCGTCATGTAAAAGGAATGATGACCAGGGTCACCAGCAACGACAGGTAAAAGGAAACCTGGCCTGCTCTGACCCAATCGTACAACGCGCTATGCGGCACTATTTCGGAATGGTGCGCCGCAACTACCTTGGACCGCCGCTATCGATCGAATGCGGTCTTTTATATAACTCCGGTAAAGCGCCGTGTGCTCCTTTCGGCACTACTTACTACTCTTGCACACAATCTGGTAGTTTTGCGCCACAGCGGTAATTGATTTTTCGTTGCCACTTTCGGGTCGCAAGGACAATCTGTTGCGGATAAAAAATGCACCAAATATGCAGGACAAACAAAGTACACGCACAAAACAAAGCTTCACCCTATACCGCTGCTTAGGGTTTATATCGCAGGTTTCAATAGTTTCCGGTTGTCAACCCCGGGAAGGGCTACAAAAAGGGGATGAAAATGAGATAAAAGAAGGAAGGGATCAACTGGAAGGGATGTAAAATTGGGTAAACAAAAGGAAAGCTAAAATGATATTTTTTAAACAAATTGGTAAAACAGATCAAATAAGGACATTTACAAAACGGGGGGAAAACGGCTGGGAACATGTTAATTATATTAATTTATTCCAAACATCAGGCGTGTGACATAACAGTATAAAATATTTGTCGGTAAATATTTACAATAGAATCTGAATTTCCACGATAGTAACATAGGTTCTCCTTGCTTCTGGATCAAAGTAGCAAGAATATAATCATTTGTTCGGTAAGCTTCTTTTTCCCTATATGTCAGCCAACATCGCACGTTTAGATTGGCAAATTATCACTAAAAAATCCGTTACTCAATTGGCAATTTCGCGCATTATACATGGAGTCATGTAATATATCTGTTACATTATGCTAACTATATCTGATATTCTTCCGTTTTTTCTCTCCTCATTCAAATATTGTCATCGGCTCTTCTCATCAAAACGAAGAGGTCTCACCAAGTTACAGCCTTAGCGTACTTTTGATATTTGATAAATATGCAAACGTATGTGGCGATTAATTCAATTTCGCTAATGGGCTATACTGTGTCGACCTTTCAATGAAAATCATACAATAGTTTGTTACCGTTAAAACAACCTACTTAGTTAGTATAGTACGAAACAGTTAAAAAACGAAGAAAATGAACGATTCAGAAGACCTGCCAGAATAGGTATCCGTTTCCATGGCCAAAAGCAACACAAATTCAATCCGGTAGCTCTATACTTACGATCGGTACTACCGGCTTCAGATGATCGTTCTTTTTCGTGAGCGCCTTTTTACCTTTTCTGTCGTACTTTTCGAAATCGTCCAGCTGCACGTTGGTGCTATCTAGGGGAACAGTTTGTCCGCTGTCCGTATGATATGATATGTTGCCGTATTCTTGCAAACATGGAAGCACACCGAGGAGAAATTGGCTAAAGTTTTTCCGAATACCGAACCACCCTGAAAGACAAAGAGCAAGCAAACAATTGAATCCAAACTCTTTTTCACGACCTCACCGCTACTTACACTTGTTTCCTCCCTTTGCGTTGAAGCTGAGCAAAATAAGAGTGAACAGTGCAACCAAAAGCGGACCGGCCACGGCGATGAAAGGCCAGTTTAAGTCTTCGTCCAGCTTGTCAGCAAGCAGTACTTGAAACACTAACACTGGAATCACGGTGGCACAGTTGCCAATGGCAGAACACAGGGCCGATTTCTTCTGCTGCATCGAAACCTCGGGCGTACGTAACAGAATTACACTAAATATGATACTGTATAGAACGGCCACCAAGCTGAGGCATAGTACTATCCACAGCGGTACGAAAACCACCTCCCAGCTCCACGACACCAGCCCATCCAGCTTGAGTGGCAAGAACACAAACTGCAGAGCATTGACGGCACAGAACAGCTCCAACTCGAACGAACGATCGTGTTTAACAGCCCACACGCACGCACCAACACTGGCCGCACTACCGAAAATCAGTGGGATGAATACCAGCACCCAGAGGTGACGGCCGGAAGTGAGTCGATCGCACGCAAGCAACTCAAACATCAGCAAGATCAGATGTAAGGAAAGCGATATTAACATCGCTTTAAAGTGGGAGTACGAATCACCTTCAACTCTGCAAAGAAAGCGTACGTCAAAAGATAAAAAAATGTGGTAGGCCATGGACGAAAGATACCTGTAGTGTGGATGTCTACACCAAACAACGGCTCCCACTATCGCACCGAGGGTTGCAATCGATTTCCACACCCATAGCGGCACAAATACAACCCAATAGGGCCAATCTGTAAGGGACAAAACGGGTTGGTTGGCGAACAAAGTTGCCGCATATCGCATCTTTACTCACCGATGAATCCGTCCAACCGCAAACAGAACAGTATGGTAAAGGTGAACAAACAGCAATGAACAACAAATTTGCTGCAAAGTAAACATTGATTTAACAACAGCCAAAAGGACCTTCAATGTAGTTTATTTTTACCTGGGATTAAAGTCCTGGAATAAAGATTGCAGATTCATGATGTCGGATGGTTGTTCCTGGTGGTGGCGTCGATCAACATAACGCCTTCGTGTCCATCGGTCGTGCTGGAGATGAAATTTCTTATTCTGAACAGAAAACTATCTACGTAAAGGTACAATAACAAATGCTCGTTTGCTGTAATGGCCTCTCTTGGTCTGATTTTCTCTCGTCTTTCGTTTTTTCTTTTGCCCTTTCTTCACCTAGTTGCCCTGCATAAAGGCAATAAGAAAAAGATAATCTTTAGCTGCTACTACTAATATTTCTACGCAGTGGGGTCAACAAGTTGACTTGTTTACTTTCCTCAAAGTTTCTAATTGCTTTTATCACACTATTTATATTGTTTTGTTAAACTGGCGTATGTTATATTATGCTATTGGCAGGCAGATTGGTTAAAGGTACAGGGTGACTACCACAACGTTAAAGAATCATTTGAAAAAAATATATCAATTCTGCTCTTGTATGCTATGTAATATTATTGCATCATAATTATTGGAGGATTACTTTTAATACAGAACATGAAACGCATGGATAAAAGAATTTTCTTGTCAGATGGAAATCCTCGGACAAGAAGCAGCTATAGTTTGCTTCTGAAATGTCATTCATACTTCACAAACGATGGCCATGCGAAGAGCTCAGTGTGTGTATTCATAAACATAGCATTTTTCCGCTAGCGGCAAACAATCCTCGTTTGGCTTATGCTAAATAGAGTATTATTTCCATAAAGTATCTTATTAGTGACAATGAAGGCGTGAATCAAAAGCACCAGCAAAACGATAACACAACAACTGTAGGAGTAAGGATTAAAGTGTGATGCTTGTATCATGGCGAACCGTACTGTGAAAGACGCCAAAAATGTCCACGGCACGAATCCTCAGTACTTGATTGAGAAAATTATACGCTCCCGAATATACGACTCCAAATATTGGAAGGAGCAATGCTTTGCCCTGACCGCTGAATTGCTGGTGGATAAGGCGATGGAGCTGCGGTTCGTTGGCGGTGTGTTTGGCGGCAATATCAAACCAACGCCGTTCCTCTGTCTTACACTCAAGATGCTCCAGATTCAACCAGAAAAGGATATTGTGGTGGAGTTTATCAAGAACGAAGAGTTTAAGTACGTGCGAGCACTTGGCGCGTTCTATCTACGATTGACTGGTTCATCGCTTGACTGTTACAAGTATTTGGAGCCGCTGTACAACGACAATCGGAAGTTGCGGAAACAGAACCGTATGGGTGCGTACGAGCTGACCCACATGGATGAATTCATTGACGAGCTGTTGCGAGAAGAACGCGTGTGCGACATCATTCTACCGCGCATTCAGAAACGACACGTGCTCGAGGAGAACAATGAGCTTGAGCCAAAGGTATCCGCATTAGAGGACGATCTGGACGAGGAGATGCCAAGCGAGGATGAAGCCGTGGAGGATTTGCCCTCTCCGCCACCATCGTCGGCGAAGGAGAAAAAGGCCGAAATGACAAAGGCTAAAGGTAATATACCGAACGGCACGAATGGGAAACACCTACTAACGTTTTTTTCATATCTCATCTTTTGCAGCGGGAGGCAAACGAAGCGAGCGTTCGATTTCGCGAGAAAGGCAACCCGTAGATCGTTACCGTGGCTACGATGCTGGCAACTATCATGATCGAGAAAATGAACGAGATAAGGAACGAGGACGCGAAAGGGACCGGGACCGGGAACGAGAACGTGACAGAGATCGAGACCGCGATCGGGATAGAGACCGTTACAGAGAGGGAGAAAGGCGAGACCGTCGAGAGTGAGTCCTTTCTATTTTTTTTTTGTTAAACCAGCTACATGACTAATTGTGGGTTTGTTTTTGATCGCTTTCAGTCCATATGGTGAGAGGGATCGTTTTAAAGAGCGTGAGCTACGAGAACGCGAACGCGAGAGACAGCGTCGCCATGAACGACAGGAGGAACGTGAGCGCGAACGACGACGGGAGCGGGACCGTGAGAGAGACCGCGAACACGAGGAACGATCCCGTGGCCATGACCGTGAACGAAGAAGACGATGATTTTTTTTCTTTCGAAAAACATAAACCTTCCATTGCGCACGTCCATGTCCATAACATTTATTGAAGAAACAAATGTTTACTTAATTACCTGTAGGAACTTTCGCTTGGAAGCCTCACGCCTCTTGCGACGACGATCCCGTTGGATGCGTTGCTTGGTTGCATCGCGAAACAGTACACATCCATCATTTTCTTCTAGCTCACGCTGCAGCATCTGGGCGGCATGGTAGTTTGTGCCCACCATATCCCGCAATTCCTCGACCGCTGTCTGCAGCGTTTGGACAACCTTCTGGATGACTGGCAGCAACACTTGATTGTTAACGATCGGTTTCTGGTGTACGCGGAATAGAAACAGCACTACCTTACAAATTAACTCCGTGTGATCCTTCCGTTCGATGGTCAGTTTCGGGACTCGCTCGAGTAGTTCGCACACGGCACTAAAAGGCAATAGCAGTAACGACTCTTCAAGATCACTTGCCCGAATGCGCGACAGTACGGTTAGCAGGAACTCGTCCACGTTGGTGGCTGAGTAAGCAAACATTAGCGGTGGCAGTGGGCCTTTTCCCCCTTTCTCCTCGTACTGCTTGCTTACCTCGAGACACTCGAGAATATTTTCGGCTCCCTTCTCCGATCCGATCGTCTTTTTCGACGGAAGTCTTAAACCAGGCAAACCGGGGACAGTCGATTCTTCTCCCGTGGCTAGTGTGGCATTCTCCAGCTCCTCTCGCTCTTCCTCTTGCACATCCTGAAGGACGAGCGGTTCCTCGGTACGGTGGTAAAGACGCAAAGTTCGATCCGAACCGCAACTCACAACGTACTTTCCGTTGGGGCTGACGGCAAGTGCATGCGCCTCACCCAGATGGCCGGATAGTGTGACGATCTTCAGGAAGCTGTCCGCATCCCACTGCTGCAGCTTACCGTCCTTGGCACAGGAAAAGAACATGTGCGTGTTGGGAATGAACTGAACCGTCGTTACGGTGTTATCGTGCGCCAATAGTGAACGATGGCAGTCACCAAAGTCCATGCCCCAAATCTTGATCGTACGATCAGCTGATCCCGTTATGATGAGAGTCGAATCGTACGAAATGTCCATTGTTACGACCGGGAGCTTATGGCCGTAGAGCGATAGATAAAATTTGAGACTGTCCATGAAGAATATCTTCACCGTAGTGTCGAGCAGTGCAACCGCTACGTACTTGCCGTTTTGCGAAATTCTTACACTCAGTACCGTTTCCTCCAGCTTGAGAGTGTTTTTATGTAGCAGGGAGAGCACCTTTGGACCATCCGGACCGTCGCTTCCAGCGATCAGTTCAAACGACCAAAACTTGACGGTCGTGTCACCGCCACCGGTAACACACCCGTGCTTGTTCGGTGTCAGTACAATGCTCCACAGTTCCTTCTCGTGAGCCTCGATACATTCAATCACCTCGCCGGGCACCACGTCCACCACGAGCAGTTGGCCAGTTTTCAGCCCTACAAGTACGTGGCGATCGCCCGGTACGAAGCATGTGCTCACAACATACCCACCCGTCTCGACGGTGCGCAGCACGGTTTGGGATGCGCGACTCCAAAGCTTTACCGATTCGGCGCTACCCGATGCGATAGCCAAATTGTCCGAGCTGAACGAAACAGTGCGTGCTTCGGAAGGATGTCCCTGCTTTTGCAGCGTGTAAAGAGTTTCCGGTTCGGCATCTTTTTTCACATTCAAATCAAGGGAGAACAGTTGGACCAAGTTTTTCATAAACGTACAGCAGATGCGCAGCTCATTTCGACTGCCCAGGAGTAGATCAAACGATTTAACTTTTTCTGGCGTTGGAATCGTAGTGAGACGCTTGATTTCGTCGGACAATGTAAGCTGCCGGCCGGAGGCTGGCTCTTCCGCATTTTGCTTGTTCGTGTCCAGTTTTTTCATTCTCTTGGTAAGTTTCTTCATTGACTCTTCCTGGGAACAGAAGTAAAACAACTCAATCTTTCTATCCGTCCCGTGGCAACCGAGCACCTGTCCGTTGCCGTCGGCCACGAGATTGATCGTGCGCCCATGACCAGCTCTCTGAATACTGCCCGCCGCCGTGCACCGAAACGGGCTGACAGTGCTTTCTTCTTCCAGGTGTTCCGATCCAGCAGCTACCACCGGCTGCACCGGCTGGTTCGCATCAGTACTAGAAGTTATTTTGTACACCGAAAGTTGCGTATCAGCCGTGGCGCACACAAGAAAATCGTCGTTTCGCATTAGCACTATACCCCACACCTCGGTACGGTGATCAACGATCGTTTTGAAGCAACACTGCGTCTCAATGTTCCAGAACTTGATCTGTGTATCCTTTGAGCTGGACACGACTACATCCTGAAAGCGCTGCATGAAGCAACACTGCGTTATTGGCGCTGTATGTCCTGTGAGACGACACTTTCCCGTTTGTGCTACCACATCCGACACGACCAGATCATTGTCCAGTCCACCGGATACCAGCTTCAAGCCGAGCAAATCAAAATGAATCGCACTAATGGCAGAACGATGCGATGCAAAGCTGCAAACGGACTGTTTGGATTCGATACTGAACAGCTCCACCACACCATCAGAGTAGCCTACGGCGAGGAGTTTATGGTCGGGGCAAGTGCGCAGGAATGTGACCTCTTGTTTGTCCCGCACAAATTCCACCACTTTTTCGCCAATTCTGCAAAACAAAAATCATTGACAGAATGTGTGTAGAATGTTGCCTCCGAGGGACACTCTTTGTACATACCTCATGTCCCATATGAACACCTTCTCAGCGGCAGCCACTACAACGTACCGACCGACAGCATTACTGATCGTCACGAACGAGATGTTTGCGCGGGCACTGGCGATTATGTTAAAGCTCGAGACGGGCTTGTACGCCAGATACTGTTTAGTTAGACCCATCGAATTGTTTTATTATTTCTTGATCTCGCCGAAAGAATTGTTGTTGGGCGCCACTGTAAGAACAGTGCAAACACAGCTGAAAGCACGTGCATAATTTGTTGACTTTTTGCTGAAACGTAAGTCGTTTGTAGGTATATACCCATAGGTTCAGGAGTGGACGTTGGGTTGTTGTGCGTGTTATAAATTCACGTCGAGACCTTCTCTTGCAATCGTTGCTATAGCAACACCAATGCATTCGGAATTGTATATGGATATCGATTTAAAATTTCCGTATACTGTATGTTGGTTCTTGGGGACTGAAATCTGTATTATTTAAATATTTGAACTATTTCGACCTCCGGTTGGCTCTTACAGTTCAGTATGCTGCGAGGGAAACTTTTTCAGTACCGCGTGATACAGATTATAAAATGCATAAACTGATACGGAAAGTATCACTATCAAAGCTCCACCGAAGGCGACGCTCAGAAAGTTCCCATCGATGATGCCACTGCAGCTGGAGGCCCGCGTGTGAGGATTCCACAGCTCCGACGATCCACTTGTACTGTTCTGCCGTTCAGCAATAAGTCTCTTCATCGTATTCAACCGTTCGCGTAATACTTCAACCGATTCCGTTGAGAGATCCTCTGCAAAAATGGATATCTTTTGTTCTCAAGCCCAATTAACTAGAACACCAACATTCACCGAGAAACTTACCATCACGGACACTACCTTTGGGGCCACCACTTGCTTTAGCGGATGACATACTGTAATTATTTTTCTCGGTAGTTTACACCGGGGTCTATTGTTGCCCTCCTAGGATGATTGTAATAAATGCAAACAATAAGTTTAAGCAGTACTCTTGCGGCCCTTCCTAGAGGATGCTGCGATGTGAGATGCAAAACAGTCAAATTATTGATTTTCTGCTGCTTCTCTGTAGCACACACTTTTGACAATTGCATTCCAGGTCTCATCTGCGCGGAATCTGAAACGCCGAGACACGACGTCCCTACGCCGCATGTCCTTTTTCGCATAAACGAATAACACGGAGCTGCGGTTGGTCGCGGAGGCTGTGCTATCTTCGGGAACGTACGGATATAATAATTTTTAGTATGAAAGTTATTCACGAAATCGCACACGTTGTTTGTAAGGAAAACAGAATGTGTCTTTATTTAAATAATGCCTCGGCCAAATGCACGACACACACAGCTGGAGCCAAAGAAAACATTTTTCTGCGCCGCCTAGCAGTGCTCTCACAAACGTGTGAAGTGGACAAACATGCTTCTTACACTATCCTTTTCAGAAAGCATCTCTTTATAACCTGTGTGGATCTCAACCACAAAAGTGACCACATCCCAATCCAGCAAAAAATTGTGCTTCTTCTCTCCCTATCGGAACTCAGATCTAGTGTTCAGTGTCTATAGAGCATACATATATTTATATATTTTAGTGGATTCTTCTTATTGTCCCCATTTGCGGACTAATATATTACAATCGTTTCCTAAGAAATGGACCATCAGGCTTTTTGCAACTCACACCTACTCTACTATCGAGTGCAGTTGTTTTCATTCTTTGGACAATATCTTACCTATACACGTCGTGCGTTCTATAATCACGCCTAGCTAGACCTAGCTCGCATGTTTTTTTTTCTTTTTTTTTCAAAGGCTTTTGTAGAGGCTTATGTGGACATTTGGTCGCAGAGAAAGATTCATCCTTTATGAATCCCACCGCAAGCCACCATACAGCCCGCACTATACGTTTCCATTCGTTAGTTGAGAGACCCCGTTGACTTACTTGCATAATTCATTATCACCAAGAATTTACCCATAGTTGAGTGATAAAAACCATGGCAAATGGGTGTTTCGCCCATGTCTCTGAAGCCATACACGGACAAACATATTGGATAAAAAGTCAATCACAGCTCCTTTAGTTATAAACAGGCAACAGTAAAGTAGTTCTGGCTGGTTCTCCATGTACTGACTGTGATGTGTGTTGTACCCTCACCTGTGGAATTCCACGAGACGCGTGTAAGCCTCTAGGATGTGTAAATACTCGAGATTCGAAACTTAAGCTTTCGTGTCGTCTCCCCAGCTTAGCTGTTGCTTACTGCTTCCGCCTGCATTTGTGGTAGGTTGAGTGGCACATACTCTATGTAGTTGGCCGGAAACTGGCCCTTCCGTCCGTCGATCTCGCCATACAACCATTCCGGTGTTATTTGATACAGAACCGCCACCAGATCATTCTCCTAAAATACAAACGCATAGAGTTAAGCATAATGCATTCCCCTCACGCGCTCTCAAACCATACCATAATAGTAAGATCTTCTGGTGCTTGTGCTTGGAAATTATACATGGCCCGCACTTTCACCACATCATCACCGCTTCCTGTGCCCACTTCGATGCTCTGTTGGTTCGTAAGCGGAACCTTCACCTCTACATAATTTACCGGAAACATTCCTTCAAGGCCACGTTTATCGCGACCCATATACCACTCTTCGTTCAGTCGCTTCAGCAGATAAATCTTCTCATTTGCCTGAAAGGAAAAGTAAACAACATACAACGCAAATGTTAGACCTCTTTGCACCACCTACTTTCTATTCAATGTAAGACGCAGTATCGTGACGAAGCGCGCCAGTTTGAAGGACATGCTATTAATAGCCTTCACCGCCACCTGCCTTGGCCAATCACCTCTTGAATTGTGTGTCAACGACTCTTGAGCAGCGTAGAGACGTGTGTGAATATTTTGTGAGAAGAAAGTTTTTTGTTTACCTTAAAACTTAAATCTTCATCCGCTTCGCCCTGGAAGTCGTATAGAGCGATTCCGTACGGCTCTTCTGCATACGTCTCTCTAGTGATCGGCAGTGGTGGAGGCGGTATGCTGGGCATCGGTTGAGAAGGTAGAGAATCAAACCCTCCGCCAACATCCGAAGAGAATTCATCCTCCATTCCGGTATAATGCGACCTGCTCGTTGGAGGCGCTGGTGCCATCTGTTTCGATGCCGTGCCGAAGTTGTTGCGCAGCGTAGCCGCAGCGGATGGAATAGATTTTTGACTATCCGAAGTATTGCTGCTCGTTGGAGGTTTAATTATTGTCGGCATCGACATTGTTGGGTGTCGCGGTAAGACACTCTGCCCATTACACAACGGATCTACAAAATCAGACTTTTGCAGCTTGCTGTTTACCAGTGGTGTACGTATTTGAGCCGTTGTGGCAGATGTTGCCAAAGGAATTGTACCGTAAATAATGGCTGATGGTGCAGTAGTCGCTCGTCCCGAACTTGTACTCGCACTACCCGCTTCAAAGGGATCCAGTTCCCCCCAATGAACGCTAGAACTAGCTCGTGGACGAGGGGTGTTACCGCATGCAACAAAATCGTCCTCGAACCCACTCTCTGCCTGCGACATGTTGCCATTGTTGGGTGAAGAATAGTTTGAATCTGAGCTGAAACTATCCACGCTGATACAATCGCTGCAGGATTTTTGTGTAAATGTCGGCGAACTCGGAGGCGAATCAAAGCTTATCAGTTGCATTTCAGCGGTCGCCCCGGATGACGCAGCTCCACTTCCGCTAGTAGCGTTCCCAATCGGAAAGAATGACCCGTAATTGTTGCTGCTATGATGTCCGGGTTCATAGCCAGTGACTTTTCCTGCATGTTTTACCGTGCTCGATGATGGTGGCGGGAGCAACTTTACAGGACCGGAGCTTGTTTGGCCCTGTTTTTGACGCGCAGTAGCGCCACTGTTCGATTTGCTTGCGGTAGCTCCGTTCGATGATCGCTTGTGGCCAAACAAGCTGGAAAGTATGTTAATCGACTGTGGTTGGCCGGGTTTCTTCAAGGGAGCAATGGGAACAGCAGCGGCAGTTGCAAGCTTCGGAGGCGGAGGCCTTGGTGGCGGTGGCTTTTTAGCTTTAACATTTTGCTGATGATTCTGTTGCGACTGAAAAAATTGTCCACTCTCTGTCACTCGTTGACTTGTTGTGCTGATTACGCCAGAATCAAAAGCGCAAAAGTCCCAATCCGTCGTCGGAGTGTAGCGCGACGGGGCAGCCGTGTTACGCTGCGGAGGTGGCGGAGCAGGTCTTGATGGAATGGTCATATTTCTGGAAGATGAAAAAAGGTTAGTGTTATACACATAAACAGCACGATCTGCAAAACAGTTCAGGCACTGAGTCGGCCACATACATTTTAACACGTTTTCTGGGTCTGTCGTGGTACCCATAGCCATAAGATATAGCCGCAAGAATGTCACACATTATTCACTACTTTTACCGAAGTTTCCTTGCAATGTTACCAGAATAAAGTTCAAGTCCCGCAAACAACTACACGTGAATCAATAAACGAACGTCTTCACTGTAGCACTGTACAGTACGATGTGAAGTGGAAATGCTGATTTTTGTACGATTTACTTTCACGTTTATATACACGGTGGTGTTGGATGTTGGAAAAAACACACCACACGCGATACATGGTGGCGGAAAAACAAATATAGTTATAATTATAGAAGCAACTGCACATCATCGTGAAAAACGAGTGGTAAATAAAAATCCTCAATCTGGGCGCACCAACAGGAGGCAAAGGAACGATCAGACGAACACATGGTGTTGTGCCATATACATTTTCGGCAGCTTTCTGCGCAGATCAAAGTTCAAAGATTGTGTTTTCAATTCAATTGTTCCCGGTTTGTTCGTCTCTAAGTCAAAAGCGCTTCCCGGTAGTTTCACGTTTCGATAACACTCGGAATGGGGCGTCATAGTGGTTTTGTTTTTATCATCTAAAATGAAGCACTTTAATAAGAAGTGCTCTCTCCCCGGTTAGTAATAAAACCTGTAATAAAAACAAACACCGTTATATCATCCTAATCACTCTCCAAGTAAGCTAGTAAAATTTCTCGTGATTTGCCGCACTGCTCCCTGGATACCATTCCTTGATGTCGTCCAGCGCAGCCGTTACGTACAACTATGAACTGCTAACCGCCGTGGCGTTATTACGTGCAGCAGCCGTGTGCAGTTTCTGTGAGAAAACGTGTTTTTCTCGCGTATTCTCGCTGTTCATAGGCTCTGTGAAAGACCTTATGCGAGGACACAGATTAAATACGCGCTCCAATAGCGTGCCGCTATGTTTTTGTCCACTTGTTATGCCGTAACATGTCCATTGCTGATCAACTATAAGTTTTGCGTTTCTATCGCACTCCTGCTTCTGATTGAAATGCTTACAAGCAGAAGTGTTGGTAAGTGATACGCCGAAAAAAATGTTTAATTCGTTTGTTAACATATTGTTCATTCATTCAAATCCGACCAATCATTCATCACAGCCAGGGCTGGCATACGATCATCGGTCTTTGAACTCAACCGTGATTTTAACCTGCAACATACGGCCAAACATACGAAGAACCATATTACTGTTGCAACTACATACCAATAGCAGTTCGTGTTTTTGTAAGGCCTCCCAGGCAAGGGTACAGCGGGTTTGTTTTCAATCAACCAAAACAGATGAAAACCATCATACAACTACTTTTTGAAATCACTAACCACTAACGATTTGATAACGATGTAAAAGGCGGGTTGTTGTTCTTGACGTGATTTTTTTCTACTTCCGCTTGAACATTATCGCTTGTCGCTTGAATGATAAAATGACGACAGCAAACCCGCCTACTTGTCGTTCTACATTACTAATCAAGGCAGTCATTTATTCGGTTGCTATGATAACAACACTAAATGTGCCAATATTGCAAGCGCCGACAATAATATCGAGAATACTTTCATACGCATCTGCTTCCCGCGTACGCGTTTATACGCAAAAAGTATCACATGGATTTGCGGCTGAGTTCCCAGTCAATTAGACACCATTTGCAACACAGTGGTGCTAACGGATAAACAGCGATGTTGATCAAATTTCCCAAGTTTTCACGCATAACCGCAAACTGCTCCTAATTGTCTTGTACATTTGAATTGTACATTTAATCGGGTCATATGATACATTTAGCGAAGCAATTAGTGGGTTTCCATTTTTAGTTTTTGTTTACAAAGACATCTACTGGGGTTACCAACCACGTTTGTTAACTAAACTAAATGTTCACATAAATAATACTGTATCCAGCTACCGTGTATGATTAAGGACTGTTGATTGTTTGCATCGTTCAAACAAAAATTAAATAAGTCTTATATAAGGTACCGAAAAAGCATTGTCAACATGTTAGCATCGTCCATCATATGCAAGACGTTTTCGAGCCTATCTTACGACGATATTTGCTTAAAGACTGATGAATTATGCTCTCTTATAAAATAAAGGACCTCAAGAGACTCTTGACTTATTTCCCCTCTCGTAGTTCAATTTTAGTTACTTCGACAAGCAAAGCTGGATTCGTTCCAATGGTCACCTTATCAAACGCAGGAAAAAGGATAAATCGTTGCCATCGACTTTTTTTTCTGCACACGAATAACGTTTTCTGTTGCAGCTTCTGATCTTGACAACCTTGAAGGAAGGCTCCGATCATGGTGAGTTCGTTTCACTTCCTTATTGAAACTCCTGTGACCACAATTTAGCGAAGGTACGTTAGTTTCATAGATGCACTCGTACACAACTACATTGATAATACGATGTCGTCGTTCGAGACGAGTGATCAGTCGCACTATCATGGAAGTTTAACAATATTTTTGGTCATTGTATGCAGCCCGTTTTTAAGGGCAATCTAATTTGAACTTTTTATTTCGCAGCAGGTCTTGTTGAGGATGATGGCAAACGATTTTTTTACGATACCATCGGTACCTACCTACTACTCATGAGACAAATTCCAGCACACGATCAAACAAAACACAATGGACTGCAGCGTAATAGTCACAGGAACGGGGGAGGAAAGCAAGAACTTAATCGCTTGAACTGCAAATGTTACTCACAATACTAAACACACGAAACATCACTTGATCGAGAACAAAACATTCAAACAAAACGTTCAAGCTTTCCTGCGCGAACAGACAAGGAGGAACAGAAAATTCGCGAATTTTACTCTAAGCTGGCTGCCATTTTTTAAGAACAATGAATGATTCACTGCAATGCAAACAGCAGGCTGGATCAAACACGTACAACTGACATGTGACTTTGACAGTGCTGAAATTGTTAAACGAATCGATGACAAGATTTAGCATTGATAACTTTTGAGATAAAAATAAAAAAATGTTTGACTGGACTAATTAAGCTTAAATTATTGATGCATTTTGTTTGATCGGATGGTAGAGGGGTTTCGAAACAATTTTATTAACAAACATGTCGTTACTTGTAGACATTGCCAACATAAGCTATGTCAAAACTATGCAGATTACGTGTAAACATACCAGAACCATTAAAGACAACAACAACAATAAGTTGTCAGAAGTAAAAGCAACGCGCACGTTTTTCTGTTTGTGGTAAAACATACCGTTCCTTTGCTATAGAATTTTCACATTACCTCACGGCCAGTAATTATTTGCAGGGTGGATATTCAAATATTTGCAGTATGGCCGGGTTGGAGTTACTAGTGGGGACGTACGAAGAGTTTATAGTATGCTATCGCGCAGAACCTTTGAAAACGGTAGTTGCCTGTTAATGAGATATTGCTCTGAATTGCTTTACTTATCAATATGATGCGTTGGTTGTAGGATCCGGAAAAGATGTCCCTTAAGGAATCGTTCGCTGCTCATCTGCACACCTCATCAGTGCGATCGGTAGCGTCTAACGGTAGGTACGTTGCGACAGGCGGCGCCGACGATCGGATATGCCTGTTGGACATGCGGGAAGGCACGAAGGTGACTGAGTTCCTGCATCACGATGGAACTATCAATGCACTTGCTTTCTCCAAAAACGGTAGTCATTTGTTCTCCGGCAGCAATGACGGCAGCATTACGGCCATCAATATGTCCAAACTGGCCGTTGACAAAACGTGGAAAAGCGCACACAAATCTGCGGTGCAAAGCATCTCCATTCATCCGCATGGTAAAATGGCACTTTCGTTGGGCAATGACATGACGCTCAAAACGTGGGATCTAATCACGGGTCGAGCACTGTTTACAACTGCGTTGAACAAAAACAGCAAATATGGCCGAGTGTTGGCCGATGTTCAATGGTCCCCGGATGGGGAACACTTTGCACTGCTCGGCAACCGAGTAGTCGATGTCATCAGCATTGAAACAACACGTTCGGTTAACACGCTGGAGTTTGAATCGAAACCTTGTGCGATGTGCTGGTTGTCGCCGGAAGAAATTGCCGTAGGTTTGGAAAGTGGAGAGTTGGCAATGGCTAACATACATGCTCAAGAGCAGCAGGAAAAGCTGCAGATTTACGACACACGATTGAAGGCAATTTCTTGCCTAGGAAATTACATAGCAACTGCTTCCAGTTCAGGTGACGTTTCGCTGTGGCATCTGGAGGGTGTTGATTTTACGCAAATTTGCACCCAACAAATCGGCTGTCGTCCGATATGTTTGGCTCTGATAAAAACTGGCAGACCACTGAGCCTCGACAGTTCAGAAGAGACAACGGAACGCTCGTTGTCGTCTGAGACATTGAAAAACAAACCACCGGCCCCAGCACGTAGCAACGCAACGAAGGTGGTCAAAGAACTTGCTTGGGTAAGCGTGGAAACTGAGGATCCTGTTCAGATAGCGGCCGCGAAACGGCTGAAAAACCAGAGAAAGCTTATTGCTGCCAAGAAAAGCAAGAAATCAGTAGAAAAGCGCTTCAGATCGAGCGGATTCATTGAAGAAACACTAGATGATGTCATAGAACCTAGCAAAGCGGACGGTACGGAACAGTCGACGAAGAAGAAAAAAATCAAACCATGAGAATATCGTTTTTCATTGAGTAATTTTGTATTACGACAATAAAATATTGCGGAAATGGGAACCTACCCTTCGATACAGGAATACTGTCATTGCTTACGAAAATTGAGAAATTTAATAAAATTAGCAAACATTACCGGACAACCCGAAAAATAAATTAAATCAACGATCGCAAACAACTTGCAATTTCCGTACAGTTTCATCCCCCTGATCTGACAGGGTGAACATCTGACGTTTTGACACACCTCAGTAATCGCAGGAAAACAACACACCCGGGAGAGTAGTAAAACCGTAACAGACTCACATTAACTGAATCCATTGCGAAATCATTGAACTAAGCTTTACAAAACCCAACTACAAGAGCTAGAAATAATGTCCGCAGAGTGGTAAGAGTTTGGTTCTAAAAGTGCTTGGCCATTCCGAGACGACGTTACATTTATGTGACTTCCGCTTTTCCAGGGTGTGTGTCCAGCGTCAACAAGATGAGTGTCGCCGTTATCTTGATCAGTTCAAAGTTCTAGACCATCCGTTGAAACAGTCAACGATAACGGTATTGCAGTACATATAAAACTGAATTTGCGTGCCGTTTTTTTTTTTTCATGCTAATCTTCTTGCGTTGTCGTAGGTTCTGGAAAGTCGAGGCACTCGAAGCAGCAAGGTACCAGCGGCAGCGAATGGGATCTCGCACAGCAGTTGTAATTCGGCAGCAGTGTCCACCGCAGCATTGTCGCTTGATCCGCTAAACATAGCCTTCGATGGATCGGATCCGCTGAGCCAATTCGCAAAACAACAAGGGACTTCGTTAGGCAAAGATCCACTTTCACGTATGGCTGCCGAGATGGAAAGTACACTTCCGGTAGTGAAATCCAATCTGCCGGGATGTCGTAGCTTGCTGGGCAATAAAGCAAAAGAGCCAACAAGTTTGCTTGAACTGGATCTTATCGAACCGTGGGCCGCCCGACGAGGTGCGATCCTAAACAAATACA
This sequence comes from Anopheles epiroticus, assembly GCA_000349105.1. Lineage (NCBI taxonomy): Eukaryota > Metazoa > Arthropoda > Insecta > Diptera > Culicidae > Anopheles > Anopheles epiroticus. The sequence goes on from KB671743.1 coordinate 578,283, forward strand.
CCACCTCCGAGAAACTGTCGATTGTGACGAGTTTTCTCACCGGTGGAGAATCCATCAAACCGCAGACGACAATGTCGGAGAAGGTCAAATATCGATTAGAACAGTTGGATGACTTTGAGGAAGGTTCCGTGCGCCAGATGCTTGACCTGTCGCAGCAGGAGTACGTTGTTAAGATCGAACAGCTGAATCACGAGCTGGTGCAGGCATGGAATCAGGATCAACGTGTCAAAGCGCTTAAAATTGCAATACAATGTTCGAAGCTGCTTTCCGACACATCCGTCATCCAGTTCTACCCTTCGAAGTTTGTCCTCATCACCGACATTCTCGACATTTTCGGCCGACTCGTCTACGAACGGCTGCGTACGAAGGCTGACTACGTACACGCAGGAACGCGCGAAATGACTTCCTTGCCGGAAAACTTTACCCCGGAGATGGTGCCAGAGTCGGCGAAGGAAACGTGCCAAAACTGGTTTTACAAGATCGCCTCGATCCGGGAGCTGCTTCCACGACTGTACGTAGAGATGGCGATACTGCGCTGCTACAGCTTCCTCGCCCAGGACGAGTTCAGTCTGGCATTGCGCAGGCTTACAAAAATGATCCGCGGTATTGGCGATCCACTGGTGGCCATCTACGCTCGTTGCTATCTGTGCCGGGTAGGCATGAGTCTCACGTTTGATCGTACCTACATAAGCGAAAACCTCGATGACATCCTTATGATCTATCACACCATCTTTAATGGTGGCATCCGTTCGGAGATCGCACGCCATCGCATAACCCTCAACGGTTATGCCTCGCTGTATCTGCCGGCACTGGATTGGATCTTGCAGGGAGTAGCAATTCTGACGACAGACAATCAGTTGGATGATATTGTGCAACGTTGCAAGGAAAAGAAAAATCCTGCCCTGCTGCTACAGTCCATGATGCAATCCTTCCGATCGGATTTCATCGCATCCCGTGCAACACACTTTGTGCAAATTCTCTCCACCATCTCAGTGGAAGGTTTATCGCGCGGACAGCTATTCCGATTGCTGGGCAGCATTCTCAGTCACACACCACCACCCATGGAACAGCGGCTTAGTGTGCTTTCCAGCGCTATGAAAACGTTCAGTTCATTGGGTAACGTGGAGGAGTTTATGCAGTGTGCAGAAATGTGGGCACAGTACACTAGTCAACATTTCGGGGTAAGCGTATGCCGCCGTATTCAGCTGACATCAAACGTACTTACATATACTTCTCCTTTGCTAGCTAAAAGAGGTCGATGCGTTCCTAGGCAGTGTGCTTCAGCAGATGTCTCCGAACAGAATTTACGAACAGCACTACCACGAGCTGCAGGTCATAGTGGATAAGATCGTTTCGAACGCTCAAGATGTACATGGCCTACTGGCGCTGGTAAGTAACGATAATTACACTCAAATAGCTGTCGTAAAACATACTCACCATTGCCTCGCTTGTTCGTGCGCAGGATAATTTCCTTCCATTGTTGGATCTGTTTCAAAAGGACTCTATTAAGCTGGAAGTGTGCAAGAATATTCTCACTAGCTACCGGAATGCAACGTCCTGTGATAGTGCCATCATCAACGATCCAGTAGTCACCAACGCTCTCATGTACATCAGCCGAGTTTTAAATGATTCCGTCAAGTAAGGACGCAGCAACAGTTTAAATTCAAACTCCTTTTTCTGAACGATCCGTTTCCTTTCCTTGTCTTCTTGCATAGCGCACTTACTGGGGAGGACGAACGACGACAAATCAGTGGACTAATATGCCACTTCATTCGTAAGGTAGATTACGGACGAGATTTTGAACAGCAACTAGCTTTTTACGTTGAAGCACGCTCAGTGCTGTCGAATCTGGATTCTGCTCTTTCCACACTAATACACTCGGTCAACCGGTTAGCGACAAGCACGCGACGCATCGTGAAGGGTCTGCACACGCAGAAAACGGCCGCCTTCGTAAAGGCATGCGCCGCCTACTGCTTTATAACGATCCCTTCCATCATTGATGTTCGTACGCGCATGGAGCTGTACCTGCAGTCCGGACAGGTGGCTTTGCTGAATGTCTGTCTACAGCATGCGGATTCGTGCTTTGAAGCTGCAATCAGTCTAATTCCCGAAGTCCCGCGAATGGTGGAAAACGATGGAAAAGTGCAATCAACCGAGGGTTTTATCAAGACGTTCATCGTCAATCTGCTGTCCACGCTGGTGATCGTGCCGGTAAGACCAAGAGTACCTATTGACTGTTGTGCGTAGTGCGACTTAAACCTCCCCATTTCTTCATTTCAGGATAATCCCACCCAAGGTGTGCTGTATCTGTTGCGCCTCCTGTTGGAAGTAGTACCGAAGTATCCCTTCGAACCGCTCTCGGACGTTATTTCCTGCATTTATCTTCACGTGCTCGACTTCCTATCCGTCGCGGCACAGGAAGTATACCCGTATCATATCGTAAACGTAATCTCCAACGACGAGCTCTACGGGTCGGATCCAAAATTCATCGCCGAAATAAACGAGCTGTGCTGCACGGTATGCGACAAACTGCTGCAGCATCTGAAAGTGCTGTTGGAATCAAATGCACTGCGTGCGCAGACGCAGCTGGCGCTCGATCTGCTGCTAAAAATCATTACCGGCGCCGATCTATCCGTGGACAAAATGTTTACTTTGACGGTTAATCTGTGGAACTTGGCAGTGAAGAATCGTAGCGTAATTGAGCCGAAGCAATTGGTAAGAGAAACTAATCTGTCTTTTTTTGTTTGTCAACATTATCAGTACCGTAATTTCCTGCAAAAAGGCGGTTGTGTTACACAATTTTTCAAGCATTTTTTTGCCGCCCTGATAAGCTAATTTTGCAAACCCGTAATTTGGTGACGCTGATTACATATGTATTACGCATTAGTCTGCAACGCCATTCATCCATTCCTGTGATTGTGCTTGAACAAAGGTCAGCAGCTTGTCCTTCTTTGGAAGTTTTCTTTATCAGTCAGGAAGTTTTGCCACTGTTTTAATAGGTTTTTATTTGTAAACGTATTTTGCATTGCACAACAAAAATGTAGCATAAAGGGATGAGATGCATTATTACAGAACTGTTTATTTGACTGATGGAATATCTAACTTTTCTACTTACTCTTTCAGCAAACTGTTGTAGTGTACACGGAGCATCTGGCACAGGTTACACAGCTTGAAACGCAACGGCAGAGCCTATGGCTGCTGCTGGAAAAAATGAAATCTCGGATTTAAAAAGAAAACGTTCGGAACGACCGGCACCAGTATATGGAATGTCCTGTGCACTTTTCAAGCAAAGCACACACATGTTATCATTAACATTATCATTAACATTATCATTAACTCATTCCCAAGCGCTTTAGCGAACTGTTTCGTTACATCAACGCATTATCGACGTATTATAAGAAAATAAAACTACCTGTTTATATCCATTTCGAGTGCTGCTGCCCTCGTGAAAAAAGCATAGAGAAAATAATAATTGTACAATTAAAAGAAACATAGTAATTCAAATGTTCGTATTTCACACGTTCCAGCATTTACCGCAATTAAAAAGCTGCTCGATGGCTACTACAAGAATTGTTTATTTCCATTTCTTATTTTATCTGTGTGTGTTTGTTGTTTGCTGCTTTTCCCTTCTTTAACTTCACCGTTTTGTTTGTTTGTTTGTTTTGCTTTATCTATGGTTCTATGGTTTTTGTATTCTCTCTCTCTCTCTCTTTCTCTCTCTCCCTCTCTCTGCTCGATCCACTTTAAAGTAGCCTTTTATTCACTGGAGTAACTTTCCTTCTTCAAGTATTGTACGGATATCTCCAGATGTTTCCGCTTTTCTTTTTTAGCAGTGTGAAATAGTGATGGAAATGTGGTATTCGCTAGCGTGTCGTGAGTTATACACGGTTTCGCTTAAACAATTCAGTTGTTGTAAATGTTTACGATGAGCACGTGTTTCGGATACCTTCTCCAAGCTTGAAAATACCTGCCCACTGCATATGCTACGTGCACTCAACACAAAAACACACTGTTATTGCAAAGTTATTCTCTTCCTTTTCAATTGTTCTGCACAGCCTCCGGTGTGCGTGAATTGCTTTGGAACGACAGTGGTGATTTTTGTTCCTTTCCCCCTAAGTAATGTGATTGAATGTGTATTTACGATGGATAAGTAATATCTCGATAATGGAATTTCGCCTCGGTTCTGTTTGCCAGTGACGAACGGCATGCTTCGTTTGATTTTAGCTGCTTTCTCCCACTGTCCGCCAGACGCTGGTCGAAAGGTTAGCAGGGCTGCACGAAAGGTGCCAACAGACGATGCGGTCTTTTGCATTGCATGCAGTGTGAAATAGAATGAAATGACACACACAAAAGCGGATAGTCAGTAGACAGTCCGTAGTAGTACTGTTACCATTCGTGATCTAGGTAGTGCTAGTGATGCTCTCTAACTGGCTGCTGTTTTTGACTTGTCATAACAATTCTATTTCGGTTGTTGTAAGACCCCACATCCTCTCCACCTCGTCGCCTGCGATCCTCGCACCAAGCGTTCACGATACTCTTGGACTGCACCGTTCGTCCGGCGCCACAAATCGCAGGTTTTTTGATCGCGTAAATGATACTGTGTATTACTTCTATCGCGTAATAATGTGTTTCACAATTGCTCTGGCTAGATTTTATACTTACTATAATAAATAAACCGATCAAAATTGCGCTGCCTTTGCTTCTTCCTTCCATTAGTTTTCAATTTCCTTCGTAAGCGCTTCATTTGATGCGGCGTCTTACATGGTGCATATTACTTCTGCTCTTTCACTTACAACAACACACCGTCCCTGGGACCAATACATGCTACACTACTACAATTTACTTCGGCCATCACGATTATCCAACCAAACTCACTTTCCCTCCGTAACATCTCTTCTATTACCGCACTGCTGCTTGGAGATAGTGTTTGCGTTTCCGATTTTATATCTTTTATAGTTACTTCTTTATTTTAATATATATTGACAAAAACGATACACATTAAATGGGTTTGATTCATCATTTTCAGTTTCACTATTTCTTTTACCATGTTTTCACTGCTGTTGGTCTCTTACTTCCTTCTCTTCTTGCATTCTATAATTATTATAGAAACGAATTCAAACTCTACAATCCAAAATCCACCGATCTGCTTAATAGACTGCTCCTGATAGCGCGCTTTTTTCTGTGTGTATTAATAGGAGTTTTACGCTTAACTATATTATTCAATCATCTGTTCAAACAAACTAGGAGCACAAACGATTCCGTCAGCCAAAAGCCTCGATGTTGTGTCACTGGCTAGGCTAAGTAGTGTGGTTGGTGCTAGACAGAACTGATAATATACTCTCCCTCTCTGTAAAGGTGCACACAGCGTCCTTTTAGATTGTAGGTTAAAGAAGTTGTGTGCTGTGGAAAGCAACGGTTCAAGAAAGGACGACTGATTTTCGTGAAGGAATGATGAAATATGCGCGACAAGAACAAGTTAAGCTTTTCTGAATTCACAACCCAAATTCTCTGGCTCCGGAAATACGAAACAACGGTAGCACGAACAAACCACTCTCCTCTCCTCATTTCCACCTTCTGTCTTTGCAACGACTCTGCACATTAATCTGAGGAATACATATCCACTGTCGCTGGTGGGTCCAAACCTGTTACTTTTGAACAAACTAATCTACGTTGAATACATCTCTCAGGATGCGCAAATCTCCCCCATTGGTGGCACACAAATATATGCTCCCACGTACATTTGTGTGCCTTAGGATCGGCTGAGTCCGACCGTTCAAAAAACCTCATGTTGGTGACAAAAAGCACAAAAACGAAAATTACTCATGAGATGATACATACATGTGTTCGAAGCAGATGCTCCGGTGTAAGCGGAAGAGCGTCGATCCATGTCGATACATAGTGACAAAAGAGTAGCTGTGTTTTAATTACATTGTGGCGTCAACGCGAGGTAAGAGTGATGGACTTCACCGATGAACGCATTCTTCCGCATATGCAGAAACGAACAAAACGTTTGCGCTGCTAACTGATGTATGGTTTGGGGGCAGTTTCGGGACAATGAAAACCGATGGCAGCGCAGCAGCAGTAACAAAAAGGCGGTCGTACACTTGTGACAGCAGCAGCGGTCGCAGTAATGGTGTTGTATAATGTTGATAATAACGTTCGTTACAGTTGCTGATGACGGTGATGGTGATGGAGTAGGTTGAGGGTTTGTTTGTTTTGCTACGATGAAACACGAAATATTTCTTCTTTTATCTATACTATGAAAATGCAAGGAATATTAGGTTGTCTTAAATTATGCGGTGTGTACTACTACGGGTAGTATGATAATGCTTCAAGCTGGTGGTACTGAAAATGTGCGTGTAAGAAAGGTGTGTAAGAAAATGCACACAAAAATTCCAGAAATGCAAGTGGATGGATGCAGTATGAAATTGAGGGACTGAGGACATGATGATGGAATACGAGAAGGACGAGCACGAGTCGTAAGTATGTTCTTTCTCGATATCTTCTTCGAAATCTACATGAACAGCAGATACACATACACACTATAGTAGTGAAGGTTTTGTTGTTACTGATCTTTTTCGGTTTTGCTGTGAGTTTTTCTTACATTTTTGCGCGCTATGCTGCTATATCTGGCTGAAACTTCCGAACGGCGCTGTTATTCCTACAGACTGTTGCCCTGCTGCCGGGTGTTGTTTTGCATTGCGCGTCTGTATTCTTCTTTTGCATACCTTTTTATGATTTGCATTGCTGTTATATTTAAGAGATAATTTGCTTTTCATGCGCGCGTGTGTATGTGTGTATTATTTTATGAATAAATGATGTTTTTTTTATTTTTCACTGCTCATCTTCCAATCGAACCTTCCCTTGCATCATCTCGTTCTTGTTTTTATCTCTCTCTCTCTCTCTCTCTCTCTCTTCTTGATGGTTCTTCTACGTAATGCGACCGAGAGTTCTGCTTTTTATACCGATGTTTAAGTTCTAGTCTCTTCTTTGTCTCTTCTCTGGAAATGTTGGTTATTTGCTGCCGGGACTGGGTATTTCGCACTTCGACTGCTGGAGTGGATCATTTGCAGGAATTCTTCCTTTATTCCATCCCTTGTGTTGCTCTATGTCTGTGTTTTGTGTATATTTCTTATGTTTATTTTCTTACTTCTTAATGCTTATCTCTTATCTTCCTTTTTTAATTAATAAAATAAACTCACACATAAAACGAGACGCGTGCAAATTACGACACGTCTTGGTCTTCAACATCCTGGATTTGTTCCTTTTGTTCGCCTTCACCTATAGAGAGTTGTACAGCAAGAAGAAAAAGAGAATACAACATGAATTAGTGTTGGACAGGGTGGAAGAAATATATCCAAGAGGAATTTGAGTGTCGATAGTAGCAAAGAGGGGAAAGCGATTCTTATTCTCTTACCATCAGCCTGCATGTCGGACGTCCATAATGTGAGGTTGTCCCGAAGCAACTGCATGATAAGCGTCGAATCTTTGTAGCTTTCTTCACTCAGAGTATCCAGTTCGGCAATAGCATCGTCGAAAGCGGCTTTCGCTAGACGGCAGGCACGATCCGGAGAGTTCAGGATTTCGTAGTAAAATACCTGTGGACGAAAGATGAACAGCGGAGACAACCACGTTGCATTGTAAGATTAATACTTTCCCAGTTCATTTTTCGATTTGCACTGCTCCAACAAAATCGTAATTTACTCACTGAGAAGTTCAAAGCCAATCCCAATCGGATTGGATGCGTTGGTGGAAGGTCAGTCATCGCGATATCACTTGCAGCCTTGTACGCAACGAGCGAATTTTCGGCAGCATCCTTGCGGTCTCCGCCGGTGGCAAACTCGGCCAGATAGCGATGATAATCGCCCTTCATCTTGTAGTAAAACACCTTGCTTTCACCAGTCGTTGCACACGGGATCAGATGCTTGTCGAGCACCTCGAGAATGTCGGAGCAGATGTCGTTCAGTTCCTTCTCAACCTGTGAGCGGTAGTTTTTGATCATTTCCAGCTTCTCCTCGACCCCCTGGGAACAGAAAAATAAAGAACAAGAAGAAACAAATCGCTCATCAGAATTGCAGACGAAAAGCCACGTGAATTTAAATTGTTCCATTTGCATCCCACTAACCTTGTTCTCTTCCTTCTGCTCTATCGAAGAGATTATCCTCCAGGAGGCGCGACGTGCACCGATGACGTTTTTGTACGCCACCGACAACAGGTTTCTTTCCTCCACCGTCAACTCCACGTCCATGGAGGCGACCTTCTTCATGGCTTCGACCATTTCTAGAAAACATTGAATAAAAGAGAGATGCAGAATTAGCTACTTTATTCGCCGCCGTCAATGTTTATGTTACTTCTTTTTATATGCGTTTCATTACAGATGATGAATTCATTGACATTATATTCATTTTTTTCAATTACAGTTATCGTTCTACGTACATTTTGGATCATGTTGGACAACTGTTATGAATAAATTAACGCTCATCATAGTCAAATAACTGTTTTATCGGTACTGTATGGACAAAACCGTATCCAATAAAGGAGCTAGTAGAGAGCCTAAAATAGCTTTCCTCAAAACTTGTTTTAATAAGAGAACGTCGTTTACAATTTTGTCTGATTGCTTTTATTGGCCATTGCTTTTATTTATTGGAATAAACGACTTCATCGGCTATGAAATTAGAACTTTTAGTGCAGGTGACAACCTTATTGCGTTACACGAAAGGTTGTGCCGCCGATGCATAATTATTAGTCAAGAATCGTCATTAGTGAATCGTTAAAAGAGCACGTCCATGCCGATCATTAACCTAACGCAGGCGCATGGAATTCATTTTAACGTGTGGTTGTTTTTTACATGGTATCAACGTGAACACCAGAAAAGTTCACATACTGGCCAGGCCACGGGGCAAGAATAGATAGCCATTTGAGAGATAGTGCCACTCTTGAAAGCTCTTGTGAAACGTGTACCTATGTAGGGAGTACTATTTTAAGGCCTTATCTTTAACCACCTGGTAGCAGCAGCTTCGCATATACATCAAGCATAGATGAATGAGCCAGAGGTTTACACGTCATAACTACTAGTACTTATGCCGACTCTTCAACCGCTCGTCAAGAAGGTGCTCTCTGTTGGTCTTATGCCCAGCAGCCGCAGTGGCTTCAGGACGGCGTTATTCTATAATAGCCACCAGCATTTTACTTTTTCGCATTCGCTGTGAATCCATCGCAAAAGAACACGGGAGTTCCGTGGAAAGCAAGGAATATACGCACACAGATGCCTTTTTCCGTTCTTAGAAAGAAAACAGCGAGCAAGCTGCGCACGTCCTGTTAGAGATAAAGAACATGTTTAGTGTATCCCCCCTAAAATGCTCGTCAGTTTTACCTGAAACTAACCTTGTAAACCATGAAAAAACATTTTCACCGTTTTTTCCATTTTCTCTGCAGCGCAATAGCCCCACAGAGACTAACACACATGTGTATGCAGCTCAGATTTTAGTCGCCAGAAAAAAGCCGCTAACGAGATGGAACACGCACACTAGAGAACATGCTGTATGTATACGAACACCGGCGTTGCTGAACGCCCAACAGTCTTATCCAAATCATTGAGAGAGTTTTTCTCTCGCTCTCTTTTTTCACCGCTGCTCTCTACCTATCAGCGACGACGATTACAATCCGGAGATGCTAACCAACCACACGTTGTTCAAACCAAACTTTTAAGGTTAGGAAACGTCAAAAAAAATATTACAAAACTATACTATATGAAAAGCTCTGCTGCAATTTTTGACATGATGATACAAGTATGAATACATGCAACACAACAAAGGTCCTCAAAATGACCCCGAAACAAGCACCAGTGTCCCCCAACTATCTTCCCCAATTGCCCTTATATGGGCAAGTATTCAGTGTGGTGGCTGATGTGTTCTATCAGTTATTTTTTCAAATCTACTAACCAATCCGCTCAATTTGAACATGTAAAATGAGCTATACACTCGTCCAAACATGTTAAAAGAGTTCCATTATGTAAAAGATAAGTCTGGACATCTAAAGGATCGAATGGGGTGGTGGTGGTGATTACCACCCCCGAACTCGACGAATGGCAGTTACGCAATCGTAGTTTAGAAGAAAAAGGTATAGTGCACAGGGAAGAGGGAACAACCGTTGAACTAAAGTAGTTGCTCCATTCTGGTGGTAGATTTTTTTTTATCACTTTGTGAAGATGCAACTTAATACTCAATTGTTCATTTCCATATCAAAAATTAATCTCTTCTCGCATAGCACAGTTGAAATCGGTCATATCACTTTGAAAGATGAAGACCTCAGGCCCTCCATTACTCCTGATAGTATACCTGGAAAGTCACATTTTACCAGACACCATTTGCCGCGGGCGAATCTATTTATCGCCCTGTCCACGATTGCGTTATCGACTTGTAAAATCAAATCTTATTTCATTCACGTGGAACGAACATAGATAAGTTCAATCAACACGCTTTTCTGTACGACCAATCGCATTGATAACATCAAAGCTTTTTTATTTTTTAATTGAATAGGCTTTAGCGCTGGATAGAAGAGCTTGGCTTGGCACTAACTCGATGAATGAATGAATAACAAACATACAGAACCACACCCATCACCACAGTATCTAGAAGGTATTATTTATGGAATGCTGGTTCTCTCCTAATACAAAATCAAATAAATATGTAAAAGCTACATCGATCGATCGACCTTCAACATTAATGTACTAGAGTCTAGTGTACGTCAAAATCAACATCAATTTGAACGTTTTCTACTCTATATGTGGAGTACAGATACATACAACTCAAACTCCGCCCGAATGCTTCATCAATATGTTATGTTAGCCATGCATAACGTTTAACCCCAAACGGCGAGTTTTTTTTTTTTTTGCAGACGCCTTTACCAAGTCAGTTCAGTGCTAACAGCCTGGGGCTCGGAGGACCATGTATTATTGGCACGCTCATCACCAACGGTCAGCAACAGAAAAAAGACACAAAACACTAAAATAAATTCCAAAGGGTGTCCTCCCTTGTTAAAACGTACGAAAAAAAAAGAGCATAATGATGAACTAGTCACGCGGAACGAACAAATAGCACATCCACACAATACACAGACCCCTTCTAAATAGAACATTGTATGTGGTCACAAATCAGTCGTTGACTCTTTCTCACTCAGCCATCCAGCAGAGGTCGAGCAACAGAAAACGTATTTTTCATACATAATAAAAAAAACTCTAGTTCACAAAGTTCTGTATGGAATCGGTGTATCGATCTTTGCCCACTTTAGAACATTTTATCAGGGTTACCTACTTCCAAGCACAAACCCCAAAAAAATCAACGAGAACAGGGCGCGTTTATCCCATATCGTAGACCCCCCCCCACTCTTGCCCCTCGGACAAACCCTTTAATCCTTCTCTTTCTTAATTTCGCCAATATTTTCATTTTCTTTATGCTCTAGACGTTGTTACATGGAAAGACGGTTTTTAGATTGAAAAATCTGACATCTTAAATTAGGGGTGTTTGTTGTCCAATTTTTATATATAACCATCAATATTAAATTATTGAAACATCTCAAGGCCCTCACAACTGAAAGAGGAGAGAGCTCACTTTGCCTCTACGAATCATAAATTTAGTACTTTCTTTTCTAGCTTTCTTTTAAGTGGACAATAAATCGGGTTTACCAACCTCGCGCTTTTCACATTTTACCCTATGAACAATAATACAAATTGTACGTACATATAAAAAAATGTAGTCGCAAAAGTTCATCCCTAGAATAAGTTGAAATTAATAAACGTTTATAATAACAGTTTATAAAAAGGTTGATATATATGTTATCAATTAATCGAAATTCGGTAGTAAAAGATAGAAATATGGCATACTACTGAACAAACTCTTCATTTTGAAGAAACCATTTCAAAGAAATATAATGGAGATCTTTGCTCAGATTTTCAACACGTGACCAACAGCAAAAACAACTAAAAACTAACCTTTTTTGTCAAATTGACTCAGTCATGGAGCCGACAACCATTTTTTCTGTTAAAGCTTAAGGCTACACTTTGCCGAGTTGCGAAGAAAATGATGAAGACAATATACATTTTTGATCTGGAGGGATGATCTGAAAATGGACTTGCGCAATGAACCATATGTGGTTCGACCCCCACCATCAACATCCTTAGGCCACAGCCTACTGGGGCTTTTCTTCTTCTGCTGGATACAGCAGAAACTCGTAAACTATTGGAGTAGCGATTGTCAAATAAGAATTGTCGAGAAGTTTTTGGATTTCTTTGAATCTAGTTCCTTCATTCAAGTACAAGAAATCTACTTATTGTCAATTACTTGGTTATTCCATTTCTTTTTTACAATGGTCACTGAACTGAAGAGAGTAATTTCTAAATATTTTATTTTGGTATCATTGTTTCTGATTTTTTTAAGCTACTCGCTTTGCTAGATACAGGGGCGTTGTTACAATAGAAAATTAATAGCCCGCACCTGACACGCGCCCATATCATTTCAAGGTATAGCGCACTCGTCTCGCGAGGTTTGCAGTAGCAGTGTCATTTGTCAGGGTGTGCGTGAAGGAGTCGCTACTACTCGCCAATTTTTTTTCTCAGCTTATTTCATTTCTAGCATCTATTGTACAAAGGGAAGTAGTCAAATGTTTTGGACTGAACAGAAAACTATCCTAAAAGGCTAAAAATGTGTATCCAAAAACCAAAGAAAGCAGAAGGACTGACTTTCGGTCACAACCAAACTGCTGAGCCTCATTTCCAATTGCGCGAATTTTGCTTGTGTGTTGGTGACGGGGTCGTTCGCCGAAATCGACTTCGCTGCTCAACACACAACTACGTTCTCAACCTATCGCACATCTACTTTCGACGAAAATCCAACACCACTAAGAATACGGGCATGGAGTGTGTGTACGTGTGTGTATGCCTGCTTCTTTTCGTAAATCCACATGTATTCGTGCGAGCCAGTTCTCGTCTTTTCAATCCTTCCTTGTTAACCGGAACAAGACGTATACCCCAAATGATAGACAAAAAGGCCCTCAACTATGTGTAACTGTCGTCTGGCAGAAATTAAGAAATCTTCATCCAAACATATTTTTTGGGTACCATCCCACATTCAATACCATTATGGTGGAGCAACATTCTTTTAGACGATCATGCCATTTAGACGACAAAATTGCACTGAAAAATTGCAACGTATTTCGTGGTATTCCTGCTGAGAAGCCCTACATGAAATTCTCTCTCTTCTTTCGCTCGCGTGTGATGCATCAAACCCGAGTGAAAAATTACAAGAGTGCTTACTTGCGCTCCTCCCCGATGGTATCATATTCAAACTTCTCCTTTATGTGCCTCGGTGGCGGCGGCCCCCATAGCAGTTGCCCTTCATCGATTTTTCTCCTTTCCATCCGACTCTACCTTTTTCCTGGTCGATTTTTCCTCACTATACCGCGACTCGTCCCGCATTCAACCCTTACAAGCTTAACCGGGAAGTGTGTGCGCATACATACATACACTTTCAACTCCGGTTCAGGCTACTTCAGATCACACCCAGAGAGCCTACGCGCATACCGGTCTCTGTCGCACCAACGGACCAATATACAAGTTGCTAACTGCTACCGTCGCTAAAACATTCCCGCGCATACTCTTTCCCAACGGTGCCGCTCTCTTTAACGCCCTCTCACTCTTGCTACGACTCTTCTAGCTGCCTTCCTCTTTATCTTCTCCAACAGACTAAATTCTTCCTGAGGCTGCCTTTGCTTCTTCCTGTTCATTTCCACTACACCTAGCTTTCTACCTCGTTTTACTCTACCCACACACACGTTTAATGAGCTCATCAGCGCGCGCGTACCGGAACACACTCACACGGTTAAACCGGAGACTCCGCAGAGGCAATCTTGTATTGCGCTCTCTTAAATTTAACCCATCAAATTTTGTTTCCATTCATTCAACCAACTTTTATCAGATTCTTCGTCGAAATTTCAACCCCAATTTCAATCTCAGCAAACACAGGCACGTACGCGTAATCTGAAAATTGCATACGGCGTGTCCAGCAGTGGTGGCGGCGGCGGCAGTACATTTGGCAACTCTCTCACACACACATGCACACGGTCACGAGACGAATCATCGTCACTTTGTCTCCGCTTAACAACGGTTGTTTCGTGGAAGAAAAACTGGATCCGGCGTTCCGGCATGCCCACAAAAAGCTAACCTACCACACCATTTTTGATCAGTTTCTGACGAATGCGAACTCCCATCCGGCGCAGAAAACCTTTTCCAACCCATTCCACCAACTCTCTGACTCCTCCCTGCTGAATGCGGCAGATTGAAGGTGGCCAAGAACAAGAGTGGTCTATCCACCGGGAAGAAAATTATGCTTTTTCACACTTACCATCGTATCGCTCGGCCTGTTCGGCCAGCTTTGCCTTGTAGATGTTATTTTCACGTTCCGACATTTTTGCAGGTCTAAAGTCACTCGTTCGGTGCAAAAGTGCAGTAGTTCTTCCTCACGGTTTTCTAATTCGCGCACGAGAATGACGACAGCGACTACCACGAACGAAATCTCTAAATGGACTAACAAAATGGCTGCCAACTGTGAGCTTCTCGTGCGCGACCCCTATCATAGCCTTTTTCATTCGGGTTGTCAATCTTCGGCTCGAACATGTCCGAGCTACCATAAAAGTCAAGGTGTACATATGATTATAGCTTCACCGTGTGTTAAGGTTTCCACATACACATCCGTCAATTGCGGTTGGAATAACGTCACGCTGCTTTGTTTACTGTATTCTGGTCGAACGGCAAACAATTAATACGTTTTTGCCGCAAAATGAGGTACGGGCAGCTCGTGATGGGCCCTGCCGGAAGTGGCAAGGTAAGCATTCGATTTATTCGACTATCCACCGATTAATACAAACCCTCTTTGCTTAGTCTACTTACTGTGCAACAATGCAACGACACGGCTTCGACGACAAGCGGTTGATAAAGGTGGTGAATCTTGATCCGGCCGCGGAAAATTTTGACTACCAGCCTTTTCTAGACATTCGGGACCTAATCCAGTTGGATGATGCGATGGAAGACGAGGAGCTTCGCTACGGCCCAAATGGGGGATTGATCTTCTGTATCGAGTATCTCATCGAACATTCCGATTGGTTGCGTGATCAGCTATGCGGAGTCGGTTCCGACGACGACGACGATGATACCACTGGTATTGAAGAACCGGACGATGACTATGTGTTGTTCGATATGCCCGGGCAAATTGAGTTGTACACACATCTTAAGGCTGGTCATTCGTTGGCACGCTTGCTAGAATCGTGGAACTTTCGACTCTGCTCGGTATTCCTCGTCGATTCGCAGTTTATGATTGATGGCGCAAAGTTTTTGTCCGGCACGATGGCAGCATTGAGTGTGATGGCCAACATGGAACTGCCGCACGTGAACGTACTTAGCAAAATGGATCTGTTGAGCAAGGGACACCGTGGACAGATGGATAAGTATTTGGACCCCGATGCGCACGCATTGCTCGGAGAGGTGACGAACGAATCGGCATGGGGCCGCAAGTACCGCAAGCTCTCAGAAACGATCGGCACTTTGATCGAAGACTTTAGTTTGGTACGCTTCACTCCGCTCAACATCAATGACGAGGAGAATGTGGCCGACCTGCTACTGATGATCGATAATGTTATCCAGTACGGCGAGGATGCGGACGTGAAGGTGCGCGATTTCGATCCGCCAGAGCCGGACGAGCTGGAGGATGACAGTCGGTACTATCAGGACGATTGAAAGGCAATGTGTGTGCGCGTAAGTTGTTTTAGTCGTAAGATACATTTATATTCTCTTTGCAGTACAATAAATTTAACGATGTAGGATTATTTACATGAGTTCTGGCTGAGCGTGCACGACCCCTAATTATTAACCCCTATAACTGGTTGTTGATTTTCATGACTGCTCAGGGCAGCAGACAGCTTCCCGTATATTGGAAAAGTCTTTGTACTGCTGATCAAACGGCATCGTCTCCATCGTTTTTGTTGTTTTTCGTATTTGGTTTCGCGGAGCTCGTCGTCGTTGTTGTCGTTGGGGTTGACGAAGGTGTCGGCTCTTCACCTACGCCACTGACACCCGCATTGGAGGGTGGGTGCTTCGACGAAGACGGGCTAAGCGTTGTGTTCGCGTCGTCGATGCTACCGGTTCCGCTGTTATCGTCTGGTTTACTCTCGAGTGAGAAGGGTGGAATGCGACAATCAAACATGTGACCATCTTCTCGCTCCATGCGGAACGTCCCCCACATGTGACCGCTTGGTGCTTGCAAACTGACGTGCGAGCTGTACTGAAACGCAGGCAGACGAGGACTCAAGATGGGTTCCTGACCGACCACACCCCGTCCGCGAACAGTTTCAAGCGTTCCGGATAGAGAAAATATTCTCCAATGTCGCTCCCTCAACTGCACGCTAAGTTCGCCCAAATTTTCCAAACGAATACAGTAGCGCCACTAGAATATACGAGTAACACGGTTTTAATAATGAGTTAATCGATTAGAACTGGGATGGTACACTTACCCAGTACACTGATGCCGCCGGAGTCTCTCGGCAGCCCATGTAGAAGGGTATGACCGTGACGCGTATACCTTCCGTCGTTTCTTTATGCACGTCCGAAAGCTCCAGCCATGGGTGATTCTTCTTCTGCCATGCTCGTAGCGTTTCCTGTGCAACGAACGGTGGATCCTTGTCTGGTTGGTGCGCCAAGAACTTGTCGAACAGCTCATGCTGCAAGGGATGCTGCTCCCCAGAACTGTACGGAAGTATATCCTCGTGCGCTACGTAGTCTAGGCCAGGAATTGCGTACAAACTGCGACTTGATTCCTGATTCCCCAAAAATGTTACCGCTTCCGTTTGGGCGCGTATGTACGGGCAATCGCGTTGATCGATCAACACCTGGTAGAAGGTGTGCGTTTTCTTTTGAACTTCTTTACTCGCGTTACCACCGCCAGCTGCACCACCTTCGGTTGCATCTGCGGTGACACCTTCAATCTGATTTCCCTTGGACTGATTCGGCAGGTCTCGGTCGTACACGCGGGCCAACCATGGGAACAGAATTACTCCGCGATACCCAAATACTCGGTGCAGGAAAAGTTGACCCGTTTCGTATTTGCCTTGCGCCTTGGGCAGTTCGAGTCTGCCTACCTCGGCCAGCCTGAAACGTAAATAATTATATAACTTTCAGAAAGTGCATTCCAAATTAGAGCCTTCTCCGATGGTTGAAAATGTATTTTTCGTAATAGGCACCATTATAAAAGGGAAGCCGTCATTGTGTCCTGCCAAAGGACTGAAACAGGCTTGCACAAACAATTGCACCTTCTTACCGTGTATTGTAATAAATTGAAACCGAAAACAAACGAACAACTATATTGTACCGCGGACGTAAATGGCAAAGAGAGAGCGCCTTGGACATTAGCGGACTCATTGTTGGAGCACGATCTGCTTCGTTCGGGCTAGGATGTTCGAGAATACTTTTCCCGAACACGACAACGCGTAGTGCAAATAATGAAAATTAATAAAACTTTATTACTATCGCTATTGCACACACCGTTTTCCTTCCCAACACAACACAACCAGTGAAAACCAGATTGTCAAACGTCTACTTGACATTTCGCCCGTAATTTTCGTATGTAACAGAAAGCGCAGCACTTCAATACTTAAGATATTGAGGGTCGGATACCTTTTCTATGCCTTTTTGCAGTGACTCCTGGAATTGATACGTGCAAGCGAAACTTAGATCGGGTACGACTGCGCAAATGGCAGAAGCGAAGATATAAACCTGAAACCATTTTGTGTGTTTGTGGAACGCCCCGAACAGCGGCTTGTTGTTTTCAGGCACAACGAACTGCAAATCGAACAAATTTTCCCCAACAATACAGTTTTTATCATGGCGCTAAAGACCTATGGCGATAAACCGATAAGTTTTCAGGTGGAAGAAAATGGCGAGTATTACTGTGTCGGGTCAGAGGTACGTAATGCGTGTTTTCGAGAACTAGCCAAAATCCCACCAACTAACATGAGATAAACTTTGCAGGTCGGTAATTATTTGCGCCTCTTTAGGGGCAGCCTGTATAAAAAGTATCCGGGCATGTCCCGGCGTTTGCTTACGAACGAAGAGCGCAAACGTTTGTTGGACTCGGGTATTAGTAATCATCTGCTGTCGAGCTCTGTGTCGCTGCTCAAAGCGACCGAAGTACAAGATGTGCTTGATGGCAATGATGAAAAGTACAAGGCAGTGTCGGTACACACATCCGAGCCACCAGCTCCAAGGGAAAGCAAATCGAGTAAGAAGCAGCCGCCGTGGGTTCCGACGATGCCCAATTCAAGCCACCTGGACGCAGTACCACAAGCGACTCCCATCAATCGGAATCGCGTGTACAACAAAAAGGTGCGCACGTTTCCAATGTGCTTTGACGATACCGACCCAACACTGAACGTGGAGAATGCATCCCAGACGGAAATATTGGTACCGATTCGCTTGGATATGGAAATCGAGGGACAAAAGTTACGCGATACATTCACTTGGAATCGCAACGAATCCATGATAACGCCGGAACAGTTTGCCGAGGTGCTGTGCGATGATTTGGACCTTAACCCAACACCATTTGTGCCGGCAATTGCGGCTGCCATTCGGCAACAGATTGAGGCGTACCCGAACGAGCCGGTTGTTCTAGAGGAGGGTTCCGATCAGCGTGTCCTGGTCAAGCTAAACATCCATGTTGGAAACACGTCACTGGTGGATCAGGTTGAATGGGACATGGCGGAGAAGGAAAATAACCCGGAAGAGTTTGCCATCAAACTGTGCGCCGAGTTGGGACTGGGTGGTGAGTTTGTTACGGCCATCTCCTATTCGATCCGCGGACAGCTGTCGTGGCACCAACGCACCTACGCGTACAGCGAAACGCCCTTGGCGACGGTGGAGGTACCTTTCCGTACACCGAGCGAAGCAGATCAGTGGGCACCCTTCCTGGAGACGCTTACGGATGCCGAGATGGAGAAGAAGATTCGCGACCAGGATCGAAACACAAGACGTATGCGACGCTTGGCCAACACATTCACTTAAGCTCGCCAGACAGCTTAATCAAACAGTGTCCCTTACTATCATTTTATCGACAACGGTAATTCTTTTCATTATTAAGTATGTATCATGAGCGTGCTAGATTTAATAAAAATCAAGAAACACAACATACTACATTAGTGCGAATGGGAAGCTTTACTATATATTACAGTGTCAGCCAGTCCTCACGTCCTCTGTTTCGGTTTCATCGTCGCTATCCTCCGCAGCATGGCCAGTGCGCAACATTCTAATAATATCAACGGCTGTAACCTGACCCGGGTCCATTCCATTTAAAAGCTCCAAATTTAAGTGATCCTTCGAATCGTCCAGTATCTTCGTTTCGTTCTCTGTATCTATTTCCGTCGGGGGAATTTGAACCGTTGGGTCTGATCCTACGCCTTCTTTAACTATAAAGTCTGTATCATGTGTTACAATATCTATTCCGGTTCGCAGCATCTCCAACATTCCTCTCTCTGGATTAGGATAATCTAAAATTGAAAATAAATAAGAGGTTTTGTCGATACCAATGACAAAGTTGAAATATTGTTTGCTTCCCGACTACTTACCAGCAAAGCTATATGCAATAAAATTTCCTTCGAAAGCAATCTGACCAGATGGTACCTTAATTTCTCGCTCCGTCACAATTAAACCTTCTAGCTCGTGAGTTCCAACGCCTAAAACAAAAAAATGTAATTGGCACACTAGTTTAGAGCAGTTGCGGGCCAGCTATTTACATGATATTAGTACGTACGTCCATTTGAAATAATGGTCAGCTTCCCGACATTTTCCGGTAGGTATTGACTGTTGTCTATCACTGTATTATCCTCACAAACGGCTGCCGATTGAAATGGCACATCAGTGAGTTGGCAATACGAAGAACAACCCATATCTTTACTTGCAGTCGGTTGGCGCGACAAGTCCAACACATGTGTGATGCTTCCGACTTGAGAGACGCTATCTGTCATAACACTCACGTGCTCTGCTGTGGCCACATGAACATTGTCGTATCCTGCCACGTCCTGTCCCATTTGTCCATCGTAAATACTGTTGGATACATTTCCACGTAAGCACATTTTTTGCGGAAAGGTAACGTGAGCCGCAGCATTATGCACGTGTAGTTCTGGTTGCGCCACTTCCATAATGGTAAATGTCGTTACATTTTGTGTCGCAAGGTTGTTAGTCGGCTGTTCCATCGTTGCTGCTTTTTCATTGACATTATCCTTGAACTGCCCATCATAGTGTGTTGTTACTTTTTTAGTGAATTTTCTAAGCTTATTTGATTTTGTCTGGCGAGGCTTTCGTTTAACGCTCAAACTAGGCTGTTCCGACACTGCATTGTCCATCAGTTCGTACCCTACAATAGCGCGTGGATAGTTTTCTGGCAACGTGCCGTTTTCATTTTGCTGGCCAATCTCGCTTGATGTTTCCTTTTTGGTTGTTATCCTCGGCTTACTAGCCCTTGCTTTCGAAGGTTTCCGTTTGGTGGTCGTACTTGTCACTGATGGTGTCTGGTGCTGCTGATTTTGAGCGATCAAAAGGCGCTCGTTTGATATCGAATCGCCCATGCCTTCGTTCACCGGAAAAGTCGATAAATTGCCCTTTTTCTCTGCGTCTAACTGTTGTGTTGCGGTTTTTGACTTAATTTCTATTTCATTCTTGAGCTTTTGGTTATTGATGGTTTGGTCATTCGTTAGATCATGTGCCCCATGGACCAAAGTTGGTTGGTCTGACTTCCTAATATCCTTGATTTTATATTCTGCCACAACTGGAAGATCTTTCGGGTCAATTATTGTTATATTTGTCACAAGCTTTAGATTATTCTCATTGCTCTCGTCCGCAATGGGCGTAAATGATGCAAATGTGGCCATTTGTTCAGTGTAGCTCTGATCGTTCAGTTCCATCACTACCGGAATGATACTGTTTAGGTGTGTCTCGGGATCGACGTATTCTTGGATACAGTTCAAGGTCGCAGGTATACTGCTTCCCACCAGATTGCGCTCCACATTCGAATTTGTTGCGTACGCTTTCTTCGCAGTCGTGGCATCATTCTCTAGCGTCACATCATCAATGTTCAGCATCATCAGAAGTATGGTCCAGTGAAATATCGCCTCAAAGCGTTCCACAAATGTTGCCATTGTTTGATCGTACATTTCTTGGTCCAGCTTGCCAGATCTTTTCAGCTTTAGTTCCGGTAGTACGTCCTTCGTTTGCTCGCTGCACGCATTCAAGCATACGCCGCGCAAACCCAGCACAGTGTTGTAGTTTGGGGGAATGCGGGAAAATAACCTTTGCGACTCGCTCACCACTGTCATCTTCGGACACATAAGGGATACGAGATTTAACCAATCCAAGGGAGATTTCATCACGGCCGCCAGTACGGCCTTATCCTTTGAGTTCAGCATAAACGCACGGCTCGGAAATGCTTTCCCCTTGCAGTCGGGGTGGAATCCTTCCAACATACAGAGGAACATCTTCGTTCCAGTAAAGATGTGTGTCTGCTTGGCTTCAACAGTTAGCCTGTGGCCAAACTTGTATCGAAAGCAAAATTTCATCTGTTCATATAAACTCCATTCGGCCGGTGATGGTTTATCACTATCCGATAGATTAATCGTTTCATGTCCATGCCCTACGTTCCGCGCACCGCCCTTCGATGCATTCTTGATATCAACGATGGTTTTGATCCAATTTTTTCCCGTTACTTTCGACGAGAGCTTTTTCTTTCCCCGCCTCGGCACATCTTCCAGCGTCGCTTCGGGATTCTTTTCCAGGAATCGTTCGATCGTATAGTAGCGTGTGCGACAACTTAGCCGTGAATGATTCCCGAGGTAACTCGAGCAATGAGCCCATGAAATCTTTTGTGGCCCCTCTTCGGTGAGATGTTCCGCGATATAGCTCATCAACCGTTTGTCCTCCTCAAGGTTCCAACCGACGTGCCTGTTGACGAAGCGCAGCGTGTTCATATACCTTGACCAAACTTGCTTCGTGGACCTTCCTGGCAGCGTTTCATCGGAGAAGAACCGGAAATCATCTCCATATTGCTGCACGTACGCCATAATCACACAGTCCTCCTCGGCGGTAAACTTGGCACCTCTCAGGGGCTGCTGCAGTGTGTATCTGTAACGATGGTATACCTGTACCTTATTGCGGTATGGCATACGTTCCACGATTTTGTTCCATATCACATTGTTCCCAATTCGATTCTCGTCGACTAACCGCATCAGCAGTTCATCCTCCTCCTGCGTCCAGGGCCTCTTTTTCGACTGCACAATCTCGGAAAAGTTGGTTTGATAATGCACAAAACACTGATACTCGGAACGGTCCTGCACACGGAGCGCTATCTGGCTCCAATGGTGAAGTTTATGCGCTTCGGCAGCCTCAACTAGTTTCGTTTCTTCTTCGGGCGTCCACATTGATCGCTTCAATCCGGGCAGGAGATAATTATTCCACATACCTTCGCAGGCGGCGGCCGAGTGCCGTCCATTCAAGACGGTGTTAGAAATTTTCAACCAATCCACGGTGAAGTTAAGCCGACCATACTTTCCATCGTATGCATGTGCCTTCCGCCAGATATCGTCAAACGATAGCATAGATAGTTCCATTCTTTCCTGCCGGATCCGCTCCGCATTCTCCGAATTGTTGCACTGCTTCTGCCGCAAATCATTCTCCCTTTGCAGAAATTCTTGAGCCTGGGTTTGGATGCTACTCTTCAGCACGTGCTTATCTTTTCGTGTCCACAGGCTCTCGGTTGTTTCAAACAAATCCAAGGGAAAAAATTCCCGCTGCACCTTCTTCCGGTACAGATAGTCTTCATTGTGCGGACCAGGATACAACTCGTGGTCTTTAAAGAACGGTTGACCACAAATGTAACCGGGATGACGAGGGCGTACCGGTCGCGGTTTGGGCGTCAGATTTAACCGTACATCATCGAGACTTTTCTCCACCTCCGATAGCCGATTGCGGCAACGTGAAAGAAGTCCTTCCAGCTGCGTTCGCAGTTCTATCAGCTTCGCTTTGTAATGTTGGTTGAGGCCGATTGCATTTTTTGTCGTTACGTCCACGTGCTCACGTAGAATATCCTCTACATCGAGAGTGTGATTGAAATGCCCGTGCTGCGCCTCCTAGAAATACAACGACAGATAGCAGATAAAACGGCGATTTTTGCTTGCGCAATGGTATGCATTATTTTACCTCGTGCGTAACGTAATCGCTCTCTGCCTCCGATTCTGTGTAGTACGAAGACTCATAATCTGAACTCAAGCTGGACATAACAATGTTGAAATAGAGCACCCACTTAAAACTACACAATCGCTTTTTCGCACGAAAACTATTATTCCAGCAAAGGAAGCTCTACTATTGTTGATCCAATGGTAAACAAATTGCGCTTGTCACTTTGACAGTTCGTAGGAATTGAAAACGGTTGTAGCTAAACAATAGAAGTGAACACGATTCGCCACTTTGTGTCTAGCAGCCAAAGGCACCACAAGCAGCTCGGCTGTAACAAGAAACGCGTTTCCCAGAAATGGTGAACGACTATAAGTCCAAGTGACAACAAGCGCAGCTCGGCTGCGACAAGAAAGATTCCCAGAATCGACAAACAAAGCTCATAACAGCAAGACCATACAACAGTGAACTACGCATTTTCAACTTCTTTCACAGATATTCACAAAAGCCATAGCAGCAGAACCAGTAAAGAAACTCTAAATCTTCAGGCACATGACTCTAGTTAGTCGAAACCTTCTAAAGAGAAAGTAAGCCTCTGAATGTGGTAATTTGAACAGGAGTCTGAATATCCATAGGAGGATACAACCTTTCTCGCAGAACAGAAGAAGAAGAAGAACACGATTCGCACCGTAACTGTTCAGATCCGCATAATCTCGGAGTGATAGTTTCGCCATGTCCGAGGTGGACAACGTGATACGTATTACGCGGTACATCAATCCGCACTGCTTCTACTACAAATCGGAAACGGCGTACTTGCAGGACCATGAACAAATGCAATTCACAGTCGCCTTCAACCAGCACTGCGAAGCGGTATACGGCGAACTGTACAAGGCTGTGCGAAAACCGCAAGCGTGGGAAATAGAAAAGCCAGGCACATTAGTAGCACTGCGAAGCATTCAGCTCGAGCGATGGATACGCTGCTTGGTGGAAGAAACGTTAGAAGATCTCGATGAAAGTGTCTGGTATCAGCTGTGGGCAATCGATGAAGGCTTTCCGTTGAAATCGGATCCCAAGTATGTAAGGCCATTACCGGCAGCTTTTGCTCAGGAACCGGCGCATGCCAAACGTGGTGCACTCATCGACGTCCTTCCTAGCGATACCGTGAGTAATTGTTAGACCCTTTGGCCGTAGGTTTTGTTTGTCTAGACAGCATCTAATATGGGTCATTTTCTCTCCCCTGTATCACTTTTCAATACAGCGATTCGACTATGTAGAAAATAAGCACATTCAGGAACCAAGCTCCCGGTGGTGCGCGGGAATTGTGACCACACTGGAGGGTTGTTTAGAAGAAGCGACCAGCGTCTCAATGGTGCAGAAGGCCAAACTCGCATGGCAAAATGAAATAATCCATTTTGTAGAGCTGTACGTAACCGATCAAAACAATACTTCGGGCAATGTAACCGAACTCCTACAGGCCGCCTGTCCGAAGCAGATCATTGTAACCCCACCCAGCGAATTTATAAAAGGTATGCTAGAATGATTATTTTGTAGTGTACTACAAACATTGTTTCTAATTGTGTTACCATTTTGTAGCAATCCTGAAGATTCAAACGCTTGACGTGAAACGATATCTTAACAATGATGGATTTTGTGACAAACGTATCGTGAATAACTTTATACCAAAATCTCCACACAACGTGCATCAGCCGCACAGAGAACTAGAAATGGATACGGAGGTTTCGCAGAAAGTGCAAGAGTGGCTGCGACGCAACAAGGAAGCATGTATGGCCATGTTGCAGCAGCAAAAGGAAAAGGAAGAGCAACAGAAAGTATCAGAAATAATCAAGATTATTCCGGAATGTCAACAGAAAGATGCTAGTAATCGTACCAGTACAGTTGCTTCGAACAACCCAGTCGTAGTAATGATTTACAAGGATATGCAGAAAAACGAAGCGTCGGTAAACCTTCTCACAGAACGGCCTGATCACACTGTGATGCATGTTGGCCCACTTACTAAGCCATCGCCTTTGTTGCTTACCATAAAACGCCATAAAGCAAGAATGGTTAAAAAAAATGCTGCATCTTACCAACAGTTATCATAACGCAAGCTACGTATATTTTCGAACGCAACGATCATATGAATGAATTTTAAAAATAGCTCGTTATTAGTTCTATAGGTTGATGAACTTAAAACGTCAAATGTTACGCATTATTATCAAATGAAGTACTTTCTTGTATCTTTTACAAACAATAAAGCATTAAGAATTCCTATACTATGACCTAAGCACTTCTTCCCATTTCGCTTCGTTTCCTGTTGCAGATGATTATAATTTAGGGATTGTACTACAACACAAATTTACCACTCAGGTAGAACTCCATTTGATTTACCCAAAAGGCTGCCTGCTGGTGGGGCTTGATTGACCCAGCATACGCTTCACGCGCTTCAATCATCTTATCCTATTGTACCAGTCTTTGGCCGTCAGAATGTCTGCCCTTGCATAAACAGCTCTCATCTAGCTCGTGGTATATTTTACTTCTCCCGCAGCTTCGGTAACCAGGCTTAATTAACAGATAAAAACGTCATTCATTGCATTTATTTATTGATTATGTTTATTTTAGTTAACACCATTTGATGACAAAACGATTTAAACTCATAGTATTGAAAAAGGATATATGTTGAAGATAATTTGTAATGCATGTTTATATGTGCTATAGTATTGATTAAAGTGTTACACACTCGATTAAAATATGTGTGAGTAGTGCCGCATGCACAACTGTCGACACTAACATCAGTTTCGCTAACCACGTTTCTCAAACATTGCTCACTCCGTATTGCTTGATCCACCAGCCGCAGATCCTGAGCCAGTTCCACTGCTCGAACCTGCTGCACTTGATCCTGCTGCAGATGAACCTCCCGGTGCTGGCAATGCTTGCAACAGCTCCTCCATCCACCCATCCGGATTTTCTATGTCTCCCAGTAAACCTAGAGCGACAGATAAAGTTAGATCAACTGAAACTAAAAATATTTTCTGGGTTATCTTACCGGCTACATCGCAAAACTCGGCAAACGAAGCGCACGGTAAGTATTCCTCCGTGAAGGTTTGCAGTGTGCTATCCGCCGTTTTCAGAAGAGACTCGTCGTTCCTGCGAATGTAGTTGAATAGCGAGATTGGCCAGTCCTCGTCCTTCGGCGTCGCAACGGTGCGGAAAAAGTTGCGGTAAATCAAATCGACAAGCCCCCAGAACATCAGATATGGCTTGTAGATCGTGTAATCCTTGGGATGCTTATCCAACGGTGCCAGGAACTTGCACACCGAGTTCGGGCTCACGTGACGTGCTTGTGCGATCGCAATCAGCCGTTGGAGATGTATTAGCTTATGACGCGACCACAGGTCTGGCGTGTGCAACGCTAGTGACATGGTGAGTAAATACAGAGGACCCTCCGCTTCGTACGCACACTCTAACCACCGCTCGGAGGTTTTGTGGCCGATGAAACCGCTCAGGATCATCTCTTCGCGCGAGTAAGAGCGAGACGAGAGCAACGTGTACAGTCCGTAAAACAGTAGGTAAGCTACCAGGTGCATATTTGATTGCGGTCCACCACCACCGGCATCCTCGTGGAAGCTCTTCTCTTGAGCAAAGCGCCACAGGAGCAATTTGAGATCGTGCATCGAGCTGGCGAAGGTGATTTCGCATCGTTGAGTGCACTCTTGCATGTAGTTGTTGTGTCGTGCCATCGATGATGAGAATGAAGATTCACTTACGTCCGGGCCCCACAATGGAAGCAGCCCGTTGCACCGTGTATTTGCGTTTTGCAGTGATGCACTTTCCCATTCATCGCGCGATCGGGCCAATCGGATTGCGTTCATGTGGCAGTCCACGTGCACAACGTTGAAGTGTGTTACCGTCGTGTATCCGATTGTTTTCTTCTGCTTCATTTCAAACTCTTCCACATTTGCACGTTTCGTGAAGGTGTAGATGCCCAGAACCTTGTTCGGCTGACAGGCATACCCTTCACGGCATATAAAGCACGCCAAACCGGTCTCTTCGCGTAGTTTCTCGATTTGCGAAAGGATTGAACCTTTCGCCGTCACCTGCCCCTTTTCGTTGGTGCGCATGCCAAGCGCGTCCAGCTGCTTCTCTCGCGTGGCCATTGCAAGTCGCTTCTTTTCGGCGCGAGTAAAATCACGTACTTCCTGTACACGCTTTGCAGTTGCAGGCTCAGTGCATAGCGCTTCCAGGAGATTTTCGGCCAGTGATCCTACATGCTCGTCGCTCGACACTTGCTCCAGACGATGAATGATCGGAATAATGTCCTGCGCAACAGCTAGCTGCGTCGCCTCGTGTTTCGTCGCTAGCCCAGTCAGGAAACGCAGGATGTATTTCAGCGAGGCGCGGGATATAAATTCCTTCAACTCGTCCGAATCCGTGCGAAGGAGCGTCGGTTTTACGCACGGTGCATGAGATTTTATGTAGCCGAGCGCTTTCTCGACAATGCCCAGGCTCATGATGTAATCTTTAAGTGTTCCGCCGATTGAATTGTGCTCAATACCGGTGGTCAAAACACAGAACAGCTCCATTTTGAATTCTTCCTCAGCACTGCGCTCTGCATCAAAGCGATCAAAGTTGAATACCGAACGGAAGTGTTCGCAAAGGAGTGCCATCTTGATGTCATTACCGTATACTAGAGCTGCTAGTACACGAATCAGATGGCGAAGCACGGAAGGATTACAGCGCACATTGGAGCAGTTCGTACAAGAAAGTAGAGCTTGCACATACTCTGGTCCTCCGAACGTTAGTGAAAATTGTAGGAACGAGTCCAATGTGTCGGATGCGGCTTTGGACAAAATTGTTTCCATAATTTCTAGCAGCTGCTCGGTTACGGCAGACTGCTGGGTATCGCTCTCACTGCTTTGCAAACAAAGTTGCAACACTTTTAGTAGCGTGTTGATTGCACCGAGTTCTGGCTGGCAAAGCACTTCCTGGCACCGTGATACCTTCACACTCAACAGGAACAATTTCAACAGCACCTGCAACAGAGTGCGTGACTTTGACACGTTCTGCAAGCTTCCGATGCGTTCCAGCATAACCTTAAGTCCTCCGCAATCGGCCAACACATTTGCCATTCTGTACAACTGTTCGTTGTCCACCTCCTCTTGGCTCTTGGCATTTAGCGTCTCGATAAATTCCTCGGTTGCATCACCTAGCAAACCTCGCATACGATAAACAATACGCATACTATCTCTCTCACCTCCTTCCTGGAGCCATATCTTCTTGTACACCTCCTTCACAGGAAGATCCAGGCTTATGATCTTGTTGTGAACCAACAGCTCCATACCATTGTCGTCGTCCAGCAAAGCGACCAGCTCGCAATCTATACAGATCTTGTTCTTAACGTCCCGCATCAGGGGCCCAAGACCAGCCTCGTGAGAAGGATACGGATTACCCAGCATACGTCCCTGCAGATAATCTTCCTGTTGAGGGTCCTTCTCTAGCGTAAGGAAAAATTCGCCCACGTCATTCTCCTCTGGATGTATGATGGAGCACAACCGCTCAAACATGAATACTGGTGTCTTCACATCCGATGTCGGTGTACGGCGCACCGTGTCAATGCATACAGCCATAAACGCAGCAGTTTCTTCTTCCGTGCCCGTCGTCATTTCTTCAAGCATTTCCAGCAGTTTCTCTTGTGCATCATCGATCAGACGAGTTCGTTGTACAATCAGTTTGCGAAGGTCGAGATAGCCCTGGAGTACCGGTCCCAGCAGTTTGCCTTTGTACGCCTTTCGAATTTGCGGATTTTCCAAGAAAAGCGCCATCAGCTCCACAAGTTGACGCAACGCGTAACCTTGAGCGAGATCGGTGGAAAGTGTCGTTTCCTCCAGACAATGAATCTTCTCGATCTCCTCGGTCACCAGTTGAACGAGAAGTGTAAGAACACCCTTCAATGCAAGATACTGACGCCAGGGCGTTTCATCCGCCAGCATGCGATACAGAGCCAAAAACTCGGCACTAGCCTCTCCACTTTCCCCGACATAGCGCAGAAAACTGGTCAAAAGATCCAACAGTTCCCGCTTGCGTTCGTTGGTGCGGCTAAGGGATGTAATGAGGGCGCATGCCAATTGTCGCCCGAGACGGGAGTTGGTATTAAATAGTATAGGTTGCAACCAGGCCGCTTGCAGTTCGACCGGAATAGATAGAATCCCCTTAGCCAAAGCTTTCTGTCGCCACCGCTTGGCATATTTTTCTACTAGATACGCATTTCGCAAAGTAGCTCTTCGATGTTCCAACGCTGAACGGAATCCGGATCCGATTGGTTGCGACGGCGCTGCTGCAGATGCCATGGAGAGTGCAGAGCTTTCGCCTGTCGTGCGACGGTTTGTAGCACCAGTATTGGCCGAAGACACTGGAGGCATGCGGGCTTTCCAGGCAGCGAACGAATGATTCGCATCACCGGCTATCCATTTTTCGTAGCTAACGGTGATTCCTTCGATTGGCTGTACGGTACACAAATCTTGCAGGCTGTTTACAGTTGGCTCTTTGCTATGCTGCTTGCTGCCTGTGGGGAACGTGTTAGTTAATATCGGTGGCGGGCACATGAGCGATTGTACGATACGCAAACACGGATGAATTACTGCGGTAGCCGGACCGCGAGCATCACGAGAAGCCTGCAAGAATAATTCGATCACGGTGCGTAGCTTTGTTTCCCAGCAGCTGTCGTCCTGGCTAGTCATTGCTTCCAGTAGAGCCATCTCGTGCCGAACAGCCGAATCCAACGTTGCCAATGGAACAGTTCCCGATAGGGCCATCTTAACGCGATCCTGAAGCAGCTGACACAACGCCTCCGTAGCATCAGGAAGATCGCGTGTTAGCAAACACAACAAGTGACGCACTTCATCCTGCAGCTGATGCGTTCCACGGCGTAAATTGTTAATTGCCAGCTCCTGTACCAAACCCTGGCT
This sequence comes from Anopheles epiroticus, assembly GCA_000349105.1. Classification (NCBI taxonomy): domain Eukaryota; kingdom Metazoa; phylum Arthropoda; class Insecta; order Diptera; family Culicidae; genus Anopheles; species Anopheles epiroticus. Next base: position 608,499 of record KB671743.1, read on the forward strand.
GCAAAGTCCAACTCTACAGGCCATGTTAGATGCCATGGCTCGCAGTAACGTTAAACATTGCTCGGTTGATGCCAGGGCACAGCCGTAACATTTATTCAACGCAACTGCTGAAGTTCTCGACGACGAAGTTCCTGCACTGGAAGCGAAACTAGTTGACATAGGCGTCGCTGATGGAGGTGCGTCCATCTGACTTCGATCGTATGCAACCAGTTCCTTGCGGCACGCCTGCACTTTCTGGATAATCTTGCTGAGCTCCTCGAAGGTAGTTTTCGATTCCACACAATACTTCTGTGCCAGCAGCTGTATGACTTTGTTGACCTGTGAAGTTCCTCCAGCTCCTCCGATGACCGATGCCCCTACGAGCGTTTCATCGAGCGCACGGTCGAGCTTGTGCTCGGATACCTTCTGAACTAGCAACTCCAAAATCTGCTTGTTATTTTGAAGCGATTTGTAAGAGCGGTCTGCTTTTTCCAGCGAAGTGTGTATCGTTTGTACAGTTTTTGCTCGATCTTCCGCCGATTCGATCGGGTCTACCGCGCAACACGCTCGACCATAGATGCTGTAGTCGAATTTAGCATACTTGCAGAATCCACAAGAATGGCATAGGAACGGATCCTTCTCATCGTAGTTTATCGCACGGCATTTGTGACACTGGAACACATTCTCGCCACAATTACCACACACACCGGGATTCGCTGGAACTACTGCACTGCACCGTGGGCACTGTAAACTCTCACTCGAGCCACTTACAGTCTCGTAAAAATCAGCATACTCTATCATCAAATTACATGCCGTGATCGGAAGCGAAAAGTCTATCTTTACATCCGTCTGACCTGACTGAAGCGTCACCTTGCGGGCCTTGTGCCACATAAGTGGGCGATTCTTCAGCTCCACCACTGCCTGAACCGTCCGGTTGTTATAGTAAATGTTAATCGTGCGCACCATTTTGGCCCGCTTCAGATCAGCAATACGTAACGCTATCTTTGAGATGGTATGACTTTGCACGAGCTTCACGATCGTTGTTGTGGTCGTAAACTTGGAATCCACCTTTATGGTTGACAATTTGATGTTCGAAAACGGAATTTCCGGATTATTGCATACCAGGCAGGGTTCCGATTCGAGGTAGAATCCTTCGAGTTCCAACACTTGACCCAGAGCTGTATAGATAGGTGCATTCGGGTGTTTCGAGAGCAATTCATTCTGCTGCCTTAGCACTGACACTGCCTGAGCAGTGTAGTCCGGTAGCTTATCTATCAGCGATCGTGTGTTGAGTGTTAGATAGCCCAGTAAATCTACGAACTGAGCGGTGCGCTTGCCGTAAGCTGGTAACAATGGCCACAAACCCCAGAGACATTGAAGAAGGGTTTCTTTGTGTGGATCGCTGCTGTTTTCGTAAAATGCATATACAAGGCTGTGAGCTTGCCAGCGGATCGATGTTGAGTTCGTTTCCAACAAGAAACTGCGGATGAATTTGCTTAAGCTTGCTGCACTCACTTGGTTGAAGATTTGTGCCACTAGGGCAACACACTGTGCCGCATCGAATTTTGACTCGGATGGAGCCGCCATCATGTCTGATTCTTCCGATTTATCGCGATCTTTACGATCCTTTACAACGACCGATACTTTCATTTGCTGATCCACTGTGACGGTAGACAAAGATGATTTCACTTGCTGCACCTGTGGCGAAGTGTTGCATATAGCGGATTGCAGCAGCTGCAGTATGATCATCGAAACACCGTCTTCCAGCTGGTACGTGCTGATATTCAACAGCGAAGAAAGTATGTCTGCATTGCGAACGCAAAACTTTTGCCAGTTTCCGGTGCGTATCGATGCAATTTCTTGGCATGCGCGGAAATGTTCCGTCAGTTCAACCAAAGCATCGTAGCTAAGAATGGTCGAATGACTGTTGGTCAATGATGGAGAGGGTGATGCCTGGGAACAGCCTGCTTCACAACATTTTTTCACCGCTTTCATGTGCGTTTCTAGTGAATGTAGATCGCGCAACTGCCGATATTTTTCTTTGCTACCGCAGATATATAGCAACAGTTTGCGAACCTGACGGCGCAAAACCGGTGACTGCATGTACATCATATATTCACACAACGTGGCAGTCATGTACTCGCACAGTGAATGATTCCATTCCTGGGATGATGGATGTCCCGAAGAAAGTTTCAAAATTTGATACGGTAGTCTAACCGCCATCTCGGTGAGCACATGTGAGTACATTTCAAATACATCGTTCGAGCCTTTCGGAAAGGGACGGGCGAAAAATGGCTGCATATCAGGGAAAGCTCCATATAGCGTTGGTTTTAGCAGAACGTTAGAAGCATTTCCACCCGGGGCTGTTATTACCGGGCCCGCATTGTTCGATGTTGCGTTTGATGTGCTGCCACTAGAGGAGCTTGCTGGCGCATTGGTGGTGGATGCTCCGGTCGCCGGTGAAGCCAGGTCGTCAATGGAGGAAGTGCTAGCATTTTTCCAATGCGGCAAAAAGGATTCCATTATCATGAGACAATATGGAATAGCATTGCTCTTCATAAGCGCATTTGCAGTAGTTTGAGCCAAAAATGTTGCGTTATCCAACATTGCTTGACTGACGCCCGATCTATCACTGCTCTGTGCTGCTGCTCCAGAAGCACCCGCAGATGATGACGATGACGATGATTTGGACTTCACTTTTCCCATCAGCACACCAATTAACCGTAGCACAACAAGCTGTACCTCCGTTTTGGGAGTCCGATTGGCCATTTGGTAGACTTTGGTGGACCGGATTTCCAGACGATCAATCAGTGCCTGCAGCAAAAAGCTCAAGGCATGTTGGTCTGCCTCCTGGGTGCCATCAAGATCGGAGGTAAGCATCAGAATAACCTGCATGAACGGGATACACTGCGCACCATTGACCGTGTCCATGGCGGAAAAGTTTTCCACCAATTGATTCAGAATGGAACATCGCAACATATGTAATTTATTGGCACTTTCTCCGCTTGCGTCAGTCGGTTCAACTTCTGCAACACGAGGCTGCGATGGAGTCGCGGAAGATCCTGCCGATTGTGAAGGCATTTGATCGACTACAGAAGTGCGTGGCGGTGAAGGGTTCGGTTGTTCTTCGTACGTTGAACTGCGCCCAGAAGTTCCACCGATGCTCTCAACGCCGCTACATCCACTCTCCGATCCACCACTTCCACTACCAGCATGTTCGCCTGCCGGCGATGTCCGTAGCGTAGACCCTTCGGTGGCCACGTTGGAAATTTCATCATCATCCGAACCTCCTCCGGAAGTATTGGATTCGACGTTGAACGAAGAGCCACCGGCAATCGCAGCAGCTAAGCTCTGTGCAGCAGGATTCCTGTTTCGTCCCTGATAATTAGCAATGCTCTGTTGCAGAAGCTGTAGATCTGCTTCATTATCTTGCAGGCTAAGCGCAATTGCTATCTCCATTATAGTATCGTCGTCTGTCTCTGGAGCTTCGAGCAAGTGCGGGAAACCAACTCCCAGAAGAGCTTCCAGTGAGGCAATGGCCTGATTGCCAGCACTTGGTTCCAATCCAAGGGATTCGATAGCATCTACCTCCTGCATTCCACCAGCGGCGGCTGCGGCAGCCGCAACGGCTGCAAAATCTTCATTAGCCACCGCAACACTTCCCGCAGAAGTGGACGGATCGGCTCCGGATGTGGACGATCCAACCGATAAAGATGAGGATGACGGCCCCGCAACTGCAGCAGCGGTAGCTCCTGATGGAGTAGGCGTGGAACATACAGGAGGGCTTTCAATAAGCACTACTTTACGGCGCTTTATCTTCGGTCGTAATAAACGAATCATTGCTACCTTAGCACTGTGACTTATGATTGGCGCTGGATCAAGCAACAAACGAACGAATAGTTTTGTCATCTTTTCCACCTGCTCACTGTCGGCCAAAGCGAATGCATAAATGATTTCCACAAGGGAGTAGATGACTGCTTCCGTATGACATAGTCCTCGCTTTACGATTGCGATAGGTTCCTCGTACGCTGGAGTTATGCGGTACAGTTCTTTCATGAGAATCATCATCAGCGCAAGGATGTCCATTTGCTGTTCGGCACAGATCTTTGCCATAGCTTGTGGCCGCTGAATAGCGATGCTGCGCATCATCAATACCGCCCGATAGAAAGCTTCGGGATCAATATCTCCACTTTCGGTTGCCTCGTACATTTGCTTCAGCTGACGATAGATATCGTTCAAAATTTCCTTGTCCTTGTAAGAATGGTATGCGGCTTTGTTGGGGTGGCACGTCATAAGCACATTGCGAGCATCTTGCTGTACTACGTTCACCGTCGGGAAGAGCACCAGATTCGTAGCTACATCGATTGCTGTTTGACGGTAGTTATCGTCACAGTTTGACCCACCGAGCAGGGATATGCCACTGTCTAGCACTTGCAACATGCTCGAAAGCATTCGATCCAGCGACGTCATGTACATTCCTCCTGCATCGTTGTCGTCGCCATTAGCTCCATCATTGCTAGCATTCCCGTTTGCCATTGCCGTTTGTCCGTTGTTTCCAGAGGCACCATTCGCCATTGGACCACCGGTGGCATCTTCTGTTTCTTCTGGCCAACCGAACACATCTTTAGTTTTTCCATATATCTTGATGCTGTCCAGAATGGTTATCTGTTCCGCATCAATTGAAGGCCCGAAGTGAATGTTAAGTTTTTTATCACTTTGTAGACTTTCCTCTCTTGTAAGCGGTATATCAAACCAACGTGCTCTCGTAGCTACGGTTGTCACCGATCGGCCAAGAATAGTCACACGTTGTGGCGCTTTAGATACGTCCTGGGAACCAATTTGTACACGAACACCTGTCCCATATTGACACGAAAAAAGAAAAAAAAAAGATTATGAAAAAAACATGTTTAAGCAGAATTTTGTTAATGTATTTATGTGTTTGCTTACCTGTTATGACCATATTCGGATCATTATTAGAAACTTCCAGCGTGAATCCGTTAGCTTTGGTCGAGGTTACGTACAACCCGGTCGAGTTAAGGCGATGCTTCAAATGTTGTGTATTGTAAATTTGTAGTAAATCATTTCCTCCGTATTCTACCTCATTCATCAATGTACAGTGCTCGAAGAAGTCTATAGGGAAACTTGGAGCAGATCCGGTTCCTCCTTTTCCGGTGGCCGATGAAGAAGCATTTCCTCCATGAGACGATTGTTTTCCCATCTTTTTTGACTTTCGTGTAGATTTACCGTACGTACTGCCATTCGACCCATACCATCCAAAGCCATGCTGATGACCAATTGGTTGAACTTCTGGCGATAGCCAGTAACCAGTGTTTTCGGGATGTGCAGCATAGATTCTCAAGCTACCGTCCTCGCAAAGCAAAATGAGTGTCGTTTTCTCCACACCAGAGACACTGTGCCGAATGGCAACCATGTCCATTATTTTCGCCTTTGCATTCTGTGCCTTGATTTCCTGCGCCATGTACCCGTCCGGTTTGATCATGAAGATGACAGGATTGTTAAGACTCTGCATCATAGCACAAACTAGTCCCGGATGGCCAGGAATTTCAGTCCACTGGCAAAGTGGCTGTGTTGTTGACTTGGAAAGTAGCTTGGAGCTTGGATTACAAACCAAGTTAATAACACACTTGACACCTTCATTGACATTTGTCAACGGAGCCATAAAGTTACGTCCTGCGGCGTAGCTGAAGAATAGCATTTGCAGTACATGCGAGTAATAGATGGAAACGCCACCCGCCAGTATCTGCCCGTTGTCGTCTGTGATCAGCGGATGATCTAGTTCCAGTGTGCTCGTCACATAAAAAGGACCATGCTTTGCTAGACTTTCATCGCTGAGCGGCTGCGTATAGATGTATCCCAGTGAAGACATTATCAGCATAAAGTACGTGCCCTCTTGGTCGTACACAAACGTGCAATCTCGAATCTTACCGCTAGGTACCAGGAAATAGTACTGCGGGCTATAGCTATCCTCAGCCAAATCATAGATCTTTACAAAGTCTGCCGTTACTAGCGCTATTTTTGTCTGCGATGAAGGCAACCAGATTGCGCGCTTAATGAAATTTCCCGTGTCCAACTGCGGCGTCAACACGATATGATCGTTTGCTGTACCGGTGCTGGTGAATGTTAGTATGTGGCACTCCTTTAAACCACATACTGCCAGGAAATCTTCGTTTGCCGGGTTCGATGCGAGCGACAGCACGGTGCAAGGAACGGGAGCCGATGCTAGTCTTGTCAACGTAAGCTTTCGTTTAGCTGCATCTGCTTGCTTTAAAAGCGCCGACAGTTGTAGTATCGTCACTTTTCCTTTTTCGTGTGAGATAGCTAACTGTTGTCTTTTTCCGTGGGGAGATGCTAAACAGCACAATGCCACACGACGGACAAGATAGGTGGAGAGTAGTTGCTTGATCGTTTGACCCTGTTCACCCGAATAATTCATTCTCACATTTTCGAAAGCACCTTCCTGTGATCCGAGTGTAGCAATCATGATTTCGTCGCTCAAAACATACGTCTTTTCTGGGCGATGCAATTTTTCCAGGGCACTCTTGGCACGCCAATAGCATCCCACGGGAGAGTAACGGGCACAGTGCTCCTTGATCGTAGGCATCAGAGAGTTGAAGAACACAAGAATGCACCGAATCACTGTCTTCCATTGGCTGGGATTGTTTAACGCTTCGCGCGACGTTTCAATGATCTTGGCCAGTTGTTGTTCTCTCTCAGAGAGTTTTCCTTGAGATGCACGGCTCGTGCTGGGGCCTTCGTGAGCTGGACTCGAAGGGTGGCGTCTACGCAGTAAGCTACTAGCGAGCAGTAGGCTCTCTGCATCGTTGGAGCGAGGTAAAAGTGAAGCGGATGACGTAGAACCCAATATGGAATCTTCTCCATTGCCAGAATTACTTCGTCGACTTAGCGCCTGGCACGAACCATCCTCCTTCGCACCGCAATCGCAGAAGAAGTTACCGTACTTTGCGTAGCTTATGTCGTGATTCTTATGACAAACTCTAGCACATACTGAACACACACCAACACCATCCACCATTTTGCACGTGTGACAGTAGTACCAGTGCTGGTTCATGAAATCCTTTTGTGTGATGGAAAAGGTGCATAATTTATTACCCAGACTATCCTCATCGGAGTCCTCTACCGTACTGTCCTCTTCGTCGGCTCCAAGCTCCTCCAGAATATCATCCGCATCCATGAGCGACTCTTCATCCCACGGTGGATTCATCGTTTTGCTACCTTTAGCACCCAGGCCAAGCAGGAGATCGCTCATATACTTGAGTATAGCGGTAACGTTATCTAACTGGATAGCTGCTCTCCAACCGCTGGATCCATTTTTCCCCGCATCAAGCACCTGCACTCGGCATACATCCAACCAATCGATGGCTGCGGCAAAAAGAAGAGAATGACCACGACCTTTACCAGCATCGGCAAGAGTGATCATGACCTGCAGAAGATCGGAAAACTCAATCGCTTCCTGGGTTGGAGACAGCAGATTGTGGCCGATTTGAATCAATGCCTGGAACAGTGCTTCTGACACTGAAGAAGAGATGCGATTTTCGGCAACTATGTACTTGACCAGCGACTGTAATAATTTGCCATTGCGCTCCAGTGACTCTCCTGATGCATCTTCAATTGCCATCTTTCCACAGCTTGTCGCTGCTGCCTGCCATCCACTTCCTTTGGTCATGCATTCGTAATCGATATCCATGGCGTCCTGTTGCTCTCCTTCGGTTGTAGTTGCGGCATTCGCAGCTGTGGTGTTATTTTCAGACAAACCAGCTTCACCATTAGCGCCAGCTCCCGCTGCTGTTCCCGATGCTGCAAGCTGATCAGTAATACTTGGAATTGCCGATACCGTTGCCATGTTGGTCGGAGTCGGTACATTGCTCGAGTTGTTCGAAGCGTTTGCCGTCAGACTAATACCTCCCGGTCCAAGAAGAATGTGACTTAGCCAACTCTTCAGTCGTGCACTATCCGTAACGGCAAGCTCTGCGATGCACACACACAGCTCTTCCTCGTCGAAGGACGCATCGAGCTTTTCGGCAGCTTGAAACAGTTTCTCGAAGAATTGAAGCACACGTGTGGAATACGCTTGCGAGATGTTTGTGCCAGTGAAGGATAGCAGTATTTGCACAAGATTACCAGACTTGGATTCATAGAAAAAGCTACGCATCGACCGTAGTCCATTAGGTTTCTCTAACATTGATTCCCAGTACTTAAGAATGTTACACAGTACGGATTCATCGATGTTTGTTGCCCGACCGGTGGCACACAGATCGGTATATTCGATCAGAAATTGATAGCTGTGCCGAATGATGTTGGAAAAGGCGGCTAGTTGGTATGCTTCGCAGTTACTATCTCCTCCCAATAGCGATTCCAAACACTTGTTGATTGGCCCGTGTAGGTATTCAGCGCGCAAATCAAACACCATTGGGATCAGTATCTCCTTCAAACGTTCGTCCAGCTTAATATCATCGTAGTTCGGTAGCATGTAGTATATTAGGTTAATTGCAGATTTGAGGGCATTTTTCAGAGACAGCAATATAGAGTACGACAAGTGCTTTGATACCTCCGTCAAATGTGCCTCAATGACCGTCAGAGTGTGTGTTTCCACTGGGAATGATCCGCTGGCAAAGTTTTCTTCTGTCAATGAACCCAAACTCTTGCGCCATTCCACGGTTATTACGTCTTTGTCGTGGCCCGTGATGCAATTCACCAGTTGCTGCCCAAGTTCCGAGCAGAATGAATTCTTAGTTCCAGCAATCGCAATGAGTGGTTCAATCAAACAGGTTGGTATTTGGCCACTCAAATTCTGGAACATAGTTTTGCTGAAATTTAAACCAATACATACATCAATAGTCGATAAATATGATTGCTTGTGGATATGTTGGTTTCTTACTAGGTTGCTTCTCGCACTATTTCCAAAGCGTCCAGCAGGGCATGCATAATGTTCTTTGTTAAATCAGCTCGTGAGATCTCAACCGTGATCGCAGAAGGAGATCCGTCGGCCAACGTTGAGGAGCCAGGAACTCCACCTCCCGACATTGTTGTTGTGTTCGCTCCAACTAAATTACCATCGTTCGGTGCTGCTGCTGGTCCAGCGTTTGCCGTCGAAGAACTGGACGTTCCAGAGGCAGTAGATGATGTGGCTGAAGTGGCTGTGGTTTTGGATGTTTTTACATTCACTCCTTCCTTCTCTGCCCAACAAACAGCAAACAGATGGGACATAAGACTGTCGAGAAGAATAATCTTTGACAGTCTAGGTTGATCCGGAGAAAAACTCTTGACAAATGATTCCAGCCCTAGCAGAGTCATTTTCAGACTATACTTTACATCGGACACGTATTCCGTTAGACGTACCCACATAGCCTCAGCAGACTGTGTATACATTCCCTATGAAAGAAAATCAATGATATGTGGGTGAAACTAAATTTTGATTAAAATAATATTATTGTTATGACCATACCTGTTTTACGAGACTGTTTACAATCAGGTAATGTGAATGGGTTATTGGATGAAGACAGCGAATGGACCAGAGCAAAGAGTGCAGATTGGGACTTTTTTCCTGCATTAATGCCTCTACATGCTGAGTAGACGGTGGCAATCCGAGTAACAACTTCCAGCTAAGGCTAAAGCAGTAGTGCACCGCGCATAGTGTTTGAAACGGAATGCGGGCAAGACACATGTCCGTGATACCCAGAATATCAATCAACGCATCAATGAGCCAAGGATACTTTAGTTTGTCTGGGGTGCATAGAATGAAGTTCCACGCTAAGCCATCGAGCTTGAACTCCTGCTGTACTTTTGACTCGACTGTAGTTAGCGAGTAGAACTTGGGTTTCACGCCGCTAACACTGAACTCGTTTGCCAGCTTGCGGTGCTTGTCCTCTATGTCCTTTCGGCAGAACGACATCATTTTCGTTTTATAGTTTACCAGATCGGCCAACTTTTGCTCACTGTCGAGCGTAAACACGCTAAATAGGTTCCAACGCACCTGCTCCAACAAAACGTTCGGCGGATTGTAAAGGTGCTTCATGAGATACTCCAGAAATAATAGCAGCCGGGACAGCAACATTATCTGATTATCTCGTAGTGGTTTATCCGGTGTTACACTACGACAAACCTCGGAACAACGAATGACACCGCCTGCCGTGAGCAAAAGTATAGACTTTTTCTGCATCAGATTGAGCGAATGAAATAAGAACAGCAACAGCTGGGCATGTTCAACGTTCAGATCCTCAACCTCCGATTCGTTAGGGATGGTTTGGGTGGAGCAAATACCTTCCACGATCGTGTTCACAAGTCGGTGCCATACGGACAGACAAGCCGCCTCTTTTTCTTGTGATGGTTTCAGCAAAAGAATCTGCACCAATACTGCCAGCGTGCGTGAATAAACTTGAAGCGGCCAAACGTTCGAGTCCTGTGTCCACGGCGATACGCCCAGATGCAGCAAAAGGGCAGACTGGAGCGATTCATTCAGCAACGAATTAGATATTAGATTGTGCAGATAGCGCCCCACTGCTCCAGAGAATTTCACCATAGCGTTTTGCCATTGCATGCAGCCCGGAATATCAGTTTCTCCGCGTGCCGAATCTCGATCAAGATCTCGCAAAATGTTTGCCAATAGTACCATCTGCTGTTCACTAAGACCAGTCTTCACGTACCGGTTTAGGTAAACGTGATTTCCTCCAAGTGAAACATCGAAAAAGTTGAATATTAACGATGCAAGACTGAGATACTCGTGTGGTTCATCTTTTGCTGGCACAAGGTTCGTACCGAGGCGACTTTTCTCGTCCTTGTTTTCCTGCTCTTGGGACTCGGTCATTTCTTCGTTCATGTCAGGAGAAAGTGTTTCTTTAAACCACAGCCCCAGGTAACTATCGCTATCCTCTTCTTCAGGCTCGCTTTCCTCCGAGCAGGAGAACGTGTCGTTGAAATATGTTGTCGAATCGCTATAGCTCATCGGTTCTCCGTCGTTTGTGTTTTTGGTGTTGATACGACGAAGTGTGCATGCTTTGCGATAAGAAACTGTGGCAAGGAATGTGAGCAACTGTTGCAGGGTAGCGCTGTTAAGCACGCGTACCACACGCTGGATTGATGTGTACTGGCCAAGTATGTCAAATCCAGCCGATTCGATGCTACTGTACTCTTCCTCGTCCGTGCGGGAATCAATTTTCAGATCGTCGATCAACTCCGTCATCAGGATGATACTGTGGCGTGCAATTGCTGCGTTTAGTACGCCAAACCCTTGCTGGACTTTGAACAGATTAACTCGCAAAGCGGGCGAAGGTTGAGCGGAAGCCATCTGAGGTACGTCAAGAGTTTTGAGAGGGCTGCGTCCCTTCAAACTTTCTTCCGATGTTTTCGCCGAAACAGGAACCATCTGCTGCAGTCCGCTGGCATTTCCTGAGGCACCCATCGTACCTTGGATGCCTGATATTAACAACCATGCACCCATACATATCAGGTTCTGGTAGATGTGTGTGCGGGTCGATGTTTTGAGAAGATTTCCAATTTTGGTGAAAATTTCCAGCCCTTTGTCTACGATGGCCCGTGCGAAATCTTCCTCCTCTTCATTTTCTTTCTGTGCTTGGGTTATTCCTGTTTGTCCTTGCGCTTGCTGCAATTGCCCAGAGGATGAGGTTTTCTGCGATCCGGCCGAAGCCATAGTAATGACGCTCACAGCAGTAGATGTAAGCACGCAGCAGTAGAGCGCTGACATAGCACACTGCGACAGAAGCGTAATTTTCTTCGGGGTTAGTGGTTCCAGCAGAGGAAGCGATATAGCCAGCTGTAAGTTTGTTATGTCGGATTCCATCAAATTGAAGATATTTTTAATCGCGTTGGCTTCAGTGTGTGTCACCGGCAGGTATAATGGACGTCCAAGCATTGTAGACTCTTCGTACTTGAAACGGTATTTTGCGGGCGTGCCCAGAGCCGTCGTGCACCATTTCAGCAGCGAATCACCAGCATTGATGGCGTTCATACATTGTAAATTTTGCTTCACGAACAGATCCTGAAAATTTAAAATGTCGATTTTAAAACGAAAGGTATACACAAACGCTTCAACAACACACTCAAAAAACTAAAACTCCAAGTACGTTAGTAGAAAGCCTCGTCAAATGTTCGTTTAGTATTTCGATTTTGCACCAAGTTTGCTCTTGTTTGCAACAGTCTTCTTTTGCTTTTATTCAACAACCACGATGGATGATGGTCGAAATGGTCTGGTTCGTTGCTTATAGAAAGTTTAACAAACCCTCCAATCACATGGACCGTTCGGAATGGTTCGGAAAAAGAATTGCAGCAATAGGCACAGTTTTGAAATATACTATACCACACGCGAAAACAAAGCGAATGAAATACATGGCCACAGCTTGTGGCTACTAATGGTCTAATGCGGCCAGACGTGAGATTTTTTGCACATATTTCACACACAGGTCCCATTACGAAATTACTGGCTCAAAGCTTAAAATTTAAGGTTTAATGGTTGCTATGATGGGAGATACTTACGGTACAGTCGATCTGTTCCTCACTGAGAGCAGCAAAAGTTACAGCCCAACTGCACAGCGGTGTAGTTAGTTGCTGCAAAATAACCGTCGACAGATCCGACCGGGATCGCTTCATTTCCGTTTTGGGACTTTCCTTATCGCTAGCGCTAGCACTGGAGCCAGCACTAGTGCCGCTGCTTGGGGCTCCGACCGATGCCGACTTGTTTCCCGGGATCTCTGGATACTTTAAGTACTTCATCCCAGAAACCGAAATTATTGACGAGGCGGAACTGGTCGAATGGGGCTGGTTTTCGTTTGCCCTTTTCCCCTCGCAGAGTAGTTTCAGCGCCATCAGAAGAATGCTGGGTTTGCAAGGTGCCGTTGTATCCAAATGTAGAATTATGTAACGAATCAATATTGAAGCAGCTTCCGTAAATTGTGGAAGTTGGGTTTGCGACACTGGTGGTGGAAGAATATACGAAAAAAGGCATTAGTTTAGAGCAAATGAAAAAAAACATAATTCATGAGCCCAAACGTGACAAAAATGATGGGTAAACTAATTCATGCACTTCAACCGTAGTGACGAAGCGAGTGTGAAGAAAACGACAACTTGGAGTGGGAAGAAAAATCGATACAGTATGGCCCTTAAAGGGGTGTTCTGCACTTGGAGATTCTTTATACTCACATGAAGTGACCTGGTTAGTGATGTTTTCTGCAGCCAGGACGACGAAATTGTCGAAAAACTGCTTGTGAGCTGCATCATGTTCGAGGATTTCATTTTCACTAGAATGCAAAACAGACAAAAATACCAATTAAAAGATGATGGCGCAGTAGATGACACACACGGTCGCTTGTAGCAAAATGAAGTCCGATTTTCGATCGTAAATTACACGATTCCGGCTTGACATGGGTAGGTAAAAATGTTCACTTACTTTAGTATGATGGTCTTCACCAAGTTTAACACATCGGTTTTGCTAATATTTTCACTTGATGATGAAAGAAAAGGCTTTAAAATCGCGGCCCACTCGACACCTCCGGAGTGGGCAGCAGCCATTTTGCAACTTTTTCTTGCTCTGAAAATTTTGACCGACAAAGCAGATCTGACAGCAAGCAGCTTACATTAGCTCACAGTTAAATTAAGTGCAGGCAAACAGCTACAGGTGAACTGTGATGTTACAACAATACAGGGGATGAATGTGTAGCAACAATAAACACGAATGAAAATGTGAAGAGATATAATTGGACGCAGTATTTTTACGGCTTTATAAATACGAAAATATGAAGCTCGAAACAACCAACACCGCCGTATGTCAATAGTGCGCTGCCGTGTTGCCAGACAGTACAATGCAGTGTGAAGTTACATCTCAACCATGCTATCTCGCTCTGGTATACATAATTGTGAGGCGCATGAGCGGGAGGACATGCCTATTTTGCGGACTGGAGATCGAGACAAAAATAAGGGCACTTTGGATAAATAACAACCTTTTGCATCGATTCTACCTGAATGTATTTACATTCTATCAGTAAAATTACGAAAACACTTTCAACTAGTGTATCTTAATATAATTGGTTGGGCAATAGATCAGCTGATTATCGGAATGCTGTTAACAAAACACAGCTGATATCGTTGTGTGTATGTGTGCGCGTTTGTCTTTCAACTCGGATTGAATATTGTTTCTTTTTATTTAACCAAAACGCTTTCGTTTTGCCTGTTGATAGCTGACGAAGGATGATGATGAAGATACAGTTGAATCTGATTCATGGAATGCCCTACCCACTGAACTGGACGGTTGGTGTAATCCATATTTCTGTTCCATCAATCCGTTTTGCACGATGGTTCCAACGCTTGATTTTTTCCACTGCACCACTCGCACGAAGCCTTTGCAACCGTCGATGTGATTACTGAACAGTTTGCGCTTAATCCGTTCCTGGCAGATGGGACACTGCATCTCGTACAAATCACGAGTGAATGCAATCGAGCGCTCAAAATGGGCAATGAACGCATCGGCGGTGGCCAGCTCGATCCCAGCAGAAGTGCCGGGGGTTTCTTCGGAGTCGTCAACGTTAACTGTCTCGAGAATGGTGGTGGAGATGACTTTTGGTACATCGGAAGTTAAATCTATGGACTCTATCGGCGGCAGTGTCGTTTTGTATCTGCAGCGAATATTCTCACGCTTCGGAAGCATATACCTCACGTTCACGGCATAGCGTGTTGATACTTCGCCGCAAACGATTCTACTCATTTCATAAATTTTGTAAAATGTACCACCACAGCTGTCGGCATGTTCTTTCCACCACTCGTTTTGCAAACCAGGCGGCCCCTCAACCGAGCGCACGATCCCATAAAAAGGACCATAATTTTGGCAAATGCCCGTGCAGCGATACCACTGATTTCGACAGCCTAGACTCGTGTTATGTAGTTTGTGCCTGAAAGAAATGTTTGTCTGCAGCTTACTGTTAAGGAATGTCATGATTTTGCGGAAGTTTTCACCATGACCACCATTAGGCTCTTTTATGCCGTTAATTTTAAGAAGGGCGTGTATCATTTCATGCTAGAAAAAGATGAAGCAGGATATTTACATATGACTTACAAACAAAACTGCTATCGTACACTTACTAGAATAATACTGATGATTTCGATACGGGGCCGCAAGGTGAGCAGAGGCGCATTCAGAGCAATCGTATATCTGCCTTGGTCGTCATTGAAGTTACGATTCGTACAGGAACTGCCCATCGACTCGCACCAAATTATGTCCATTTTCTTCTTCTTGAACCGAGACTCGAAGAACTGCATGTCGAATTTGTTAAATATCGATCGTACGTCCGGCAGCACATCGATAAATTTCCATTCAAAGTTGTTTTCGGAATCCACGTACACTTGTAGCTCGTCTATGAAATATTCGTTGTTGTTCAGATCTGAGGGCTGAAAAGGACCGAAATGGTTACAATTTTGAGCTCAATCCAACGAACAGGACGGTCGGAGTTACTTCAGCTTTAAATAGTTGGGGCACAGCAGCAGCAGTAGTAGTAGTATGTTTATAGGTGCCAGCGCTGGATTCTCTTGAACGTTTTCTTAGCTTAGTTGCTGGTACTGCATCCCGCGATGTACCGACTGCTTCATTTGCTTGAAGGATCACATCGTCATCGCTATCGGAGAGCAGAATCATAGATTCAGATTCATAACGCGACTGAAGCCGTACCGCAAACTGACGATCCCGTTCAACAGAATCGGCTGCAGGTACATCCTCTTCACCCGAGAATACTTCCAAGAACTCCTTATCAAACTGTTGCTGCATTCTTTTGGCTACCAGATAGTCTTCGGATTCCTTATCCATGTTATCTCCGGTGCACTTGGCTGCAACCGGCTCTGCGACTACAGAGAAGAATGAAAGCAAATTTGCGTACACAAGTCCGGTGACAGTTAAAAAGGCGCAATCATCTGTCATCTGCCAACGAGCGACGTTCACAGACGAAAGAAATAGGTAAATAATAACAAAGCAGCCAGTGGAAGCATTCGCCCTCCTCTTTATCGTTCAACATTGATAAGCCCGATTATTCGTTTGCGTGCGTAGATTTCTGCACAAAATGGGGGATGTTAAAACATGCTCTATTCGCATCTGCCAGGACGGTCACGCCAATGCACTGGCACTGAATCGGGAATGCACCCAAATCGCGGTAGCAGGCCGTAGCTGTAAGTATACTGGGGGAAGGATGGGTTTGTATGGTTAACCAGAAGTAATGACTGAACGATCTGTCCGTATGTATGTATTTCAGTGTTAAAAGTGTTCTCGATCGAAAATGATGGATTCACTGAGGTATGTAATATGCGTGGTGGGAAAAACCAAAACCTAAGTTACTCATCGAACGATGTGGCGTGGAGTGCGCTCGATTCAAACATTCTTGCAACTGCTGCTACGAATGGCGTCGTTTCGGTGTGGGATTTGTCGAGGTTTGGTCGCCAGAAGCAGTTGTTGGTGTACAACGAGCACGAGCGTACAGCGCATTCGGTGGCATTCCACGGCACGGAAGCCAATTTGTTGATATCGGGCTCGCAGGATGGTACGATCAAATGCTTCGATCTTCGAACGGATAAGTCGGCTATAAACACGTACTTCAGCAATTCCGAGAGCGTGCGGGATGTAAAGTTTAGTCCGCATGCACCGAACACATTTGCTGCCGTTTCCGAGAACGGTACGGTGCAGCTGTGGGATATTCGCCGGAACGATCGCTGCACGGCTCAGTTTACGGCGCACAGTGGACCGATCTACACGTGCGATTGGCACCCGAACCAATCCTGGCTGGCAACGGGCAGCCGGGATAAACAGATCAAAGTTTGGAACACGAACCCCAAGAACTCGTCGCACGAAAGTGCGAAAAACGTTACGCTAGAGTACACGATACATACAATCGCGGTCGTCGGCAGGATACGATGGAGACCGGACAAGATGTTCCACATTGCAAGTTGTGCGCTAGTGGTCGACAATAGCATCTACATATGGGATCTTCGCCGGCCCTATATTCCGTATGCTTCCTTTAATGAGCACTCGAATGTGACCACAGGCATAGCGTTCAAAGGTAATGATCGACA
The DNA here is from genome assembly GCA_000349105.1 of Anopheles epiroticus. Lineage (NCBI taxonomy): Eukaryota > Metazoa > Arthropoda > Insecta > Diptera > Culicidae > Anopheles > Anopheles epiroticus. The sequence goes on from KB671743.1 coordinate 625,572, forward strand.
CGTGCTACTTTCCACCAGTAAGGATTCGACGATATTTAAGCACGTGTTTAAGGATGCAGCGCGACCTGCAATGAAAGCGAATCCGCAGGGAGCCAACTTTAACTACAAGGGTGATTTACTGTACGCGTACGAAATGAAGCTTATTCCTCCACCGCCCCCCTCCAGCTTGCTAAGCCAGGGAACGGCTCTGCTGGGCGCTCGTCAAAAAACACCACCATCAGCTGATCAGTTTCATTTGGCAAAATCAAATCTTTCCAATTTTTCAACCAAAAGCATCAATGTAAACGCAAAGGACGTTAACAAAACTTCGCTCCTAAAGGACTACATTGCCTTAAAAGGATGTGCCAAAGAGTACATGCTGACTGGAGCCTCTCTGGCGGAGATTTGCTGCCACAATTCGGCCGTAGCGAAAAAGTACGGTAAATCAAATGTGAGCTTTTTGTGGAATTTTATCAGCCAACTGTATGCGTATAGTTCGATTGTCAAGCTGGAACAGCGCAATTCCAACAATATACAGCATGCCAGCGGCCGTTTGATGGCGCAAAACTCGAACCAATCAAGCACGGGACGCAGTGAGGATCGTACTATAGGCAGCGGCAACCATGCCAGCATTGGTCCGTCGAATACCGTCAATAGCAGTAGTGCCGACGATTACCTAGAGTTCGCAAATAGCAAAGCCGCCAACGAAACGCACGGATTAGGGCAGCTACTGTCGGTAGACATTGAACCGGACAAGTGCGATTTCGTTTTCGGCGAGACAGAGTTAACGTTCGATTCAGTCGACTGTATCAAGGGATTTCGGGACGGATTTCTGTACACAGGTCCGCACGATCTAGTGAAAGACTACACGTTTCCTTCGTCGAACCTCATGAATGCCCACGAGTTGCAACAAACGCAGCCTCGGAAGCATTTGATGGCGGAAAAATCGCTGGAAACGTCACCGCCACCGAGCACGGCACCGACCTTCCTAAAAATTTCGGACCACAATCCAACGCCTCCGATCTGGGAACCGCACCAAGTGCTGGCGGACTGTTTGACTTTGCAAACGGAAATTGGCGATGTGCAGACATCTTCCTGCATTCTGATGGCTCTTGGGGAACGACGGCATGGCTTGCAGATCGACGAAAACTTCCAGGAGAACTGGCTTTTGTCCTACATAGAACTGCTGCATCGGCATCAGCTATGGAACGAGGCAACGCAGGTGATCAACATCAGCTGGATTCGATCAGTGTCGGAGATGAATCAGCAGTCTACGACAATGTACACGAGCTGCGGTCAGTGCTCGAAGCAGCTGGTTGGGTCGGTGGGATGGCATTGCGCACGCTGCAAGTCCGCTCAAAGCTCCAAGTGCAGCGTTTGCAATGGGGTGGTTCGGGGCATGTACGCTTGGTGTCAGGGATGTTCGCATGGAGGGCACCTGGAACATTTGAAGCATTGGTTCGCCAACAACTCCAAATGTCCCCGGTGTGGTCATTTGTGTGAGTACGAATGAGTGAAGCAAACAGAGGATCGGTTCGACTGTTGTAATAAAACAAAAACGGAACAATTTACTACTAAAAATTTGTAAAATCTCCAACAGCATCATATCTATGTACATCGAAAAAAGCGTTCTACATGTGCGTTCACATGTCAGTTGACTCGTCACTTGAACTTAAATTAAATCCAGCATTGCTCAGACCATCTTCCCTAGTGTCCTGATACTCAACATCTTCTCCAGATTGCGAGAAGGTCAGCTTAGTGGTACTGTTGAACAGCTTACGATCGGTCAATATACCACCACCAGTGCCAGGAGGAATGTTTGCGGCTCCGGGAAGATGCGCTTTCCCTAAGGCTTTAAGATCGTGAGCGCTGGTGACGTGGCGCATTGGACGTTTCGCTGAGGTTTGCGTTTCCTGGCCCTTCTCCTGATATCGTTGAAGAAATTCTTCAAACTTTTTGTTACTTTCCGAGCTTTGGAAATCGAACTGATGTGATGGTGGTGGACGCTTTGCACGTGCACGAACCGGACGCGTCATCGGTTGGTTCTTGTGGGCTGAATGCTTCAAATCAATCTGCTTACCACAGGATGTCTTACGATCTAGCACGGGACGAGACACGACCACAGGGAGTGCGTTCGCTGAAATGGTCCTCGATACCGGCTGTACCATGCTGTTGTGTTGGGTTTGGGCGGCAGCAGCGGGAAGTGTATCGGATATTTTTCGAAATACTTGCGGGTGGACATGAGCGTGTGTGTCTTCCAGCGTGTAGGAGGTCCACGACGAATTGCGACTCATTTCCGAATGGTTGTGCGAGTGTTGAGAATTAAAGGATGCACGGGAAAAGTCGGATACGGTAGTGTTGCGCGAGGACAGGGACATTTGTCTAGGCACAAGCGAGATGCGGCGTGCACGATCAACGTCGTCCTTTAGGGGATAGGGTTTCGGGGGTATTGGTGGTGGTGGGGGCTGTATGCTGGCAGTGGAAACTTTTGGTCCTGGACGGGGTGGAACAGGAGCTTCTTGATCTACTATCGTTGATGCTCTTTTGCTCGATGGGAGAAAGTATGTTTCAATCTCGTGGAGCGATTTGCCTTCGGTTTCGGGTAGCACCTTGTAAAGGATCATCGCACCGATGACCGTTACTAGAGAGTAGATCCAGAACGTTCCCGGTAAGGTAAATATGGCTAACATTTTCAGGAATGTTTTGTTAGCGATAAATCCGAAGATGTACGCTATACCTCCGGCCAAACCGGAGCCACCGCTGCGCACATTCGGTGCAAAGAGCTCGCCGATGAGTATCCACGGTATTAATCGAATGCCAATGTGCGTTAAAAAAGCACTACCGAGCAGCAGGGTCAGCGGGATCCAGACATACTTGTTTTTGTTCACGTGTGGCAACGGTACGAACACCTCCCTTGGAATGGCAGATTTTACATACTCTCCGTAAGTGATCGTGATGTTAATTGGATCGTTAAGGCTATCGTTGAGGTAATAGTTGGTGAAACTCTGCGCGGCATAAACAACGCCTCTGTCCAAGCCGCTGGCATTAGTCGTGTTGTCGATCACGTCCAACAAGGATGCGTTGCTGTTCGTTTGTTGCGTTTTAATCTGCGTTAGATTGATCGACTGCAACACGGAGCTGTTGCGATGCCATTCTGCTATCACTTCCTTCGTCCGCAAAGGAATGACCGTGATATCAGCCTTGATGGAAGACACATTCGCTACCACGTTTTGAACCGCGGCGCCTGGGATGTCGTTCAGAAAGTATGCGTAACTGGCTGCCCCGAAGAAGCACACGGCGCATCCAATGGTGGAGATGAATACCAGCGGACGCTTGCCGGTCCGATGCACCAGAAACACACAAAACAGTGTCCCTACCAGCTCGGTCAGCCCAAGTAGACAGGTCGCGTAATATTTGTTGATCGGGGCTTTCAAAGTGTGAAAGATCTAATAGAGAAAACCAATAGCCACAGATGTATGCAGAACGTTAGTGGTGCTGGTAACCTTTGAAAGATGTTAAAAGATTACTAAGGCCACCTACCTGGACAGCGTAAGTTTGTAGCGTGGTCATACCGGAAAAGTGACCGATGAAGAAACACAGCAGAATGATACCAAACGGCTGCAGGAAGGCACGTTGCGTGTAGAGCCGCGCTTTGTCCACGATCGTGAAATCTTTCTGCAGTTCCGCGTCCTTCGTCATTTGATACTCAATCTCGTTGAATTCCACCTCAATCTATATGGTTTAATCGTACTTAATTAGGGTACTGCTCGATTGGAAAGTGACGAGAAGCCCGTGCACTTACCCGCTCTTTTAATGTCCATCCTCGCAACCAAGCAAGGGCCGCTTTTGCTTCTTCGAGACGACCCTTGCTCGCCAGCCAAACGGGACTTTCGGGAATGAAAAAGAGGAACACTATCGCTAGGATAGGTACGATGGCACTGATGAGCGCAACTGTGCGCCACTTCATGAAGGTACCCATGAGAAATTCTAGCAAAACGCCCAGAATGACACAGGTGGATCCTGTGGCTGCTAGCATCCCGCGGTAGCGAGGTTCTGTAACCTCAGCAACGTACGTTAGCACAGGAGCTTCGCCGAGTCCACCGCTAAGGCCGGCCAGAGCGAGCCCTAAGTACAGGAACGTAACATCGCTGGCAAAGTGGAACAACATCCAAGCGATAAAAATGGGAATGTTAATGAGCTGCGGTGGGGTAAATCGAGGTCAGAATTATTGGCATTGTATGTAACCTAACCAGCTTGTCACAGAATCGATCGATTGATACATACCTGCATTGCACGTCGTCGTCCGATTGGTTGGGCGAGCATACCGGAGAAGATGCTGCCTAAAGGAACGCAGATCAAATTAATGGAGCTTAACCAGGATATTTGATCCCGGCTCAGTATCAAATCGCGCTCGAGGGCCGGCTCACGTCCATCGCCACCTTGAATGGCGGGAATGACAATCGTCGGAAAGCCCAACGTCATGCCATACCCCAGCAGTAGCACATTTTTTGCACCAACAGCACACGCCTGCGCCAAGAGAGACCTTCCACCCTTTTCCGGTTCCGTTCTCGTGTGTTTAACCGGAAATTCCGCATGTTCGGATGCAGTCTCTTCTTCAGGCATCTCCTCAATACACTTGTCACGCTTTATGTAATCGAACGACGAGAATACGGTCGCGGGATGGGTTTCGGCCAGCTGTGTACGGTACTGGTGCGAAACCTCACGATGGTCGCTGGCGCAGCTACTCGCGCTGCTCGTCTTACGGATGGCCAATCCGTACGGATCGGGATCTTTGAATTGTTCACCGACAAACTTTAGCTTCTCTTTGCGCTTGCCATATTTGGTTTTACGCACAGCCAATTGGTAGGGGTCGGGATCTTCAAACTTTTCACCTGTAAGTACCACCTTCGGTCTTCGGCGGTTCTTTTTCTTGCGCTCTTTGCGATGGTGGGAACAGCAGACGTTCGGTTTGCGGTTCCGCTGGAATTGAAGATCGACCGAATGTGGATCGAAGGTTTGGGACAGTTTGGAGAACGTGCGCTCGGTGCGATAGTCGGCACTGTGATGCGGCTTTCGGCAACTGCTGTCGCTACGGAAGTTTTGCGAATCGGTTAGCACTAGTTTATTGTTGCCCAAACGATCATCCACCACGGTCGATCGAGTTCTTGGACGACAAGGGCGAGAGGGAAGGTAACGGAAGACAAATATGTGTGTTCGATCGATTAGCAAGGCGATCCGGGAGAAGGTGTAAATAGGGAAACCGTGGTAACTCGTGCAAAGAGTGAGGTAAGCAGAGTATGAATATGATCTTCATTTATGTTTACTTGTTTCTTTGACTATCGATCGGTAACTTTTGGGGCATATTACGCGTTATCAACTTGGCGAGGATCTTGGCTCGGTACGGCCGGTCAACCTAATGGGAAGAACGCGATTTCATCGTTCCTTATAAGTACGATATGATGTAGTATCAGATTTTAGAGAAATGCCACGTGATAGATGCATTTAACGGACATCCCGTATGATTTTCCAGTTCTTTAAATTTCCCACCATTTGCTTCAGAGATGATCTTGAAATCGGTAAACGTAAACGACATCTCCCCAATATCACGGTTGTTACAAATTATGACCGTGATATATTCGCCCGTTTGCTGCTCGTTTTGCTCGTTTCACTCACTTACCTTACTTCCACCATGGTGTGATCGGGACAGGGCATACGATCATGTGGACGATCCAGTGTAATTTTTTATTAACTCGATTTCCGTGACGCGCCGGATGGGTTTTTTCCTTTCTGCTAGTGCTTGTTATTTTTAGATATTTTTTTACTCTGTCTAATATTAACCAAGAGGTGGTAAAGGGCAAGGAAAAAGCTCAACAGCCAGTGCCGACGATTGTTTGACAACGGTGTGAAAATCAGTTCTGAGTGTTGTGTGCGACGCGGTTCCGGAACGATGGAACTTCATGGATGGATAAGTTAAGCGCGACTGTCCCGCGCGAGAGCATTCCACTCTCCAGCATTCCTCGGCGAACATTAGCTGATCTGAATTCTGGGATGCCCCCGTGTGTGTTTGCATGTGTTGGGCAGCGTGCTAACGTAAACGGGGTATTTTATTGGCCGAACGGGGAAGCTTTCAGGCGGCGAGGGTTGTTTGAATAATTCCCCCTCCCCGGGACTTACGTCGGGATTTACAATGCGGGAATGTACTTTTCGAATTTGAACCGGGCGCAGCGCGCTGGTTGGTGATGAGTGGGCTGGGAGTAACATCACAGACGCAGAGTTAGTTGATTTTAGAGCTTTTATTCACTAAATAAAATTTGCATTCAAAAAGAAAATACAAATTTTGCGTTTGAAGCAGTTCAACGTCAACGTAAGATGAGGTCCGTATTTTGTCTTTGCAAGGCTGCAGTTAGCCGCTATCGCCACTAAAGAACCGGTTTAGGCCGCGGGTTTCTCCTCCGAAACACCAGTGGTAGCCGATGTAACCGATTGTCCATCGTCAGCTGGCGTATCCTGGCACGATAGCGACGGGAACTTCTGGTACAGGGCAGCGCGGTACTTCGGATGGCTGATGCCGTACACGATCGGGTTGTACACGGCGTTTGCCTTGGCGAACAGCGAGCCCCAGATGGTGGCGAGCGGACTGATCGGGGCAGCCTTGAAGATGCCGGTGTAGTTGATGACCAGATACGGAGTCCAGGCCATGAACCAGAGCGAGATGGTGACCAGGGCGACCTTGGCCAGCTTCATCTCAGTGCTGGTGTTCTGGGCTTCCTGCGAACGCAGCGAGGCAACGTTCATCTTCTTCGCCTGTTCGCGCATGTTCTTCTCGTGGGCCGATACAGCCTATAAAAGGGTGGGAAGCAGAAGAGGTCATATTCATCCAGTGGTCACATTTATTATTTAAACCGACAATGTGCTTACCTGGATGATGTAGATATACGAGTAGATAATGCTGAACAGTGGCATGTAGTACACGAAGAAAGAGTAGATCAGAATGTACGATCGGCTGGTGAAATCTTGCGACAGATAGTCCGTTCCACAAGCGGTCATGTTGCCTTCTGGTACGTATCGGTTCCATCCGAACATAGGAGCCAACGTCCAGAGCAGCGAGAACGCCCAGATGCCCAGAATGCGCAGCAGTGCTCCGTTGTTGCTCATCGGCTTGGCCGACAGACCCTTCACGATGACGTTGTAACGGTCGAACGCAATCATGGTCATGGTCCAGATCGAGGCACACCCGAACAGCGATCCAAGCATGGCGTACAGCTCGCAGGCGAACGGTCCGAAGACCCAGGTCTCGTGCCAGCAGTTGATCACCATCGGAGGTGCCATGGTAAACATCATCAGGAAATCGGAGAAGGCCAGATTGACCACCAGTAAGTTGGAGGGGGTTCGGAGTGTCTTGGTATTGGTGAAGATGTAGATAACGCAACCGTTGCCGAGGACGGAAATGACGCCAAGGACGAAGATGGCAAAGCCAAGGATCGAGTGCCACAGCGGGTTCATGGGCGGGAACTGGTACCAATGAGCGTCCACCATGTGGAGCATGTCCTGCGGCACCTTGTCGACGACGGTGACATTGCTCACGACCGTTTGGGTCCAGGCGCTGAAGTGCGGCTCTGCGAAAGCTGCCATCTCAGTTCCTCTGCGCTGATACTTTCCTCACAAAAGTAACGAAAGCGTTTTCCACTGACTCTGACGAGCTGCGTATGTGTCTGCTAGAGTGGCTGGGCCACCGTACACTCTTAACTGGATTGGATGAGCTGAAGAAAATCGCTTTTGAGGGCGAACTACTCCAAGCTTCCTGTAGCTACTTTAGAACTCTACTCAACTGATCACCGGTGTTGTACCAAGGAACAACTCGTCCTTCTGTTGCGTGCGGTATGCTTTTATAGCGCGAAAAATTGGGCAGACCCGCGTTGCACTAATTTGATTAAGGGCTGTTTCGGCCTGTGCTTAGGTTTTGGGCTGCGACTACCACGAAACAGCCATACAGGTATTCATAATTTCGAAAAAACGCTAATCCTTAACACATAATAATTCTGGCCATTTTTGGTGCTTCTTTGCGTTGCACGCGCGCTTCGTCCTGCTTCACGCTGGTGGACCGGTGGCTAACATGGACAATGGGGGATTAAACGTCACGGGAAATTGAATTGTGCTTACAATGTGCATCGTCGCCGTGAAGTATTTGTAATGCACGAGCTACTGAAATGGAAAGGAACACGCTTTGGATGCTAAATTGATGGTAGAAGAGCGCTCAAAATGCTTCCGAGTGCGGTTTGATATGGGAAAATATTTGGAAGAATCAAGAACTGCCAGCAAGATCTTCAATGCACTCCACGAAATAAGATTATTGCAATCGTATTGTTTGAAATAATTCTGCTGACTAAACAGCATCGTTAACAGAGCGCCTAAAAATTTGTCATTTAACCGGTTCGCTTTCTATGTCAATAACTGGTCTGATAGTCTTACCATTTCCCCCACTTCCGCATGCCCGTAGGATGTACATTCTTAATTGAACCGGCCAAATCCTACAATGATGTGCATTTCTTTGCACACGCTCACATCATCCTTAATATTATTTGTGTATTTTTTGTGCATATTTTTTAATTATCTTAATTCTTCTTAACAACAATTCTTAAATTTATACTTAATCTTAATCAAATCTAGCCAAATAATATCTCGGAGTTGGGAAAGCAAAGATTAGAGATTAATTATACTCATTTCTTGATATTCAAATGGTTTACATATTCGAAAAAAAGGGACCAAGGACCTACATCTAGAATGAGTTAAATGCGCGAATTGGGTATGGTAATACAAGAATATTAAAATGAAATCTGCTAGTGTCGTCAAAATTTTGATGAAGTAATAAAAATTGAGAATTTCTTTAAACATACTTCAGCCTGGCTTGTTGAAGGCATGCAGCACGCGATCCAATTCTCAATAGAATACAGGGAACACTGTTCTTATCGGATGCGCAGAAGCATTATGCAGATGAAACCAATTATTGGTTTAGTGTTCTTACCGGAAGCGTAGAAGCATTGAGCAGATAAAACTAGTTATTGGTTTAGTGTAGAAGAAATGGCTTTTGTTGAATTTATTTTTCAAATTTTACAAACTGATTGTAAATACTGCGTGTTCACAACATTATCACAATGAATTTTAAACAATTTCAGAAATTTATTTGTCACCCCCTTGCCTGTCCGGCAATGGCGCAATTTCACGTATCTGCTGTAGTAGCCTGCAATTAAAAGGCTTAGGTTTCGCACTGATCGGCAGCAGTTGTACAAGAGGCTACGGAATTCTGATCGGTTGCATTGTCCTTCCGCAGTTGCAACGCAGGGAAGCGCTTGTACAGCGCTGCTCTGTATTTTGGATGGCTGATGCCGTACACGATAGGATTGTAGACGGCATTCGCTTTTGCAAACACCGATCCCCAAATCGTTTGGAGTGGGCTGATGGGGCTGGAATCGATTATACCCGCGTAGTTGATGACGAGATACGGGGTCCACGCCATAAACCAGAGCGTGATTGTGACGAGTGCCACTTTGGCCAGTTTAATTTCCGCATTCGTTTTGGACGCATCCGATGATCGTAGGGAAGCAACGTTCATTTTTTTCGCTTGCTCCCGCATATTCCGTTCGTGTGCGGAGACGGCCTAGTCGGGGGCAAATGTAGATTAGCAAAACAGATGTTTGAAAAGGAACCTTAACGGTAACATTGCCTTACCTTGAGGATGTAGGTATAACAGTAGATGATGAGCAGTAGTGGCATCCAGTATACAAAAACGGAATACGCGTAGATGTAGGACACGCTTACCCAATCTTTCGAAAGATAGTCCGTGCCGCACGCGCTCATGTTGCCCTCCGGCACGTAACGATTCCAGCCGAACAGTGGTGCCAGCGTCCAGACTAGTGAATTGCCCCAGACGAAGAGGATTCGCAGTACCGATCCCACGTACGTGAGCGGTTTTGCTGACAGGCCCTTCACAATCACATTGTATCGATCGAAGGCGATCATCGTCATGCTCCAGATTGAAACGCAGCCCGACAGTGAACCGAACATTCCGTAGATTTCGCACATCAGTGGGCCAAACACCCAGGTCTCGTGGTACGAATTTATGATGAGCGGAGGAGCCATCGTAAACATCATCATAAAGTCGGCAAAAGCTAGATTGATCACCATCAGGTTCGAGGGCGTGCGGAGCCCCTTGGTGGAGGAGAATATGAGTATCACGCATCCGTTTCCTACGATGGAGATGAGCGCTAGCAGCCCGATGGTGGTGGCAAGTGCTGCGTGCCACTTTGTCTCCAGGGGAGGAAACTGAAACCAGTACGTGTCGACGAGATGCCGCATCTCCGGGGGCACTTTGTCCACTACAGTGTAATTTACCACCGAGATTGTCCAGGTGAGTGCTTGAGGGCTTTTTGGGCCGATAAAGTCCGCCGATCTATCCATCATCATAACGGTGAGATGGTGACGTCGACGATGATGTTCGTTTTTCGAACGGGAACTCAGGCACAGACTCGGTAAAATAGGAATGTACTTGAAACTCTTCGGCACTGGTTACACTATCTGGGATCGAGGATACTGAGCGACTCAATCTGGCAAAAGCATCGTTGTATCATATTTATAAGTGCGATATTGTAGTAGAGACGCCAAGCGATTGCAATAATTCAATTAAGGAATAGTAATAAAAGTTCCCAGATGGACAGGTCTCAGAACGGCTTAGAACAAGAGATTAGCGTGCGACGCGGATATCGGAGGGCGCTCGGGACAGGTTATCCTGTAACGTGTTGCGTCAGTTGCGTGGCGGTTAGTTATGATTGCTTTCCTGATTGTCTGCGACCGATACTATCTGTGCATAGTGCGAATCAGTCAAACGGTTATGGTTCACCGATATGGAATGGTTCATTGGGTGGGTAAGGCATCAGTGCCAAGACACGGTGGATGCATTAGTTATGCGTATCTACGTATATTCACACGTCTGCGCAAAGACCGGTAGGCGATTAGGGAGAGTGAATTTCGCCTTCATACCATCCTAGCAACTCGTTGGAAACCGTTGTTTGGTTGGTTAGTGAGAGACGAATTATCATGGCGTTTGCAGGAAATATTCAGACGGGTCGGAAAAACTGTGCTTCAACACATTTTCCTTTCAAATTTGGTGGCGAACAGGCAGCCCAGTTTGTGGAGGACAATAATGAGGATCAGTTCTATACGGAGTATGACAACAATTTTGTGCCTTTCAACAACTACACAAAGCCAGGTATCAGAACGTCGTGACGCGCTGATTGTTGGTAACAATAGTTCAAATGTAGTGTTTTGGTTGATTTTCTCCTACAGTCCTTCGTCGTGACCAGTTGAGAGAGGTGTATGAAGAAAAGTTATCACACATTTTGATAAAAAATGCAAACGAGCAATTGGAGACTATCCACCGGCAGGAGGAGGACCGAAGACAACTTCGGAAAAGGAAGAACTATTACATGGCTACGGAGAACCAGCACGTTCCCCAGTACAGTCTTCAGCGAACGGATGATGTGGTCACGTTTTGGAGCTACCGTGCTCAGCGACACGCCAATCATCGACGCAATAACGATTTCACCAAGCCCCAGGAAGAGAAATTGGACGTTCAGTTTGAATAAACACATTCATTGATGCTTTTCAGTGCCTTGCTTGCTTTGCTTTATTGCTTTGTCTTATCATAAACCCGTCAATTTTTAAGCTTTCTCGTCGGACGCCTGGGTAGCCACCGACTGACCATCGTCCACTGGTGCGTCCTGGCACGATAGCGACGGGAACTTCTGGTACAGAGCAGCGCGGTACTTCGGATGGCTGATGCCGTACACGATTGGGTTGTACACGGCGTTGGCCTTGGCGAACAGCGAGCCCCAGATGGTGGCGAGCGGACTGATCGGGGCAGCCTTGAAGATGCCGGTGAAGTTGATGACCAGATACGGAGTCCAGGCCATGAACCAGAGCGAGATGGTGACCAGGGCGACCTTGGCCAGCTTCATCTCAGTGCTGGTGTTCTGGGCTTCCTGCGAACGCAGCGAGGCAACGTTCATCTTCTTCGCCTGTTCGCGCATGTTCTTCTCGTGGGCGGACACAGCCTTCAGGATGAAGGTGTACGAGTAGATGATGGTCAGCAGAGGCAACCAGTACACGAAGATGGCGTAGATGATGATGTACGAGCGGCTCAGCCAGGTCTGGGTCAGGTAGTCGGTTCCGCAGGCGGTCATGTTACCCTCCGGCACGTATCGGTTCCATCCGAAGAGCGGGGCCAGAGTCCAGAACAGCGCGAAAGCCCACACGCCCAGAATGCGCAGCAGTGCTCCGTTGTTAGTCATCGGCTTGGCAGACAGACCCTTCACGATGACGTTGTAACGGTCGAACGCAATCATGGTCATGGTCCAGATCGATGCACAGCCGAACAGCGATCCAAGCATGGCGTACAGCTCGCAGGCGAACGGTCCGAAGGTCCAGGTCTCGTGCCAGCAGTTTATCACCATCGGCGGGCCCATCGTGAACATCATGAAGAAATCGGAGAAGGCCAGATTGACCACCAGCAAGTTGGAGGGAGTTCGGAGTGACTTGGTGTTGGTGAAGATGTACATCACACAACCGTTACCGGTCATCGAGATCATTCCGAGCATGAAGATGGCAAAGCCGAGAATCGAGTGCCACAGCGGGTTCATAGGCGGGAACTGGTTCCAGTGAGGATGCACCATGTGGAGCATCTCCGGTGGGACCTTGTCCACCACCGTCATGTTGCCGGATCCCTGCGACCAGGCATCGAAGTGCGGTTCTACGAAGGCTGCCATTGCTGATGTTTGTATTCAGCGTGTTATCTTGAATTAGAATATTCGTATAAGAAATAATCAAAGATGAAAATGAACCAAGTTGCCTGCATGTGTATCTTACATCGAGAAACTGATGTTGTTGTTTATCGTTAAACAATAATCAAGCCGAAGAAAATCGTTGTTACACGAACTACTTCAGCTGCACAGTGAATAGAATGGTTCCCTCCGGAATTCCCTACACCAACTCAGTCATTCCTTTCGAATTGTCCAAGTATATATAGTGGTAAAAATGCACTTCACTACTTGCGCGTCATGCACTTTGTAATTGAATTAAGTTAAAGGGTTTACCATTGTAAGAAGTCTGCAAGCATGTAGTAAAGAGCAGTAAAGATAGAAAGAATTGATTATTTCTTTATCGATTGGCTTCTTTGCGCTAGATACGTGACGTGGGAAAGGTCTTGCAAACGGTGAGGTTAAATAAGGTTAGCAGTGCTTTAGAATTTGACACTTCATGAATTAATTTTAGTAAAATCGTCGAACCACGTGGATTGGGATATGAAAGACTTCTAATGCACTCGGGAGTGAAGTTGCTTGGACGTTACGCTCATTGTGTGAGCCATCTTGTGTGTCCATTATAGGTTTAAACTCATCACTTTTCGATTGTATCTCGCAACTGACCTACGTATTGCATTTTAATTTGTCATTTGCTAAAAATAATGGAAGTTAATTATAATATTAGGTTTTCTTGATCATCTTATCTCACATTGATTGCATTCGATTTTCTGTTAGGAAAATGAGACAGCCTCATAGAAAGAGGATTGGTAAAACCGATTTGTGTAACGCTATTGTCAGTAAAGAACGTATTGAATTGCAACGCACTAGTTCAATGTCAAGGCCCTCCATCACGACGAAGGAGGAATTGCCCCGATATCTTGTTGCGAGCTCCAGTAAGTAGGTCAACATCTTATGCGTTCCCAAGGGTGGCGTTTGCGTACCTTTGCACCAGTGCGTTAAGTCAATTTGTTAGTGTGGCGTAAAAGGGGTAATTCAATTAGAATTTAGTAGAAACACAGGAAAGTGCTTTTCTTCTATAAAAGCCAGCAATAGTCGGAAAGTGTGCGTAGTGGATGTCTTCATGCAGGACTGTTAAGTTTGTTAGAGAAAAGCAATATTGAAGTAGTTCGATTTCGATCGATTTTCTTCAGTTGTCTGTTTCGCAGATAGAAGGATTCAATTTTTAGTATTTGCGTATTCAGGTAAGAACTAAAATGAATTACTTGCAACTTCCCGATCAGATTCCAACGTTGCTGATTCGTTGTAGAAATGGCAGCCTTCGTAGAACCGCATTTCGATGCCTGGTCGCAGGGATCCGGCAACATGACGGTGGTGGACAAGGTCCCACCGGAGATGCTCCACATGGTGCATCCTCACTGGAACCAGTTCCCGCCTATGAACCCGCTGTGGCACTCGATCCTCGGCTTTGCCATCTTCATGCTCGGAATGATCTCGATGACCGGTAACGGTTGTGTGATGTACATCTTCACCAACACCAAGTCACTCCGAACTCCCTCCAACTTGCTGGTGGTCAATCTGGCCTTCTCCGATTTCTTCATGATGTTCACGATGGGCCCGCCGATGGTGATAAACTGCTGGCACGAGACCTGGACCTTCGGACCGTTCGCCTGCGAGCTGTACGCCATGCTTGGATCGCTGTTCGGCTGTGCATCGATCTGGACCATGACCATGATTGCGTTCGACCGTTACAACGTCATCGTGAAGGGTCTGTCTGCCAAGCCGATGACTAACAACGGAGCACTGCTGCGCATTCTGGGCGTGTGGGCTTTCGCGCTGTTCTGGACTCTGGCCCCGCTCTTCGGATGGAACCGATACGTGCCGGAGGGTAACATGACCGCCTGCGGAACCGACTACCTGACCCAGACCTGGCTGAGCCGCTCGTACATCATCATCTACGCCATCTTCGTGTACTGGTTGCCTCTGCTGACCATCATCTACTCGTACACCTTCATCCTGAAGGCTGTGTCCGCACACGAGAAGAACATGCGCGAACAGGCGAAGAAGATGAACGTTGCCTCGCTGCGTTCGCAGGAAGCCCAGAACACCAGCACTGAGATGAAGCTGGCCAAGGTCGCCCTGGTCACCATCTCGCTCTGGTTCATGGCCTGGACTCCGTATCTGGTCATCAACTTCACCGGCATCTTCAAGGCTGCCCCGATCAGTCCGCTCGCCACCATCTGGGGCTCGCTGTTCGCCAAGGCCAACGCCGTGTACAACCCGATCGTGTACGGCATCAGCCATCCGAAGTACCGCGCTGCTCTGTACCAGAAGTTCCCGTCGCTATCGTGCCAGGACGCACCAGTGGACGATGGACAATCGGTAGCCTCCGGTGCTACTCAAGCCTCGGAAGAGAAGGCGTAAGAAAAGATGAATCAAACTTGTAATGCGAGGTGAAAAGGAAAAAAAGTATACTAAAAAAAAGCATGTCCAACCAAAAAGGCAGGCTCAAATGAGATCCAGACGAGAAATAAGAAAATCATGTACAACATGCAAAACTGTTTTATTGTGTCATGCTGCATTATAATTTATCTTCATCGAAACTACTGATATTCCAATCGGATTCATCGTCAACTTTCAAGGCCTTAGGAGTATCAAATTTTTGGAGTGATCGTAAATGATCCTCTACAATCGTTGGCTGTCCTCCACTTGTCATGGATATAGTAGCCGCTTTGGAGTAATCTTCTTTGTCTAAATTAAACAAGACACGCTTCTTGGGCATTGGTTTCAGTAATGAAACATTTTCGACTGTTTCGTTGTTGCTGGCTGGTATGGTTTCTTCCGCCATTAATGCATTAATGCGGTCCTGTGTCTTGGCTGTGGGATGAATGGTCTTAATGGGAGTATGCAGTAACCTTTCGACTTGCTGATCGTAGCTGGAAATTGGGGCTCGTTTGGAAGGGTTCGGTGTGGTGGCAAATTCTTCTTGCCCCGGTAACTGTGACACATCCGCATGCACCGTAATGATATCGTCATCGGTAAGTTTGATGGTCGGTCGGTACGCTGGTGCGCTAGCTAGAATGGCTTTGCTTTTGAATATGTTCATATCGGGTTGATGCAATGATTCAGTGTCCGGAAGTTGCAGCTTTTGTTTCGAAGGCAGTAATTCCATCCCAGAAACCGTTTTCAGGCGCGGTTTAATCGCGGGTGCTTTGATGGAAGAAAAAGGCTTTTCTCTACTCTTTACGATCGGTTGATCTTGAAGCACCTTCGATGGAATGGTCTCTTTAGTGGTAGAAGATCCACCAATTTTCATTCGTGCTATTTGATCGACTTTTGAAAGCAGTTGATTACGGGTGATGAAAAAGTGGCTATGCTTTTGCTTTTGCACGTCTCTTCGATCTGCCAATGCTTTACAGGCGACATTTAAATGTTCACCAAACAGTTGCTTCGTCCTTGGATCAACCCCGATCGCTTTGAGGCGTGCCCGAAACTGGGTTAAAATTTGTTTTTTAGGTGAAATGAGTAAAGTTTGGAGAGAAGTCACTTGTGGTTTGGATTCCACGATCGCCTCTTCGACGATAAACGGAATGTTCATGGGAGACTGGCGTGTTTTGATGATTTCAATGCTAACTTGGCGTTCTCCTCCACTTTCTGCCTGATCGGTGTCGGAAGAAATAGTTTGTCCCCGAGTATCCTCTATCTGCTTTATGCCATTGTCAACGATTGTCTCACTTTGTATAACAACTGATGGAAGAGTGACCATTTTAAAATTAGTTGTATCCTGTGGCAAGCCACGTTTAGACGTAGTGTTACTATCATGCTGACTCTCTTTGCGCTCTTGAACGATTGATTTTTGGAACAATTGCTCGAGCTGTTTCATTTTCTGTGCGTACACGTTTTCTAAAGATGCGACACTTTCCTGACACTGCCTCTGACTGTTTTGGTATATTTTTTCCAATTCATGGTATCGATCTTTCCAAATATTACTATCGTCTACCACGGGTGTCGGTGTATTCCTTTCGGAATGTTCCATGGTTTGAATTACATTCACCAGATTTCGTTTGACGGATTCCATTTCCTGGTTAAGTGTTTGTCTTTCCTCTTTTTTCCAATTTTCAAAGAGGCTTTTTTGCTCTTCAAGAAATGATTTGAGATCTGATTTGGAAATAAGATCACAATCATGTGCTCTTTCCCTTGGAACCTCTTCTGCCACAGTCTCGCATTCGACCGAGCGGGTTAAGGTGTCGGTTTGAGTTTGTGCTATCTTGTCATTTGAATCCTTATCATCCGTCATGTTGCTTTGTATCGCGACACTGTGCAGTACTTTGGCTGGCGGCCGTTCCGTTGCGCTGCTGCTGTCTTCCGAGCAAACTCGACAGCGATGGTGCTTGGTGCGGTGCATGTGCAGATCCTTCTCGGCGGCATTGAGTCGTTCCTTGAGTTGTTTAACTTCCAGCTCGAGTTTGATGGTGTTTATCAAGTTTATATCCGTAGTGGCGGGTTTGCGCTCAAATGTGTGCTCTACCGGTCGCTGTGCAATGCTGGCATGTTTTCGCATCATGTGTGCATTCAATAACTCTGAGCTGATGAAATTTTTGGTACACTTTGTACATGGATAAATGGCTTTAGCGTACTGCTGCTCCATGGTTTCGACACGTTGCAATTTCCTCTGCAGCAGGATTACCTCTTCCGTGCGCTTTTTGTTCAACTTTTCAAGCCGCACATTTTCGTCCTGCAAGGATTGCACGGTGTTCCTGATTTCTAGCACTGTTTCGTCTAGAAACTTCTTACAAAACAGCAAATATTGCACGCTAAATTGGGCTAGAACAAAGTACTTCCCAATCGCTGGATCGAGGATCCGGTTGTTTAGAACACTTCCGATTGGGACTTCTGCAATGTGTGGAATGAATTCATCCAGCTTTTCGTAGTCTTTCTCACTCACAATTCCATAGGGATCGATGGATGCTGCAGAGATAATGAAAGGTAAAGTAATTTCTAGCGTAATGGGACACAGCGAATGTTTTTACCTATGAAGCGCCAATCGATGCACTGTCCGACAGAAAGCTCACGTATTGTAAATCCAGCTTCTCTGGCGATTTTCGGAAAATTGTGATGCCATTTGTATGACATGCTGTATAGATGACTGGTAATCGGTATGGATTTGTACCGTCGCTTATGACTTACTGACTGCCACTTTGCTTTATTTTCAATCCTACTGGGCTCACATAACTTTGTATTACATCTGCTAGTGTTTACTAAGACAGGAAGGTTGAAAAAGCATTTCTGTTAAGACGCAGTTACCTTCACGTATCCATAACAACCATATTGTGCAATACAAACAAACCCCTTCGATAGCGTTGTTTGAATAGTTAAAGGATACTCGACAGGTGTCTCAGTAGTGCGCATTAAATTAATTCCAGTTGACCTTTTATTATGAGCGGCTCAATATCTACATACCGAAACAAGTGCACCGCTCCGGCTCGAATGTTGACGGAAAGCACTCCACCGGCCAGCGAGTACTCTCCAACATCTTGTCTGGCTCGGGCAAACACGTGCGCATCCACGTTTGGAGTCACTCGGCGTGAACGCTCATCGTCCTGATGGTTTTGAGGAATGTGACGTGTGACCAGCTCCTGGAAATGATTTTCAACACTCTCGTGGAAGTCAACGGCGAATTTGTGCTCCGCCGGCGACAGGCGTTTGGAGTTACGCGGTCTGCCAGCTTCTACTTCGAGTATGTGCGGCGCATATGTTTCCAGCTTTTGCAGTCTACACCGCAGATAGCTTGCCACAACGAACCGAATACGTTCCACCTCCATGCGATGCACGATGTAGAGCAGATCGTTCTTGTTTGTCGTCGCCAGATTTTCCTCCATGTGCACCAGCTGTGTCATGACCATTTCAACCAGCGCATCATCGTAAGGCAGGAGGTCTGGAGCAAACTTTTCATTTATCCATGCTCGCTGAAGGGATTCCAGCACCTGAAAAGTATTACCCATTTCATTAGTGATTTGTTGACTGTGATGTGAACATCAAACGTTTGTTTTCCCTTGTTTACCTCTTGTGAGGACATTTGTATCTCCTCTTCATCGTCTTCGAGTTCGTCCTCAACTTCAGCGTGCCGGATTCTAATATGAGGCAATTCGGCGCTCAAGCTTTCTTCTGGCTGATTTTCTGTATCGAAATCACTGGATTCCATTGCCGAAAGGAGAGTACATAAATTAATTTCGGTCGTTCTTTCCCTACCCGATTTGATTTGCGCGCGAATATGGCTGACGTCAGCTAACGTCAGGCTGGGTCATACATGGTACCGGCAAAAATGGAGGAATTACTGCAGTTGCGATTATCAAATGTTCTAAAAAAGGACCTTGTAAACATTATTTAAATGGCAAATAGTACATTAAAATGCGTAATGATTAAGAGCATGATGAATAATGTAGATAAGGAAGTAAGTTAGGGATGAATAATTTGTTGTAAATTAGGTGGAATTAACGAAAGTAATCCTGTGGACTTTGTTATGTTTACACACGTTACTTGGGGTTGTCATTTGGTTTTGACATGGCCTGCAATGTCGAATTCCGACAGAGAGTGTGTTTATGATGATTTAGATAAAAGCATGTTCCTTTCGTTTGGGAAGTGAAAACGTAGGAAAGAGTAGTGTGTAATACAATTAGAGGATAGTATCTCGATAGCTTTAGCTTCAAACAATGGCGAATCGGCAAGCGTTGCAGCAAGTGTTTCGAGTGGTGGTAGAAAACGTGTTGAATCGCTGGACCGCATTGCGTCTCGCGGTGGAACATGGCATGGGTGGCCCCCTAGGATTAAACGTAAGTACAAAGTGGGCGGAAGAGCTGAGTACCATGTATGTACCTATAAAAATTAAATTCTTTTACTTTTAGACTGCGATAGAGTTAATTGACTACATAACGTCATACTGCACAGAAAACAAGAATGTGGACGCGATCGATTTGCGCGATGTGCTGGAAGAGATAATGGACCAGGAATTTGAGACCATCTGTGAGGATGAATCTACTCAAGGTAGATTTGTCTAGAGCAGCACGGTGCTATCGATCGACTGATAATTTGTTTCCCTCTTTAAAATTCCAGAGGTTAGTGCGGTGCTGATAAAATACTTAAGAATGCTGAAAGAAGGAAAGGAGGAAGAGGTTAAGGCCGAAATACACATGATGGTTCCATGTGAAATGTGGATAGTGAGTGGATCGAAAATCAAGTATCAGCGAATGGACGATAGCAGTAGCGAAAGTGACGAAGACACAAATGACCAGGAGGATATGGACGTGGAACCGGCCTCCGCCTTAGATGTGTCCACGGAACAGGTGAACCCAAGCACCTGCGGTTCTAGCACGAAATTCGTCGAGGAGGAGTCGTTTGATCCTGGATGGACGCAGGTTCGGGGCCGGCGGCGCCGGTAATGCAGCGATTGTTGGTATGATTCATCCAGTATGTAAATAACCAATACAAAGCGAACAACAATAAACCCGGCGATGGTTTCTTGAAGCATGATGACAAAAATATGCAATTAAAAAGGATGAAGCAGGCTGGCAGCACGGCCGTGACAAGATGTCAGTGAGCTGTCAAATGCGGATTGGGGAAAGGAAAATTTGCAGAAAAACAAATTGGGCAAAATGCAGATAACTTCATAAAAAATGATGGTTATTTGTTAGGCTTGTTGAAACAGGTGCTTCTTTTTTTAGATAAACAGTGAAGATAAACAGTGCGAGAAGATTTACCCTCAGGTGGTTTCTGAATCATGTGCGAACGGCTTTAGATTTTGTGCCGTAAAAAGGAGATGTAAAGTTGTGAAGTGAACTGTAGGGGAAACAGCATCATGTCCTGGCAAAACAATTGGTCGGGTATACCACCACGGTATCCGCCACCAATGAATACCATTCAGCCAATGCCTCCAACTGTTCCGATGCCGGGTTACGGACCAGTCAATACCGAACAATACAATCAATGGCAGTGGCAGCAGTACCAGCAGCAGTACGCCCAATGGTATGCAATGTATGGCGAGAAATACGCGCAGCAAACAGGTAGTGCTTTACCGCCTGTAGCCGCTCCGATGCCACAAAGTGTGCCGAATATCCTTCCCAATCCTTACGCTACGGCCGCACTGCCAATCGGTCCAGCTTATGGTGCGCTAAGCATTGTTGCTCCTCCACCGCCATCGGAACCCCATCCGGATGAACTGAGGATGGGCCGAGGTAATGCAGCGAATGTTGAATTTGTTGCTGTAGGGAAAATTAAATATTGCCTCTTTATAGTTGCAGAAAAACCTCCACTTCCGGAAGAAAAAAGTCCCGAGGAGATCGCCTTCGATGAGCAGTTCCACAAATGGGAGCAAGAATTTGAAACGTGGAAAAGGACGAACATCAATCATCCGGATAAGGCAGCGTACAGAGAGTACGAGCAAAAGTATGAAGAACAACGTAAGAAGCTGCTTGATCATCGCGAACAATTGCGACGAAGAAAGAATGCGGCCCTTGGTACTCGCAGCTTGGCTCTCGCTACATCACTACAAAAACCACCTCCACCCCCACCGCCGCCACAGCCGCAACCAGCACTACCACCACTCCAATCAGCACATCCGCCTCCGCATCTAGCACAACCACCTTCTCAACCAGCGCATCATCCTCCGCAACCAGTGCATCCTTCTCATCTAGCACAACCTCCACCGTTACCAGCACATCCACCTCCCCATCTAGCACAGCCTCCTCCGCAACCGTCCCAACCAACTCAACATCCGCAACTGCCACTGGCAGGGGAGATGGTTAACATAAATGCTGGCAGTGATGCCGAGGAAAATACTCGTCCCGTTGTAGGCGACGGGCCCAGTAGCACGCATCTACATAGTTTGTTCAATAGTCCCAGCAAGGCAAGACGCGATGGAGGTATACCGGGTCTGGATTTGATCGATGAGACTCCCCAGCCGGTACCCAAGAAAGCAAAGCTGGATGAAAACGTGATCGATCTGTCGAATGACGAGGAAGATGTAAAGCCCCTGCTGACCAAACCTGAATCAAACAACATGATCAGCAACTTACTGAACGACCCAAATGTGAACGCTCTGCTGCAGCTGGTAGGGAAAACAATATCAGAAAATGGTGCTGGCGGTAGTGCAAATGGGCCAGCGAATCCTTTAATTGCTGCTTTAGCGCAGCTAACTAATAGCACTAATGCAGCGCACGACCTGGAGCTGCCGAGAACAACAACGTCCACAGAGAGACCTTCCAATGGGACGGTTGAAAGAAATGAAAATCATTCAATCGGTGCCGGTTTCAATGGGCCCACCGAAGCATCCCAAACGGCATTGCCATCAGGCAGTGCTCGGAACGACGAATTTTCAAATGCGCGTTTTCGAAATACGCCACAGGATTTCAATCCATATGTTCCACCTCCATTGCTTGATGTGGATCTTAGCCGACCTCCGCCTTCGTTCCGTGCAAACAGCAATAAGTCACAGCGTGATCGTTACAACCACAACTCGGGCACGTTATCTGAAAACGAATCGTTCAACGATAGTTACTTGGGTGATGGATCGCCACTGGCAAAAGTGCCGCGTTTCAATCGACCACCACCGTTAATGGGTGGCGGCAACCATCAACCCAACGACCAAGAGTACGAAATCGACCCAGAACTGGGTCGTCCGGTGGCCGTACCAAAACCGGAATGGATGTCAGAAGACGAGTATCAGGAAATATATGATCGATACGAACATGTGCAAAGCTTTGACGAGCGTAAAAGCAAAATGCTGCTAGCGATTCAGTTTTTGAAGCAGAGCAAGATGCGCGCTGGAATACTGCCGTCGGAGCTACCGAAAGGAGTCGGCAGAGTGTCCGCACTGATGCCGAAACCTTTGCCACCGGTGAAGACGCCAATAAAAAGCGAACCAGAGGACGAATACTTTAAACCCCAGCAGGTGTTTGATTATTCCAACTGTAGGAATACGACAGCGATGACAGCCAATCCTCAAATGCCGGCTGGGCGTGTCATAGACTATGGCCATCGTGGTTCAAGCCAACACAGTTCAAACAGCAGTAGACTGAATAACACCAAAAGGGATGAATACCGGGGAAGAAACAATCACGCTCGGGAAGGTAAGTGTTGTATTTTGGGCGGCTAGGAACCGATCTTATGTGTAATTGTGTAATTGTGCAATTACTTATATTTACAGCAAACGAAAATGGATACGGCACGAACACGCAACGCTTCGATTACAACCATTCGCGGATGGCAAATGCAGCGCCGATCGTTTCTTTGCAGCAGAGCCAAAAATGGCCCCTGGAAAATCAGCCCGCTTCATACGATCGGTCCGTGTCGGGGCTGGAGAGATTGGCACAAATGCATCTAAATCCCAATCCAGAAGAGAGCAATCCTAACTATCCAAGCAAGTTTCTTCTGATGAACGATGATCGACCCAACTGTCTTAGTACGAAGCGTGGTAAGCGGCCGTCGTCGATACGCAAACAAAAGTTGAAGCAAATGCAGCAGCTACATCAACTGGGACAGCTCGTGGATCTCCAGCCAGAAGAAGCAACGCAACAACAACGGCAACAACAACCAAAACAACCAGAACAGACAGAACAATCAGAACAGCCAGAACAGCCAGAACAGCCAGAACAACCAGAACAACCAAAACAACCAGAACAACCAGGACAACCAGAACAACCAGAACAACCAGAACAACCAGAACAACCAGAACAACCAAAACAACTAGAACAACTAGAACAACTAGAACAACTAGAACAACAAGAACAACTAGAACAACTAGAACAACAAGAACAAGCAGAACAACCAAAACAACCAGAACAACCAGAACAGCAATCAGAGTTGGAGCCATCTGATTATTTGTCCAATACTGTAGCGTGCAAAAAGGAACCGGAGCTGGAAGATTTAAGCTCGGACGAAGATAATGTGTCTGACGATGATGGTTTTGCATTTGAAAGTAATCAGGACGTTGATTACCTAAACCACATTAAACAAGAGACCTTGGACGAGCGGCCAGACTCAACACTATCGTCATTGTCCTCGCAAAATCTAAGCCCACCACCGATGATTGATATCGACGATCTTCTGTTGCCTCCCGGGCGTTACCAACGTCCGATGAGAGTTTGCCTCTTGATACGTGGTCTGCCGGGTAGTGGAAAATCGCACCTGGCGCGACTTATCAAAAATAAGGAGCAATCCTTTGGTCAATCCCCACGTGTGCTGAGTCTTGATGACTATTTTCTAGTCGACAAAGAGGTGGAAGTGAAAGATCCCGTGACGGGAAAGTTCACGAAGGTGACCCGATCTGAGTACGAATTTGATGCGGAAATGGAGGATATCTATATTCAGAATCTGCTGAAGGCATTCAAGCGGACAATCTCGGAGCGATTGTTTAGCTTTGTGATTGTCGATTGCTGCAATCATCGGATGGAAACTTACTGCGAATTTCACAACTACGCTAGAAGCAATGGGTTTAAGGTAAGGTTTTCGGTAGTGATCGGTGACAAGTGAGCATAAATTTGACCACAATTATTGTATAATATTGGATCGTCACAATGACTTCGGGTCGCACATCCCTTCTCTCTATGCATCTAACTTTCCGCAGGTATACACCTGTACGATGCAAACGGATGTGGATGAGTGTGCGCGGCAAAACATCCACAATCGTACGGAAGCGGAGATTCAAGCGTACGCCGACAGTTGGGCTATGGCACCGGAGGATCATTTGCAAATTAATTTTAATTCTCTGCTGGAGCCGGAGCTACCGGAAGACACGGACACTACTGTAGCCGATATGGAGCTTGCCGATGATCAGCTGTTCGAAGCGGACGACCAGGACCAGTTGGAACAAGTAGGAAACAGTAGCTCTTAATTCCATCGTTACCCCCTAAAAATCGTTTATTCTGGTCGTTCATTCTGGTGTCCTAAACGAATAACCTCGCTCTGCTTTGTTCCCGTTAACTTTTCTTATATCTTTTAGATCAGTACATCACTTGACGATAGTAACGACAGTTTCAGGGATGGTTCTGCTGAGGTGAGATATTGAGTAATTAGCAAAAGAGTGAAACCAATAATTCAACAGTTTTGAACGTTTTGTTTCTCTATCACGTACAAAACGAATACAATTTAAAGTAGATCTATCTTCGTGAAGATATCTTTGGTACTGTATAGAGCTAGGCTAAGCGATTTGCATTGTATGATCATTAACGAAATGCTTTACGTTGGATGTAGCATTTTGCATCCCTTTTCTCAACGCACAAGAGTGCCTTTGTGAAACCTTTGGTTAAATTATACTTAAGTGGTTTAATAATGCATCATTTTGCGTCCTAATGATTCGGTTTTTTCTTAACAATCGTTACTGGTAAATATATCTATCGCGTGCATTTAGTGTGACTTGTTTGCGAGTAAATGGGACAACGACACCAGTGAGCAGAATTTAGGTTGGTATTAAATGCTTTTTATTGTATTACAAGCTAATCTATTCGCCTTTGACTGAATAATTTTAAATGCAGTAGTTATTTTCTACCTCGGACTATTAGCAATGACTGTGTATTGATGTGTTGCAAAAAACCGTCTTACTGATGTGTATCCGTTTTTGCTTTATACTTTTTGTTCTTTATTTGTTAGCGAGACTGGATGGCATTAGCAAACCCTTGAAGCGACCTCCCACTCTCGTGGACTATCTACAGCTGGACGATGACGAGTGCCAGGACGGTTCAAATTCTAGCGGCAAGAAGAAACGTGTCCGTTGGGCCGATATGGAGGAGCGTAAGGCTCAGGAAAAGATGCGCCAGCTAGGATTCGTTGTCGGCGTAACAGATTGGAGGCGTATGATGGACCCGTCCGAAGGGTCCAGCGCGCTGACGCAGACGAAGTACATCGCAAGGGTGAAGAAGCAGCCGTAAGAAACATTAGAGATGTACCAGTTTATGTGGTTGAAGTAAGTAAGCAGCGCAGGGCAGATTGTATGAACTGATGTTTTAAATACCCGAAAAACGTGAGTGAACCACTACCTGGAAGTGATAGATAGGGGCTAGGACAGATATGTTGTACATGCAGTACCTTCTGTTTCATGTTTATGGAACATCAACCATACTACTGCAGGTGCAGACAGCCATAGTGCCAATATGTGCTTGGCTGTCTGTGCCTGAGAACTGATATCCTACGTATGTGGAGATGATTCGAAGATCGGGGTGTTGGAAGAGACTTACGCCATTACCATTCGATCGCCGGGTCGCCAAACATACGCATCATAACCGATCATTATTTCAGATTGGTGTTTAAATGGCACTTTATATGTTTTATTTTTTTATTCGTTGCGCTTCATATGATTTTTCTTCCTTTTTGTCTCACCTGGTTGCCGTTTCAAATTCCCATTTGAACAACTAGAACAACTGAGGTAGTCATGAAAATGTCATGAAATTGTGTTTTGTAGATAAATCGAGATTTTTTATTGGCAAAAGTGCTATACGTGCATGCATAACGTAAAATATATATATA